>JAVJGI010000062.1:6644075-6679111 GCA_035590275.1 Ibycter americanus
CCTGCGCGTGGGGCGCGCCGCGTGCCGCCGAGGGGCAGGCTGTCCCCCTTCCGGGGGGGCACGGACCGTGGCGGCCTGGGGTGGCATGAAAGTGTCTGAACTTGGTAGAAATTACAAAAACGTGTTTTATTCGATCCATATGCTACCTTCCGCATTTTCAGAGGGGCTTTATTAGTGATCGAAACGCAGCCTTAGACGGCACAAAGCAGCGTTTGTCTGGAGAGGGTCCGGCCGGGCAGTTTCTGGTTTGTCTCACAGGTGCACTGAAATCACAGCGAAAACCAGCTCACCGCAGCCAGGCTTGCCCTCCTGCTTGTGCAGAAATAACGGAGATGGCGTTTTTCTTTCCAGTAGCGACTTTTAATTGATTTATACATATATACACACATACGTGTATTTTAGAACGGCAGCAAATGCTGAATAAACTGGAATGGCTTTCAGAATTATAAAATACAGAAAAGGACCTTTCAGTCGCTTGCAGTCAGCTCGTCACTAGGACGTTTCTTTTTCTCCACCCCCCTTTTTTTTTTTGCTTCAGGAATGAAGTTTCTTGATCAAAGGCATTTCGAACGTGAGCTAAAAAGTGCATTTTTATGCTAAAACCACCGCAGCGGTTAATTACTCCGATTTCTCGTCAGAACGATCTAAATCCTGAATGTTTGGTCGGGGTTGGTTTTTTTTTTTGTGTGTGTGTGCATGTGTGTTTTTGCTACCTTTTTTTTTTTTTTTTTCCCGAAATTACCTCGTAGATTCGTTTCTGCTTTCAATAAAGAAGTTTTACTATACCTTTCAAAGACTGAGTAGCTCTTGCACTTCACCTTTAGTAAGTTGCAGACAGGAAGTCCCGTCTCAATAAAGACCATATTGTTGGGTTACAGCGTGGCACGTTGGCTTGTATAACTGCATCTTTGCGGTGTTACAGTTGTATCACCGTGGATTTGGCTTTTCAGGTTTGCTGCTACAGAAATGATAGCACCATTGGCTGCTATCAGGTTGAAAGTTCAGTGGCAATTTGCGTTTCTGTAGTAAGTATTGGTCTCCCTGGGTGGAGGTGGCGTTTGCACATCTCCAGAAATAGATTTCTAGCTAATATCTCAAACGGGCTTTAAATGCATGTACTGCGAAAGTCAGGTCTCAAAACCAAATGATTTACTGTCTAACAATAAAGTTGAAATGATGTGGTAATAGCTGTACTCCCAAAGCGTATCCCAAAACATACGAAGCATTGTTCGAGTAAATGCACTTTAGAAATCTGTTTTGACATATCGAATGGGCCATTTCATGGCTATGTAACTATAATCGTCCGAAAGGACTCTGTAGGCTAAAAGGAAGAACGAGAAAAATCCCACGAACTGGTTGCCTTTCCTAAACAACCATTCCGGAGTCTGTTTCATATTAAAAATGACCTCTCTCTTTCCATGTTCAGGCGGATGTTTCCCGCAATGAGAGTGAAGATCTCAGGTTTAGACCCACATCAGCAGTATTATATTGCAATGGATATTGTGCCAGTGGATAACAAAAGATACAGGTATGGTGACTTTAGGGCAATAAACATACAATGCAGCTTGGCAATTGGAAGAAAAACGTTAGCGCTATATAAATTAGCAGAAGTTCCTGTTTAACTCTCCTGCAGATTCCTATTTTCATCCCAGTGCATTTTAAAAAAAAAAATTGTGCTAGGTATGCAAAAACAACTACAATTTCTGTTCAGGCTCTTTATGCATTTGCTTTATGTTGCATATGTACTGTGGGCAGATGCTCAGGTTTTAGCTCTCAGTTCTAGTGCGGTCAGGAAATAGTACCATATTTTATTCCTCATCATGTCATTGGCAATTATTTCGGATCAACAAATAAATATGAAAATGCGCGTTTTCCTAGTGATAAACGGCATTAACTATTAACATTAATAGCATGGATGTCTGATTTAATGGCATATAAGCTTTCTTGATCATGCTTCAAACTGATTATATAAAGTAATTTCAAAGCTGTTTATCACTCAGATATTTGGTCACTTAGATTCACAAAGGGTAATGTTTCTAATTACTGTTTTCTAAAGAATTAATGGCATTATTGTCTGAAGAATAATGTGAGGAACAAAAGTAGTTCTTCGAACACTTTAAGGATTATGTGCTGACACTTAGTGTTTCGAGGGCAGTCGTGTTTTGAGGGAGCTAGTTGGACTTTGCTGAAACCACTGGTTTTGTAGAAATGTTTGCAGGATTGGGCCCGCAGCAGTTATTGTCAGTTGTAGGCGTTTTGTAGGTCTTGCTTTACAGATGCGATCCCATGCTCCGTAGTAGCCAGGAGGAGCCTGGCCAAGTAGTATAGTGGAGACAGGATCAGGTCCTTACCAATTGCTGGTTTGTTTCAACCCTATACTTAGTATAATGTAGGGAAAACCACTGCAGATTTAACTGTAGAACTAGGAATATTTCAGACTAAGACTAAAAGGTTGGTTCTGCAGGAATGCTGCCTGGTTTCCTAAGCAAACACTGCCCTGTGGTTTTTGCATGTCCTTACCTCATTGACTGCAATTTTGTCTTTTTCTTGTGTGGTGTAGAAGACGTTTCTTAGGACCATTTTAGATTTTGTGTTTTTCAGCCAGGTGCAGGTACCAGTGCTGAGGATACCAGTACGTGCAGTTAGGGGAGGCTTTTCTGACTGTACCATAGGGAAGAAATGCTTTTTTCTTTGGACCAGTACAGTGCAGCTCAAATGAAAACCTTTTTTTCTTGCTTTGTGTTGCACGTGTGCATTTACTTAGCAGTCTAAACATACAGTTCCTAGAAGGTCTGAGCAATTCCTTAACTCTTATAAATTGAGGTAATTATTCCAAATTGAATAAAAATGTTAATATTAAAAATAAAAACCAGTTGTATTGGATATGAGTTCTTTAAACCTCATTTCATTTAAAAGAAATACAGTCATACTGAGCTGCACTGTCCGCCCAGTGCAATATGTGATGCCCAGATAACTGAAGTCACTTACAGAAGTTGTGTGAAGGGCAGTATTTTCTTAATTGGCAAACTTACATTTCTGTAATTGTGTAGTAGTACCACACCTTTACCTTTCCCATATTAATGTTATGCATGTTTTACTTGATACCGCTTTTCATTCTTTGCTGTGCAATCTGTATTTTTTTTATTGCTGGCTGTTATTTGAACTTTAGCTGTTCATGTGGCTTCACAGACTGTCTTGAGATCTTTACATTTGAAAGATACAACAGCAGCCACATGGAGCCTAGTCTTTAGCTGTCATAGCAGACAGCAAAACTAGATGGAAATGAAGAAAACTACATCTAGGTCTAGGTTTCTAACAAAATTGGACCTTGTTGTAAATACTTGGAAGCTTAAGCTGTTGCTCAATATATTTTATGTGTATTTATGACTTTATTTACTTTTGTAGGGAAAGCATGTATTTAGTATAAACCAACAAATATAACATAAATGAAAAATGGTGCAACAGTTGACTGTGGGATCTGGGGCATGCCAGATCTTAGTTTTACAGCTTAATATGAATTGTACGGAGCAGTGCATGTATTGGATCATTTTGTTTTCATTTCCCATTATGTCCTTTGTCTTTTTCTAATAAGGAACTGAATTGTGCAAACATATGATTTGATAAAGTCTGTCTTGTTTTTAGTAAAAAATACAGCTGGATTACTTGAATTTTACTGTACTTGAAAAAAATACCTTGAAGTTGTTAATTAGCGTGTTTTAAATTGCCCTGTGAAGTGTCTGCCTTCAAAATAAGTTTTCTACCAAAGCAGGCACTATTTTTATTAGAAAATGACTTTGTCAGCATTGGCCTATCAAATGAAATATGGGCTGTGTTTTTTCATTTTTAAGCCTTTCTGCAGTACTATTCAAGACAATTAATATGGTCTTGCAGAAACAGCAAGAGCATGGTTTGACACAGTTTCATTATTTTTCCCAATCATAATGTTCTTTCCCTTCAATAGCTTTATTTATAGACTCTTGTATTAGACTCAACATGTTAAATCTTCCAAATATGGAATTACTACTCAACTTGATAAATGAAGGACCAGATTCTTCCCTGTTTGCTGATGCTTATTCAGAGCAGAGCTGTAGCAATCAATGAACTGACACCAGCTTAAAGCTCAGTGTGGAAGCATAGTGTTAAGACTGTTACTGATTTTAAGACGACTAAGGTCAGATCAGAGCATGTTTTTTAACCTTAATTTTGCAGATACCACAGCTATGTTTTCAAACTAAAAAAAACCAACATTTATTGCCCTTTCATGTTTTGTTAATTGGTGGGTTCTTGCTGTATGTATGGGCCCTAATTTATTAATATTGAATGGGTCCGATAAATTATTTCGGGTTTTGTGGTTATGGTATTTGTTTTCTTTTTATAGGTATGTTTATCACAGCTCCAAGTGGATGGTGGCTGGTAATGCTGACTCCCCGGTACCGCCTCGTGTTTACATTCACCCCGATTCACCCGCCTCTGGGGAGACGTGGATGAGACAAGTGATCAGCTTCGACAAACTGAAGCTTACCAATAATGAGCTGGATGATCAAGGGCATGTGAGTACTTGCTCTTCTGCAGTATTATATGTAGGCACATTGCTCAGCCTTGACGGACTGACGTACAGCTTCAGGGTGCCAGAAATAGGCTTGACTTTTCAAAGCTGTTTTGGAACTTTTAACTGTCCAGATCTAAAATCTGCTTACTTTCTACTCCGATAATTAACTGCTTATTAGAGCCTGCTGTTTTACTCCCCCCTCAAAAACAGAACTCCTTCTGCAAAGTAAGAATTTACAAGGCTAAATTGCCTAATACGAAGGGGCAGAATTGCTCTTGTGTTTTCCCACTGAGTGTGTTGCTTGCAACTTCTGCTCTGATCAAAAAGGACGCTGAAATTCACAAGTGGCTAGAAGAAACATTAATAGTGTGTAATAACTTCATGTGAATAAAAATACACTTAACTATTTTCTTAACCTAAACATTTGTGTGCAATCCCATGAGGTGTTAAGAATTGCAGTCAAAAACGAACAACATGGGAGCTGGGTTCGCTCCGATAATGATTTATTACATACCTTATGAAGCAAGACCCTTTCACAGCTGAGGCTCATTACTTCTGAAAAAACTGGCAAAGACGTATGCAGTATGAGTGTTCTGTTTGCAAGTTCTAAATTGTTTAGTTATGACATTATCTAATGTGACAAAATGTGTTATGTTAATATTTCCTTTTCTCTTCAAAACTGTTGAAACATGACAGATGTAAGCCAGTATCTCTCCACTAATGCCTAAAATAGTTTTACTTGACACCTTAGGAAATAATTAAAAAATGGGAATTGTTTTTAGTCAGGGTGAAGTCTTTAATTTTGAAAAATCCTGTAATAAGTGGCAAATGTTGGCTTCCTTTCAGAAGGAGCATCGAGTTCCAAATGGTAGAGTTTTTAAGATGTTGGAGGCGAGTTTTGAGACAGGATGTGGATTCCATTGTCCTTAGTGTAGCCCGATGTATTACCCAGGATACTTTCTCCTTCATGGAAGGGAGTGAAAGAAAACGTACCTGGCACGGAGTACAAAGATACTACGTGCATCTTTCAGTATGGTTGTAACTCTGTGACATCAAGTCATGTATTTTGTCAATACATACTCCAAGTTTGAGATTTTTTTCCCCCCATTTGTGTTTGCAAGGGAGATTAATGTGAGACTCTGATCAAATTGTGCAGGAGCTACAACTGTTTCTGTTACAGAGGCAGGGATGCGGGAGACTGGCTGGACTGAGCTACCGAATATGATAACAAGGATAAAAAGCCTCGCTTTCATATAATACTGTTCATAATTTAATTGCACTCTTCCTTAAAAAGAACGTGAGGGTATTCACATCTCTTAAGTTAGCAGTGCTTTTCTTCAGGCTTGTAAGAAGGACGTTTTGTATCGCTTCTTTCCAGAATTAGTTATGGGGTGTCATTTGGCAGTGTCCATTTGAATTAAGGTTAACACACGTAGTTCCCTTAGTTTCCCCAGCATTTGTGTATTTGTGACTCTTCTGGAGTGGGAGTTGCTTTCTCTGAGTCCTGAGTCTATTGTAAGGGCTTTAAAAAGTGAAGTGGATGCAAATGGGTAAAATGTCGCTTTTCCAACAGAGAGCAGGCCAGCTGGTTTTTGTACTCACTCGTTTCAGAGGGGCGATAACATGGGTACTGTGGTCCACCCATGCACTTGCAGTCGAAAACTGCCCTGTGATAAAATCTCGGCTATGTAGAGAATTATGTTACTGTACTTTTCCATCCCAGATCTTAGCTTTGTTTCTATTCTGCACTGAAACCTGTGTAGTGTACACAGCACACCATTATTCATAATGTGGGGGGATATAAATTTTCTGGTCTTTAGTTAAGTGTTTGGATTTGGAAACTAGTGAAGCAAAGCCCTAGTACAGGGATCTGAGACACATTGAACTGATTCAGAGCTACGGCAGCGCCCCTCCTCCCCAAAATGGAAATTTAAGTATTAAAATAAAAGGACAAAAGAAGGATGACTGTAAAATAATTTCATATTTCTCAAATCTGGGAAATTGCAAACATGTCATTCATAATTACCAGAAAAGGCAAAAGCAGAAAGCAGAAAAGTGTGTCTTCCAATGGGTACATTTTTTCTTTTAAAGCTATGGTAGTGTGGAATGCTGTATTGAAAAAGCTATGTAGCCTCTGAATGCCTCCAGCAATAATGGAAAACGAATAATCATATTTTTGATGAATATAAAAACCAATTGTTTCTCATAAGCAGGAAGGAACCATTTTTCTCAAGAGGGTACCAGGGGAGGGATGGGGGATTAGGAGATTTAGGGGTCAAGGCTGCACTGTCCCTCAAATATTTGTTTTTACATCAAGTGTTCTGACTCTCCCACCCCTGTTATGGGAGATGAGGTGTATTTTAAATTATTAGAAAGTTGGTTTTTTTCTCCTCCTTCTTAGGCAGAGTGGCTCAGAGGAGCCTTGGTGGGGTCGCTACACTCTGCCATCGTTCCCCCAAGCAGTTCAAGCAGTGTTGGGCTTTGCTGTTGTTCTTTGGGTGTGCTTTCCATGCAGTCTGATTGCGGGGCTTTAATCCTTGTTGAAATTGTTCCTTTATTCTTTCCATGCTCCTCAGAGGTGTAAGCATTTGCAGAGGTTTTGTGTTAAAATCCCAGGGCTAGGTTTTGATCTTGCAGGCTTTGAGGTGTAGGGAGTTTTCATGAGATCAGCCCAGAGCCCATTAACCTATTCCAGAGTATTAACTCTCAGAATCAGTGAGGGAAGTGGCCCATGTCCATGGAAATGGGGGTGGTATTTGTAAACAGATGCTAAGGTAGTATTCCTGTGCAGTATTTATATTGTGGTAATAGTTCACGGCAGCCAGCTCCCCTTGCGTTGCGTTGGGCTGGAATTAGCTTCTTGTGAAAGGAGATCAGCCATCTATCTCTAAGACGACTTGCTTTGCTGCTCGAACGCTTTCCGGGCGCCTTGCTGCCTGCTGCTATTTTCATCAGTATTTTGAGAGGGAGTTTGTGACAACGTAATTTTATAGCGCTGTTCTGCAGAGAAATGTTGAAGTACATCTGCACGTAGGACACTCTCTGATACATGGGTTCCACTTGCAGGCTGAGGAGATCAAGCAAAATTTGTAAGGATATGTTTCCCTTGTGCATTTTTAATCTCAAAAGGGAGTCCCACGGTGAATTTGCTTTGGAAAGATTGTGTGCTTATAGAGGCATTAAGGTCTGATGGCATCGTGAAGACACATACTGTGGCATTTGTCTTTCATCTGAGTTGCGATGCTAAGGAAAAGTAAACCTGCATTTTGCAGTTGACAGTGAGAAGTGCGTGGTCTGGGTGCTCTTTTTTAATGGCTTTCATGTATCTCTCATCTGTGTAGTGAGTGCTGCATTGTAAGAGCAGTCTCTCTCTCCAGCTGGTTAGAGCTGGCTGATTTTTCTATTTTGATGCAGTTATTAATCTGAATTTCAGTAGAGGGGGAAATAAAAAAGTACTTTTGATGCTATTTTCCATGCTTTTCAACTCAGTATTTTTTGATGCAGAGAAACATCTTTTAACTTTTAGTGAAAATGAGGCTGTAAGCGTGCTAATTGTTCCTTGGTGGCTGATTTTTTTTTTTTCCCCATTTGAAAGTGGGGTGAGGCTGGAAGCAGAGGCACACTGTTACTCTGCCCAGACTTGGCTCCAAGTAGTGAGCTCTGCTTACAGTCAATGGGTAGTTGTATGT
Organism: Ibycter americanus; assembly: GCA_035590275.1. Taxonomy (NCBI): domain Eukaryota; kingdom Metazoa; phylum Chordata; class Aves; order Falconiformes; family Falconidae; genus Ibycter; species Ibycter americanus. The sequence continues at coordinate 6,652,314 of JAVJGI010000062.1, forward strand.
TCTTGTCACAATGAAAAGCTGGGAAACATCAGCGTTTGCACTTGCAGTTTTTGTCTTTGTGAAGAGGGAGTCCATGCTCCTCGGCCCCACACGCTTCCCTGACTGCAGAAAGCCTGAATGCATGGGCTTTGTGAGGAGGATAAAGGAGGATTTTTGGCAAACACAGCAGCAAGATGAGGACCATGCCAGTGGTGGGGAGGTGACTGTGTAGTCTGTGCACTGGAGGATTGGTATCTCCCCTGTGAAAAAGTATTGGCCTCTCGCTTGTTCTGGCTGTGATAGTTGTGCCACCGTGGTGCCCGAGCTCGTGGTCAGCTCTGAGGCCTCATCACGGCAGCATTTCTCAAAAGCATATTGCAAAGGTAATCCCAGCTTTGTGTGTCTGCACAGGTGCTTTGGCCGCCTTTGCTTTGCTGGGCTGTTGCCTTGCTCTGCTGCCTACCTGTGGGCTCCCTACTGTGGCGTTTCCGACTGATAATGATGTCTTGACAGCTGCTGTGGTCAAAGTGTAATTTTACTTTTAGCGGGAGACGTTTATTCCCCCATGAAGTGTTTTGCTCTTGCTCTGTGAGGGGTTTGTAGAGAGAGGCAGATTCTTCAACTGTGAGTTGGAAGTAGCGCCAGTTCATGTCTGGCATTTCGTGGGACTTGTCCTGGTTGGAGTTTTTTATTGTTGGCTTTTAAGGGTACGAAGGGAAAGTTGCTGCTTCTGCAGATAAACTGTTAGATCCCATCTGTGCTGTTAAATGTGCAAGCACTGCAAATGAAAAGCTGGAATCTCCTTTTCCTCAGCTTTTTTTTCACAGTAGCTTTAGATGATGCTTAGATTAATAGAGCTAAACGGTTTTTGGAGTGGGTGTTGCATCTGCCCCTCCTTTTATATCCTGTCTTCATAGTGTTGCTCTTTAATTCACCAGGGCTCTGCAGTTATATATTATTTATTTAGAATTCAGAGTCCTGATCATTAACAAAGATCCCATTGTACAAGGCACGGTACAAAATCAAGGAAAAAAAAAATTTCTTGCTGTGGATTTGCTAATTGTCTAACAGTGTGCCAGCACAGAAAATTTCAGTATAGCACAGAGCCAAGCCATGTTGCTCTTAAGAGATAACAAGGATCAGTTTAGCTGTAATAGCCACCCAGATAAGGAGTGGGAGGTGTTCATCTCCATGCTGCTGTGACTTCACTTGTTCTGATACATGGGCAGAGCTGTTAGTAGCTGCCTGTCTTATCATTGCATATGGACAAGTCCACCATATAGGCAGCGGTAGTTTGCACTGCAGAGTTGGTGGGGTAAAGTAATCCGGGTGGGAGCCAAACATGGCACGATCAGTGGCACCCAGGCAGATGGCAAGGCATAGAATAATGGTGGGTTTGAACAGTGGAACAGAGCTTTCCTTGAGGATTTTTTTTTCTGTTGCACCAGTATCTCCCCTGGTATCGCTGGGTGTTCGCAGGAAAACAGGGTCAGGAATGTGCGATCCTCCCTGCATTTTCATTTTGTAGGTCTTTGCCCCTGGAGAACTGAAAGGAGTGTTGTAAAAGAGAATACACATTTGCATGATAAAAGTCTTGCTCTGTGCAAGATTTCAGAAACTGGGAAAAGGCTTCATATGAGAACATCTATAGGGCACTCCTTGAGCAAATTAATTGGAGTCTGCGATGTCGTTGTCAAAACCTTACTTACAGGCTAATAAAACCCTTGACTATCCAGAAACTTGGCTTATCCAAACCCAGGTCATGTCATCTGGCCAGGACCAAGTGTATTAAACTAGCCAAACTCTAGTTTATCCAAATGAATGTAATGGCCTCTATGTCATTTGGATGAATGAACTTCCACGATGTCTGCCATAGGGGCTCTGCTGAGTGCCTGAGCACATGTACATTCTGAGGCTACTCAAGGAGCAGGAAATTAAAAAGCTTCCCCTGAATGCTGATTAGTGGTTCCACAGGCCAGTAGCCATAGGACTATTTATTTGTCGGGTTACTAATGTCTTAGGCCTTCCAACAATAATAGTTGAGCTTCCAATTTTTTTTTTTTTTTGAAATCTTCTATTTTAGTAGTGATTAGATGGAGTGAAGTAAAATAGAGGAAAAATTCTGTATTTTAAATCTCCTCTAAAATTTGGGAGCAATAGCAAGAGGTATTTGTATTTAATGTTATGCACTGTGAGTTCCTATACTTCTCGTTTATCATTTATCCTTAATTGAGCTCTTGTATGCTGGGAAGGGTTTGTGTATTGATATTCATCGTATTATAGATCTAGCATTATTAACACTTCATAATTTTGGATTTTGGTATTACTTTACTCTGAATTTCTGCTCCTTCAGAGTGTGAGAGTCTCAGCTCATGTTCAAAACAAGATATGTTACCAGCCTTTGGGATATCAGGAAAAAAACTGATTCGAGCATATCCCGATGGTTCCAAAAACAAAAGACAACTGCTGCTGCTGTTAATCCTGTTAGATCAAATGGAGGCTCCAGTGTAAAAAAGTGACAAAACTTTCCTAATTCCAGTGGGACCAGGACTTCACTCCTGCCTTTTTTTTGTTTTTGTTTTTGTTTTTGTTTTTTTTTGAGCCAGTCTGAATTTGGAGCTCTGGAGTTGTAATTTTTAAATGCTTAGGGTTGGCAATAACATAAATGCACAGGGATTAGACTACTCTAATAAGAACCTTCAGAGGTTAAAGAAAACATTTGATTTCCAGTAAGTGGCATGGTAAATACATACCATAATCTGTTCCAAAAAGCCATTAGTCCTGAAACAGCAGGGTGCCCTTTCTAATGAATGTTATCTTTTTCCTTTCATGACTGTATAGATTATCCTTCACTCTATGCATAAATATCAGCCTCGTGTCCATGTCATCCGAAAAGACTGTGGAGATGATCTGTCCCCTGTCAAGCCTATCCCTTCAGGAGAAGGGGTGAAAGCCTTCTCCTTTCCAGAGACAGTTTTCACTACTGTCACAGCATACCAAAATCAACAGGTAACTTCGGCTTTCTGCTTAGCACTTTACAGGCTTTTCAGAGTAGACCAGGGAAGTATGAAACAGGAGAAAAGAGGATGCATGCTTTTATTATATCACTTATTAAAAAGCATTGTCTAAACTTCTTTTATATTACAGGTAGCTTTCAGTAGTAGTATTGCAGCAGTGCCTGGAGGCTAAAGCTGACACATCAGGCCCTGTTGGCTAGATACTGCATATAAAAAGTCATTCTTATTATGGAGATCACACAGTCTAATTAGCATAGTTAATAATGTCTTAATTATAAATACAGCACTGAAGCATAAGGCAAAGAGCAATCTAATTTCTAAAGGTGTTTTTGTACCTTTAGGTGTAGATACATGACTGGATATAATTTTTACAGCACTTTTATTCCTGACTCTAGTGATTTCAAAACTCTTAGGACCTTAACAGAGAAGCTGAGGTCTGAAGAAAGTTGCAGTCATTTCATCAACTACATTCAGCATATATTAGTAACTGCAATTTATCTGGATCCACACAGATTCAAAGTCAAAAGTAAACAGCAGGTTGCATGACTCCAATGTTTGGCTCTTATTACCATTTGTTTAAGTATTAACATGCATAGTGACACCATAGTTAGTGTTGTGACATTTTATCAGTTCCACATAAGTTATTGGAGCTACATTTGGGGAAATTCTATATGTCTTGCTGTTTTTACAAACAGAGCAGGAGAGCTGTGTAAATACTGAAACATAATTATTTGGTGCATATCCCATTCATTTAAATAAATTACAAGTATTTGAGGGGTGTGTGTATTGCTGTTTTTTTTGAGGAGGATAATAGTCTAGTCATAATCTCTCTTTTCACATTTACTTCTTAACCCATACAGAAATAAAATTTAATTTAAATTTTATTGCAGTTAGACAGTGTACTCGCTTAGGTGAAGAATGACATTTGCCAGAAGATTTTTCTCAAGAATTCTAATTTGCCATTTGGTAGCATTAAATACCTGTTAGCTTCTCTGGGGATTTGCAAAAATAATGATCAGAAGGCTGGCCCTTATTTTGCTGTGTTTCAGGACAGCCGTTTTAAACCATGCAAATGTGAAGATGTTTCTATTCCACTGTTGGCTTAATTCTGTCAGGAGAGTCGTGGTGTGTGTTACTTAGCCGAATTTGCAGGTAATAATTTCTGCAATCATATTCACAGATAACTCGTCTGAAGATTGATAGGAATCCATTCGCCAAAGGATTTAGAGATTCAGGACGGAACAGGTAGGTGTTGGGGAAGGAGGGGGGTTTGTTACTGCTAACAGAAGCGGTTTGTGAAGGCTGGTTGAGGGGAATACCTGTAAATACAGACAGATTAGTACATGAGACTCATGTACTCAAGCTTTCTTTTGGTGGAAGTGGCAGCATACCGTGAAGGCCGCAAATGGAATTAGCGCATACTCAGGTCTGTGATTTCAGGTTGCTCCTGAAATCTCCTCTTTCTCCTGTCTGGAGACACAAATTGCAGATAGCAGTGTCAAACTGTAAGTCCAGGTTCTCTTGCATGTAAGTAGCGTTTAGTATGGGTGAATGGCTCATTGTTTTCTCTTGAAGTGGGAGAAACTAGGCTGCCTCGTGCAGTAACTTCGTGTGTAGTACACTCGCCTACGATGTGGGAGACCTGTGGTCAAGTGTCTCTTTAGCCTAAGGAGTTTTAAATCCACTTCCCAGGTGAATGCCTTTCCAACTAGGCTACAGATGACCTTGAAACGAGCCTGGTTTCCACCTCTTCCATTGCGGTTGGATTGATTAATTGCTTGTTCTCTCTTGATCCATGAATCTTTCAAAATAGCAATGGGGAATCTGAGTAGTGCAAAGTGGAGACTTGGGTCTAGTCCCTGCTGCCAGTAATGATGAGGTATTTTATCCAAAGACTGTTTAATGCAAAATACTTAAGCCTGTTATGAATTGTATGTTAAACCATTTCAGCTAAAAAAAGCAGCATTTCATTGTGGTGCATATTATACATCGGTTCCAGTGACCACATTGTGTTTGGTGTCTACAGCTGCTATATTTATGATCTAGCCTTGCAGAGAGGGGAGCAGACTGTGTGCTGGTAGGAATGCTCAGAGAGTACTTTTTGGTAGCTGCTTTATTGAGCTTATTTTTTAATGGAGGCTACAGCATTAAAGCCTGTTTTGTGCTTCCACCTGAGTTATGTAAATGCTGAGACTGGGCAGTAGATGAGAGTAGTTTTTAGAAGGTGAAAAGTTATAGAAGGGGTAGGGTACGTGTAAAAATTTACAGGAATTCACTGTAAGTATCTTCAGTTTGCACTCTGCATTTGCTGCTCTCTAAGATTTTTGTCTTCTAGCAAGAAACAATTGGCCATGTTCTGTCCTGGGGCCTGGAAGAGATGATCCAGGCACTGGCATAAATAGAGTTTTGTCCTCCTTTGTAGCCTTCTAGTTTGAAATTAAGTGAGCGGTAACTTCCAGATAAATGCAGTGACTGAAAAAGCAAAACATGCTGTGTGTACTTGGCGAAGAAAAGAGTTGCCATACATGCTCTGTGTGACCGTTCTCTGTAGGCAGTGTCTCTGCTATGCGTGCTTTTTGGAGAGCTAAAGGATAAGTACTAAGGAGCCTCCTAAGAAGTGTGAAACCCTGACTCCTCTGAAATTCCTGAGTTTAAGCGGAGTTAGAATTTCTTCCATAGCGTTATATGAAACAAGAGAAGATGCCCTTGAAAACAGAGAGGGAAGAATCATACAGAAACGGGTTGTGAATTGGGTTTAACATGGTGGGGCAGCCCTGGTATTACCCGAGGACAATGTGTGGTAAGAGTACTGCGTCTGCAACCATGCAGACCCGGTCGTAGGGCTGGGGGTATCCAGAGAGGTATTTTCGTTTGGCTGCTAGGAATAAGTTTTACTCAGGCATTAGAAAAAAAGCAGGATATTTTAGTTGAAAGAAAGTTACAGTTTATGGAAATGGATTAGGAAGTCAGTCCTGCAGGAAGGGCCAGCCTCTGTGAAAAGTTCTGGAACTGGCTTTGGATGAAGTCTGAATGCTTTTACTGTGACAAACACACTTGTTGCAGATGTGACTGCCAACTCTTGTCCATTGCAAATTGATGTTGGTTTACTGAAGTCAGTACTGCTGCTTTCTTTGATAGACTGTGTGGTACTGAATAAGTGTGTTTGGGAATGCAGCTCAGCTTTTCAATTGTCGAGGAAAATTTCTTTTTTAATTTAAATTACTGGTTTACGCAGTTGATTATTAATTTGCTCTGTTGCTAAATATTGAAATTAAATGTTAAGTTTCTGTTATCTTCATTGTTCTAGCTAGTGTATTTATCACCAAGGCATTTTAGTCTGCAACAAAAGTGTAAAATAAAAATACTGTGATACCATTATATCCAACTTTTCAATATTGCTTTAATTATTGCAGCTATCTTACTCTGCTGTGCTGCATGCAATAATTCTGTTTAATTAAAAATATTCCCTTTCAGGTCATTCCTGTTCAGTCCCACAGGCTCTTTTACAGAAATCAGTAGCTTCACCTTTTAAAAGCATTCCCTGTGCATTTGCAAAGTGCAACAGAATTTATGTGCTGAGAATAGTCTCGTTCTTCAGTTAGGCCTTAAGTTTGACCCTATAAAAACTTTTACTCAGGAAAGGACCAGAATTTCTCCCTTTAAATACTTCAGGAAAGACATAACTGTTTTGTTAAATAAACTTGGCCATTTGATAGCATAAATTAGGGTGGTGATAAAATGTGGAAATTGTTCGAAGGCATCTTGTATAAATTATCGCCTTGGCTACACTCCTCCAGGAGGTGGCTTTTATCTCTGCTTTAACTAGAAATGAAAATTCACCATTACAGCAGAAAATGAAGCCTATCTTTTTAGGCCAGGTTCAGCTAATAAAATACTTTCTAAATGTTTCCTCACATCCGTTTGTGATCCTGCTGGAAATGCAGTGGGGAAGAACAGTATCAGAAGAACATGCTGGTAACTTCAAATTGGCCTGTTTGCATAATTTGAGTTCACGGAGTGCTGCTGCTCAAAGGCAAGCACTTGTATTTAGCGTGTGCCTGATGCTGACACTTAACAGGGCTTTGGGGCCCAGCAGCCAAAAATAACAGCAAAATTGTACCTCTGAGGTACATTATTCATAAAATTATATCAGAAAGCAAATGAGCCTATACCTTCAGGAAATAGAGAGTCTTCCAAATACTGTCTGCCACAATCGTCTATCCAATTATTTTTATTTTGTCACAACGCTGTTGAAAGAAAATGACAGGAGATTTTTAGTTTCTAAAGACATTTTGCTCATCACTTAATAATCAAGACACAACATTGCTTTATACATTTTAGTAGCAACAGAGCTGTACACCCATGCTTTGCTCATGCTATAATCACATGATCATCATGTGATTTTCCAACTCATCAGTAATGACTGGTAATCCTGTTTTAATAGAAGCTGTTAGTGGATCACCTTTATTCTAGGCAGAAATAGGAGATCATCCCTCTGGCAGTTAGAGCTGTTGCTCTTAAAGAAATGTCATACTAGGAAAACATTCAATGTCATTTTAGCCAGGTCTCTCCCCTAAACAACCCTCCCCAAAAGGCCAAAACCATTGAAATAGAGAGCCAGACTTCTGGAATTCAGAAACTCTTTGTGTGCTTCCAGCCCAGTGGCTGCATATCACAGTGATCTCATGGATAGGGATGTAAGACTCTTCTAAAAAGCAAAATGAACCTCAGAGTAATCCTGAAATGTTACTAATTTTTATACGTTTCTGAGGTAAAGTACCCAGAGACACGTGACAAAGTACAGCTTTCTTTCATGACACGGTGATGTTTTGGTTCTAAGTAGAATGGGACTGGAAGCTCTGGTAGAGTCTTACGCCTTCTGGAGACCTTCACTGAGGACACTTACATTTGAAGATATACCTGGGATACCCAAACAAGGTAATGGTCTTCTTTGTGTTCTTTCAAAACAAAAATGCAAGAAGATAAAGCTTCACCCATCATGCTTTACAAAAGCCTAGGTAAGTGTGTCACTTGCGGAGAAAAAGCAACCAGCCAGCCCCAGTGCAGGCCATCACCTCTCATCAGAGCTATTCTAAGTTAGAAAACTAATGCTAACTTAACCAATGTGGCCATAAAGCTGTTAGGTTGTAAAGATAAATCAGATCACATGTGGAAAAGAATGTCAGTTATTTAAGGATGGAACAACCTATTCCTTAGTGTTATGTTCTGGCTGGATACACAAAGTAGAGATCATTTATAAATTACTTCCTTTGTACACATCCAAACTCCAGTGTAGGAGTTACTTGTGTGTTTAAGAGAAAAAAAGAGAATGAGAGAAGAAATGTCCTCTTAAGTAATGAATAAGTAGTAGCAATCTTATTTGGGTATCTTCCTTGGAAAGCCTTCTTAATTCGTAAAGACCTAAAAATTGTTCAGTAAAAGTCCAAACAAACTTTATCTGCATCCTAGAGCTTGAAAAAATGGACCTCCTCTCCATTTTGCTTTTTCCTGCTCCCCAGTCCGTAACCTCTTGATTTCCACTTTCCCCATTGTATAGGTAGTGCTGTGAGGGAGCGAGATACTTAAATGGCCTGTTTGGACAGAGAGGGGAGTCTCTGTACTGTGTTCTGAGTTTCTTTATTTCCAAAGTATGCCAATGCATATAGAAAACCTCTCAGCCTTTTCCCAACTAAATCAGACATATTGCTCCTGATTCTTTGCATTTCCTGCTACCAAATTTACAACATCCTACTGGTTTTCTTGATAATGTATTGCAAAGTCATTAATTGTCTTCAGATCAAAAATCCAGAAAATATGGAAATACACAGAAATCACTTTTGCCAACTTCTTAGCCCAGTCATGGTTGAAAAGGAGGTTTTGTGCCAAGTTGTAGATATGTTGGATGAGGGTTGACAGAGTGTTGGGTGGAGCATGGGTGTGAGGGACAGTCCTCATAAGAAAGGCCTGTAGTGAGAAGTCAACATCAGACCTGAAATACCTGGTGAGACTATGTAAGACTCAAAGGCAACTCACAGTGAAGTTAATCATTTAGGAGACAGACCAGCTGTATTGCCCTGGTTGTACGTAGCAGCACTGAGAGCAGGGGAACTGCTGCCATGAACTTTCCGTTTCCTTTTCTACTGTTGCCTGAGGTTAAGGAGCTTGTTGAAGTTACTGTTGATGTTCAGAGGATGGGAGCTGGGATCCTTGCAAAATCTTTAGTCTATGCCTTGGACAGTAGGGTGGTTTAGAGACTTGCTGAAAGTCCCCATTAGAAATTTGTCCTGGTTGTTAATGCTGGAAGTTCCTGTCTTCAGGTGGTAGAGGTGTTGATGTAGACTGGAAGAAAAACAAGTATGCCTTACACCAGGATTTCTGGAATGTGGCATTGTCTCATCGTGCTTTGAGCTTGTGGTGTCCTGTCAACAGAGCAAGAAGCAGCAGGCAGAGTTCACTAATAATGTATTCTTCCTTGTACTAGCTCACCTATCATGATAACCTGTTAGTTTGACAGTGTGTGTCTCTGCAGCATCAAGCTCTTCGATTGTTAATGTGATTCTTCCTTGTCAAGTGCCTTCCACCTGGGAGACTGAAAGGCCCAAATTAGTTTTTCTATGCTCATTTTTTTGGGAGATAACCCCTTAAGAAAAGAAAATGTTTCTTGCAGCTGGGAAGCTTTCAGTCCTGAGGAAAGGCCTCACCTGTAGCACATAGTGCATTTTCAGGAGAATTCAGCACTGGTATTTGTCGTGTAAAAAGTTCTGGTGTTGGTAAATGAATAGTTTGCAGTCAGTCTGTTGCAAACCTAAACCTCCACCTACCTGTTCAAGAAAGGAAGCAGCTGTGCACAGTACTCAGCCTGTACTCTTTCTGAAGTTGTTCTGAAGTTTTGTTCTCAATTTTTTTGTTGTTTGAAGTTGGAAGAGTTTTGTTCTGAAGTTTTGTTCTGAAGTTGTGAACTTTCCTGAAGCTGTTGAACTGTGGGAGCCTCTATCATTTGAGCTGAGGAGCCAATTCCTTAGCTGGTGCTCTGACAGTGACAGTCAGGCACAGAGTACTTAAGACACTCCAGTGTGTAGCAAGAGCATAGACAACACAAAATCTGTCATTTTGAAGAAGGCTTCCTGTGATCTGGTACTCACTTGGCTACTTCTTAGCTGCCATGCAATTTCCTTCCAGTATCAAATAAAAGAGTAGTTGACCTGTTGGGCAGGAGCTGTTAAGTATTGAGTGATGGTTGCAAAAGCATAACTTATGTTCTCTTTCTCCGTCAGGTTGTTTCATTAAAAGTACGCATGTGCCATACACACCCACCCCTGCACACGTGTACAGTATTTTTTGAATGAATTTGGGTCGTGTTTCCTGTCAAGGGTTATTATAAAAGACAAAGGTCTTGATCTGTCACTTAGGAGGTGAATCTTTCCCAACGTGCTGCTTACGCTGTAATATTCTCTTCCAGGAAATGCAGGTTCCTCTACTTTACTCCAGGGATCTGGCAGTGGAGTGCCATCTACCCACCCTCACCTTTTACCGGGTTCCCCTTGCTCATCTCCAGCCTTCCACCTCAGTCCCAACACTAGCCAGCTCTGTAGCCTTGCTCCAGCTGACTACACAGCTTGTGCCCGCTCAGGCTTGACCCTGAACAGATACAGCACTTCCTTGGCTGAAACCTACAACAGGCTCACAAACCAAACCAGTGAGACGTTTGCACCCCCGAGGACTCCCTCCTATGTCGGTGTGTCAAGTAGCACAACTGTGAATATGTCTATGGGTGGCAATGATGGGGATGCATTCAGCTGCCCGCAGACTGGCTTATCTATGCAGATTTCAGGGATGTCTCCACAGCTCCAGTACATCATGCCATCCCCATCCAGCAATGCCTTTACCACTAATCAAACCCACCAAGGCTCCTACAACACGTTTAGACTGCACAGTCCCTGTGCGCTCTATGGATATAACTTTTCCACATCCCCTAAACTGGCTGCCAGTCCTGAGAAAATTGTTTCTTCCCAAGGAAGTTTCTTGGGGTCCTCGCCAAGTGGAACCATGACGGATCGGCAGATGTTGCCCCCCGTGGAAGGAGTGCACTTACTTAGCAGTGGGGGGCAGCAGAATTTCTTTGACTCTAGGACCCTAGGAAGCTTAACACTCTCGTCTTCTCAAGTGTCTGCACATATGGTTTGATGAAGCCTTTAAGTAAAAGTACAGTATGTTTGGTGTCTACAATGTATTTCTTTTGGAATATGAAAGGACACTCGATGTAGCTTGTAAAGTGTGTGTATATATAATATGAGAGGAAGTTTCACTGAATTTTTGACTTGCTTGTGGCCAGATTATTCTTGTATTTTGAGTTACACAGAGTTTGCTGCGGTGCGGACTGCTTTAGTTTTCTGATATAATACACTGAGTTGTATAACACGTTGAGACATATGCAACAAATTAAGTAAGACTTCCTCCCCTTTCCCCCTCCTCTGTTCTAACCCCTTTAAAGAATGAAATGACACTTGGAGTATTAAACAACACAAACAAGCCCGCTTACGTTTCCTATAGTACTAGTGAGTTTCTTTAAAACATTCATAGAATGATAAGCTGATGCACCAAAGGCATTTTACAAGTTTCTTCTCTGTTACAAGGGATATGAAGGGTATTTGGACTTTTAAGTGTTAAGCATCAAGCATCCAGCCTAAAATAGAAGTTTAGCTAATGGATTATTTACAAAGTAAACAGAAAGATTAGTTTGCCTTCTCATGATATGCTGTTTTTAGTCTATCAACAGCACAACATTCTCACTAGGATTTTTTTTTTTTTTTTCCCCAGCATTACTCTAGATTTATGATTAGGTATTTGAAGACAAATAACGCATATTCAAATTGTGGTGATAGGAGTAATTTAAACCAACGGCAATAGCAGCGGCATTCCTTGGTACAGAATGAACTTCGGGGTGCTTCATTTTTGTTAAAGGAAGGACTTGGTGCATTTTTTCCTCCATAAATACTGCCTATAAGACATTTACTGGACAGTAGGATATTCTAATGTATCTTTGTTTTTGTATTTTTACTTTTTTTAAAGGAAAATGCAGATTTGATGTAGGAAAAAAAAAAAGTGAGCAGGATGAGAAATTCCATTATTGGTTTTACCCATTTGTGTGTATGTTGTTTTGGGTTTGGTTTTGTTTTTTTTTTTATAAGGGCAAAAAGTCCTCCATCCTCAGTATCTCGTAAATACATTGCCTGTATCAATTACGCAGATGACCCAGTTTGCCCACAAGTGTTTCTGGAAGCAGAACTTTGTTGTAGCTGCCTCCCTGCTGCTCTGTTTCTCAGTCAGTTTTTGCCCTGGAATTGGAGAGGTTCCCTTCCTTCCCAGTTCTGGTTTTAAATGGCATTTGTAAGAATACAGATCACAATGTGTTCCTGACCAGGCTTCTCCAGAGTGACAAGAACACGGGGAGACACTTGCCATGGCAAAATTTCTGCCCTCGTCTGCATCTGCACAGCCTGGGTGCACATTAGTCCTGCTGTGAAAGCTGCCGCTCAGCTGCCCACCTGTCAGAGCTGAACCATAGGGGTTGTAGACCAGATTTTAATGCTTGAGAGAACGGGTTGTCTTCAGCAGTATGCTAAGCCTCCTTTATATTGTGCTGATGATGTAAAGGCATTATAAAGTGGATACAAATGTAGTTGAAAATGCTTCCCCAATCAGCATTGAAGGAGGATAAGGCCTTTCAGATTTTACATTTTTCTCTGTTAGACTTTTTTTTGTTGAAGGTGGATTGCTGTGTTTCTCAAGAGTTCCTGTGTCTTTTCTGGCAAACAGTGGGCTTAACCACTCCCACTTTAAGGAAGACTCATTGCAGCTAATATTTCTGCAGTGGGATGTAGATAATGCATGCAGAAACAGCCCTTTTGCTATCTCCTCGTACTATTCGGGAATAGAAGAGAAGCCACAACAGTCTTTAAGCCTGTACCTGGAGAAGACTTTATTTCTAATAGTTACATATTTGTTAATGTTAAAGAAGACACGTAAAAAGTTCTTCTTGAAAGCTGGAAGGACAAGAGAATGCAGTTGAAGAGATGTGGGTTTGCTTTTTTGCTGTCTCAAACTTCCCAAGTGACCTTGGGCAATTCACTCAGCCTCTCTAATATTTTTTTCCTTCTGTAAAATGTGATAGTAGCACTTCTCTGCCTCACAGGAAAGGTGACAGTACATTGAAGATTAAGGTCATCTTTACATCTGCTGTAGTGTGGCCAGTACGTCACAGATGAATGGCTAGGTAGTGTTCATATATGAGGATAATAAAGAGCATTCATGTACTTCACGTCTGTGGCTAGTTTTGGCATTGCAGTGTCCCTTCAGGCAGACTTCCTAGCAAAGACCTGCAATGCTAAAAAAACTATTCAAAAGCCTAACACTAACGATTTGTGAAATGGTTCTAAGATGTGTAGAAGATGGAGAAATTTTCGGTTATGTAAACTGTCCTAGCTCTGTTGGTTTAAATTAACAAGAAACTTGGGTATAGTAATTTCTGTAATTTGAAATGTTGCAGTTGGACAAATCTTTAAATGGAAAGGATGGTACAATTAATGTGTACTTGGGAAAGGATAAAGATCGTTATCCATGTCATCTTAAGGGCTGTGACTAGGTAGAAATGTCGAAGAGCTAAATCATGCACGTTACTACAAGGGGAAGAAAAAAGGGTTTTGCATGGATGTTCATGGAGGTGCTCCTGTCAAAAGTATGTACTTCATCATCTGGGAGTTTTTTAGAACTGGTCTCTTATTTTTCCTCAAATTATTCTTATCATATAACCACACAATATTGTTTGGAACATTTGTTCCTTAAAATTTGAATCATATTGTAAATATTTACTGGTGTGTCATTGTGAAAAGACTAGCTTTTTATCAATATAGTAAATGCTATATATGCGTTATATCTATAATTATATATCTGTATTTTACAAAAATGCCACAGAAAATATATTAAAGTGTGTATTCAAACACTTTTTACTACATTTGGAAAATTTGAGGAGCTTGGGCCTTCTTTTTTTCCCTCTACAACTTCAGCAAGACCAAAGGAAGTGACTCTAAGGTAAGCTCTGAAATTCAAAGACTTAGTATAGCAAGCTGCAGTGATCTAGCTAGTCCACAATTCTTACATGGTTCAGTTTAACCATCTGCTGTTTAACCTCTCTTGTCATTTGTATGTAAAGGTCACAACAGATGTTAGGTACAAGAAGATGCTGAAACTGACTGCAGAGCTGTGAGGTTTTTATGTGGGAAGAAGGGACTAAGCAGCTTGCTGGGCTCATTAGTCAGTGATGGAGCTTTGCTGGTTCGTCGTAGCCCAGCTCATCCCAGCTACCAAGATCAGTTCAGCTGCCCCGTATCAGCTGTATCTGGGAAGTTAGCCCTTGCATGTGACCAGGAGCTTGGTTCCCTGCGTATTTTATCTTTGTGCTCTTACTTTGGATATTCCCTCTCTGTTCTGCTTGTTCTAAATGCAAAAATCCGTTGATTCCTAAGGCACAATTTACAACCTATAATCAGCTGGGCATACTGTTACCCAGCAATGAGCAAAATTTCTCCCCCCAGAAATACTGTTGTGCGTAGTGGCCTTATTTCCTATTGTATTGCAATAAATGATTCCATGTGACATAGGGCACAGAGCCTGAAATTCTGATTACTTGTAGAGACTAGAGTTTCATAGTCACTTAACACCAGCATTGTTGCAAATGACCAGAATTAGGGCAAGAGAAGTAGGCGTGAAGTGCTTGATCATAAGTATCAGGCCTCAAGAGAGAATGAAAGCTGCTGTTTTTAATAGAAGAGCCTTTTTTGGAATAGCACAATCAGACCCGTGAGAGGGCTCATTTCTGCTTCAACAGAGGATAACAGGAGTAACTTTAAAATCATGGACAGTGTTTGGCATTAATGCTAGCCAGTCTGTACCATGAGCAGTCCAACAGAAGGAACTTATCATCAGAAGTAGTTCACAGGTTCTGTGGGTATATTTTTTCTGTAAAGATAATATATCAAATTAGTCTATAGAAGTGTTTAAAAAGGCTGAAGAGTAGTTACTTTTAGAGGTTTATGTACCAACTTCACATATGAAGTTGCTGTTTTGTTGCACTCTTCAGAATAAGCTGTCAAACTTTAATGACCATGTTTAAGTTTACTTGGAAGTCCAAGTTTTAATATCAACAATTGCAATTTATCATAATGAGGTAATGGGCTTTGTGGGCTGCCTCTGCACTTCAGCTGACAAAATATCTTGACATGTCAGTTGAGCTTTGCATTAATATGATCCTCAGATTCAATATTTAGCCTTGCATTTAACACAAATTTGTTGGTATGTCAATTTAATGTATGCAAAACTACAGGGAATTTCATGTACTGCGTTATGTTCCACCATATTCCTCAGTTACCCAGGTAATCCAAAACACGATGTGCCAAGACAAAACACACTTTTAAGAGGTAATGACTTGCTTCATTAGGAAATAACATTTCTAGAGAATTCAACTTGCTTTAAATGCCTTTTGCCAATGCTGTTATGTTTATGCTCTGAAAAGGTGTTTGTTGCCCAAAAAACCAGAAGTCCTTTGTAGCCACCGCTTACTCTTGCAAAGCAGTGTTGCATTGGCCATAAAACTCTCTCAGATAGTTTGGTGCCCAGAGCCCAGACAACAGTTTCAGCAAATGAGAATCTGAATCTTCTGGACGTACTTGGAGAAAGATAAGGGCCTGAATTAGTGATAGTTATATCTTGTTTATATTAAATCTGAATCCTCTTCATCTGAAAAGGCTAAAACCAAAGCTTTGTATAGGAATTTTCTAGGTCTCAGCTAGCCAAACATAACTGCTGCAGGCTGGCTGGAAGCCTGTCGCTTCTTGATGTACCATCACTGTTCCAGTTGCTCCCCTCCTCAAGGCTTTCTGCTTGCAAAAGCACCGGTCAGGTTTGCAGGGCAAGAGGTCAGTACTTGCTCCCCTCTTAGTTATTACCCTAAAGAGGCTTCTACAGCAAAGGCTCATTACCCACAGTGAAGTAAGTAATCCCACTAAATATCAGCTATGATGTTTGCCTCAGTTTTAGAATTCGAAGCCTATAAAGTAAACTTCTTAATAAGCATCAGTAAATCAGGACATCAGTACTATCGGGAAGATACAGATACTGTGGACAAATAGAAACTCTCTCCTGAGATTTAGTTGTCTGTCACCTTCTGTTCAGAGGTTTATAATCCTTAAATAGTTAATATCTCACATCTTCCACTCCACAAGAAGGAACATTAAACCTCCAGGAGCTGGATACATTACCAAAGTTTTCCTTTGTGGCCTTTCTAAACATTGGAAGTAATGCCCAGGTTTCAAGACGAGTGCTTGGGCTCCAGTTCTGTGGCAGGGAATGGCAGGAAAAGCGGAGACAGAACAAACAGACCCTGCAATCCCACCATATGCTAAGTGTCACAGGTACTGTGACAGCACCCGCAAAGTATAGCTCTATCCCAGTGTATCTCAGTGCACCCCTCCCAGGAGTCTGTGGCCTAAAATAAGAATTTACATCAAAAGCTAGTCAAGAAGGATAAAAGCATGATGTGAAAATACTTGTGCTATCCGAAAGTCTGGGCTGTTGCAGTGAATGTTAGGTGTAGCCCCGGCACAGGCTTAACCTACATCAGCTCTGCAGCCACTTTGACTATGCTGTGTAGCATAGTTCATTTGCACACCACTGGGTTTTGTTTGGATGCTATAATACAGAGCCAAGGGTGAATTTAGAGCATATTGGACGAAACCTGTACTCCACTGTGGCCAGTGGTAATGTTGCCACTGACTTGAGCTTTATGGTTACCACATTTTCAGACCCTAAACCTTCCCTCTTTCTGTTGCTGAGTGCTTTACCCACGCAGCAGCTGTAGCCATACTGCTTTCAGGGATGTTCTTCTGGTCCTTTGTGGTGTTTTTCGAATGGATAACCGGCCTTTTGCATTTCACATGCTCATATGTTGTTTTTAAATTTGTGCTTCTGCAGTTTTTGAGCCACAGTCTGTCTCACACTGAAAGATAAGGCTGGACGTTGACACTCCCTCCCCCAGAAGCCTTGCCGATGGATGGTGTATTCCCTTCCACTGCAGATAATTGACTATATATTTCCCACAATGTTTTTATTGTATTTTACAGAGAAAAGTAATAAAAATAGAGGCTGTATCACAATCAAAGCAGTGTTTCCATTCCTCAGGCAATATTTTTCACTACCGCAAAGGAAAACACCTCCCCACCCTTTCCTGGTTACTATACTCAGTATATGGTTCTCAGTAAGAAGAAAACCAGATGCCATATTTAAATGTAAGATGGCAGAAACCAGAAAACCAGAAAAACGGGTCCCGATTCAGGGAAATGTTCCCAGATAGTCTTTGTATTCTTTGAAGTGCAATATGGACACTAATGTTTCCAGTGACATCCGCAAAGACCCTTTGATGTATCACCAAGTATGTTGCTGTTTGTGTACGATAAATGCCGTGTTGACACAGTGTGCACTACAGATTACCTGCCCCATACCCAGGCAGGGCATTGTCAGTGTCACACACAGACGTGCGAGCAAAGGCCATTTATGTGGTTCTAGTGATCGTACACAGAAGTGTAGCTTCACAAGTGTTAAACAGACCCCAAAGCTATGTTAAGAGACCAGTTCTCAGGGAGGACTAGTTGTGTGCCAAGCCCATGCAAGCTATTTAATTACCATCCTTGTGGTGGTAGTTAAATAGCATCTTACAATGAATATAAAAGCAATTAATCTAAGCAGGCATTTATTTCACTTTGCTGGAACTGAAAAGGATGTGTTAATTTCCCAAGCATTTTGGGAGGGGAAGGGGACCGAATATTTAGGGTCTGTAGTATTGAATGTTTCAGTCCCGTAGGATTTTTTTTTTGTGGAAAGGGGAGCCGTGGAAAACAATTTAAATCAAGAGAAGGCAAATGAAGGCTGGTCTATGGGCAAGGAACCTTTAGACATCAAAATATACCATCGCAAATGTCTAAAAATGGTCTCTCTGCTGTCACATCCTTGCATTCAGCAGAGGACAGAACTGTTACATTAAGGAGTAAAGTGATCCATGATACCTTTAACTCATGGAGTGTGGGGTAGAATGAAGGCCTTTGTTTGGTAAGTTAAAGGCTGAACTACTTAAAATAATCCAAGGTTGAATGTCTGCCATTTTAAATCTTTAACAGTCTGGGGTGGTTTTTTTTTGGTTTGTTTTTTTTTTTGTTTTTTTTTTTTTTTTTTTTTTTGTTAAAGGTGCTCTTAGCAAAGATGAGATGATGCTTAAAAATTTCCAGCCAGATGTGTCTCCAAACTTTCCCAGAGATGAAGGATATTCAAATGTAGTTTGGATTCAATGCATTATATAGATAAGTTTGTTTTATAGCTGGCCGCAGCTGTGAAGTTTGGATTCAGATCTGTAACTCCCCTAAACTTTGAAGACTGTAGTCAAATCTGCGGTTTTGCATTTGAATCTCCAGTTGCTTGTTGCATCAGACTGTCATTCACATCTGTTACACTGACAGCTCAGTGCAAAACGCTGATACCAGTTTCAGACTCCGCAAAGTTGAACCTCAGAAAGGCCACTTCTCAAGCACACTGTTACATATGAGCAGCGACAGCAGCATATTGCAGGTCTGTAGGTTAACTACTCTCTACATGCCATCTAATGGCCATTGGTGACCCACCACAGAGCACTGGCTGGTGGGTCACAGGTTGTTGGCTCCCACCCTGCGAAGTATGCTTTACATACTTCCTTCATATTATGTTTCTGTGTAAGCGAATGCTGTAGCTTCCCACAGGGATATTACATGATCTGGTGTGGAGGGAGAGGGTTGTCGTAATTGCAAATGGAGTGAAAGCTGGTCCTTGAGGTACTCTCTGAGGGCTTATCTGTACAGAGTGGTCGATGAGAAATAAACTAGGAGGTGAATTTACAACACCTCAGCTCCACAGGTGGGCACTCTTAACATGCAATAAGCAAGGGGAAGGTACTCCCTGTAGAAAATAATAAAGTACTCCACACAAGCAGCGTTCCCTTGAGGATACAGTGCTGTGAGGCTGAGGTTCTGTAGTTTCCCTCTCTTGTTTTCTCTACTGGCAGACCTTAAGCCTTCAGCCACACTGTAAAATATAACAACCCACAAATTTCTGTCTGGGAGGGTGTCACTGGCTGTCACCATGACATAGACGGCCTCACCAACTGCAGTGACGGAGCCACCCATGGTAAGCGCTGGACAACTCTTCTGACCTGTTAATAGTTGGCAGACTATTTGATGACAGTTGCAAGAATCTGATGCACAGCAGTATCCTTTACAGCAGTTTAATCTTTGTCATCAAATCCCCCAGCAGCCATGATTAATAGCAGCACTTGAGCTTGTTTTGAAAGTTGTATATTTGGCAGCTATGAACTTTGATCTATGGTTTTGCTTTAAAGAATCATTATGACACAAACTTTTCCTGTAATCCTTCCATCTAATTAAACCACACACAAATACTATGTGGGGAAATATGATGCTATTGATATAAGCTGTGTGTTTATTACAGTATTTTAGGCACTTTATTAAAGTGGATAGTTGTTCCCAGCAAGATAGTAGATAAGCTCCCCCAAAATAATAACATCACCCAGAAAGAATATATAAGAGAATTTCCCAAGGCCAAGTTCGATTAGAAACTAACTTTGTTGGTTAATACTGTGCCCTTGAACCCGTTAAGGGCTCAGATGTTTTAACCTGAGCTAAAATTACTAGCATTTAATGAATCCAGCCTACTAATGTGTACTTTTCCACAAAAAGTTTGCCTTTGTTCCAGATGGTCAAAGGATTTCAGTGTCTAACATGATAGTATTTGTCTTCCTGTAGTAAGCTGTTCAGTATCTGGGTACAATTTAATGGGGAAGTTTTCCAAGATCCAAGAAAATTTATTTTCATATAAATATTTTAAACCATGAAGCATCCATCTTTTTGTAGCTGAATCAACCAGGCGTTTCTTGCTGGTCTGTGTTCTGTTGTACACTGTGTAGTGAAATGCCCATCAGGCAGATAAAGCTCATGCTTCAAGACTAGAGTATGAACCATGGATCAGAATCTGAGCAGTATTTTTTCCAGGGCTGAGGTGCAGGGCTGCATAGTCTTGACTGAATTGACTTGCTTGTGTATTGCATCCTCATGACTGCAGCATTTGTGCAGAAGAGGGTTCCTTCCTCTAGACCCGACTACCGAAGTTGTGGGCAGCAGTTTTATGGATCTACCTGGAAACTCTGGAGTTTCTCCTAATTGGCCCAAAGTGTGGTCTGGGTGCCGCAAAACTGAGAGATAACAGAGATGTAAGTCACCATCTTGAGGTTCCTGCTGCTGCCAGGTCCACTGGTGTTTATATTTGCCAATCACCATCTTTTCCATATTTCTGGGTAGACTTTCACCCAGCTGCTTTTTGCCTAAAACATGACTCCTGTCAATAATTGTTAAGCCCAGTGACCATGGTTTCTGAGTCAGTTGGAAAGCAAACAAAGTACCAGGTATAATAATTTCCCCAAACTGTCTCACAAGTTTCCAGAGACTTCCTATAAATGTGCAACAGCTGAAGCAACATGCGTGATCCCTTAGGGAATTCACTGAGCAACCTCAAGCAGAGGGAATAGCTGCCCATCACCACTCTCTGGACTTGATCAGAAAGGGGTGAAACAGAACTGCTCTAATGCAATTCCATCTCCTCATGCCAGGTTCTCCAGTCTTGGTATTAATCCCCTGTGATGAGCTGTGTCCAAGGCTACCACAAGACTGAGCAGAATTAGCAGCAACATTTGTCATGTGTCTGTTGTCATGAGGGAGGCTGGATCAGCGGCCAGAAATGGCCTTGACCTATCCTGCTCCTGAATAGCTGGACGCAAGTTACTTGAGCTGTCATCCTCTCTTTAGTGGCTCTTCTCTGAAAAACTTGTTTGGGTAACCTGGAATCCCTCCTATATCTGCACAACCAGGCCTTTCAGTGACAGTGGCTGGCTGGGCAGAGTGGAGGTGTCACATTATTCTCAACCAGCCACAAAGTCTTGTGTGTGGATACAGGGTCAAAATGTATTTCTTACACAACTGGAATAAAGTTTTGTATAAAGAGCTTATAAAACCTCATAAGGACTTTTTACTAGATCAAGGGCCGCCTCTTGTTCTTATTGAACTCAATGGGAATTTTGCTACTGACTTCAAAGGAAGCTGAAAGGAGCCATGAGGGGTTGATTTCTACTACTACATGTGTGCTTCTGCACACCAAATTTGCATCTGGAAGAACTGTGTTTTAGTTGTATTTTGTTGCTGTGTTTGGGGTTTTTGCTACTCGAGAGTTTGTATAAGCTCAAGATCTGCTACATGCAGATTGACTATATGCATGAGTGAATAGCCTATTTCTGCTGTGCAAAACTGTCCATACACTGCACATTGCATACTGCAATAAAAAAGGATGCACTCAACTACCTCATCCAAGTGGCATCATTCTCCTGGGAGATCAAAATCTCTCCTAAGCACATAATGACTGGTGAAGCAGGTTCTGCACTTACCACTGTCAACTGCATAAAAACAAATCGCATATAAATGAATCCTTTTCAGGTCTTTTCCCAGGCTGCAAATGGAAAGATGCAACTTCTATTCTATAAACAGGCATAGAGCAGCCTTAAGACCAGATTCAAGAATCCAAACAGTTGTCAAAATGGTTTGGAACATATTTTAACTTAAACCACTTCTGAGTGCATACGTTTCCATTCCTTCCCTGCAGCAATTTGCAGAGGATGACATATATCAACTACATGCAACTACACCACATTAGGCAAGAGGGCTTCTTACATAGGAGTATGAGTTAAAACTTCAACGCTTCAGAAACATGCATGAAGTTGTTAGAATGGGGGCACAATTTAAAAAGCAGCAATTCAGTACGAATAGGGGAGTGACTGTGGAAATGCCCAGCAGTTCTGTACAAACCTTGTGTGCACTAGAGGTTTCTGGGGGCCTAAGCAACATCAGATTGAAGTAATTTCTATGTCAGTAGTAACATACTCTGCTTTACAGTTGATGGAGACCTTGCTGCTGATCACTTTCTTTTAGGGATGATTTCATAAGCTGTGGATATTAACGTTAGGAAGCACTCCTGCATCGTGTGCTTCAATAATTGCCATCCCATTCTTGATAGTTACACATTCTCTATGAGTCTAAATAATGCTAGTATTTCATAGATTTTTATATCCTTCAGACATTAGAAAGCATTATCATAGCCTTCCTCAGTGATCCTGTAGTCAAGCCATATGTATTTAATTCCTTCAACCTTCCCTTCTGAGAAGATGCCAGGAAGACCAGAGGAAAAGTTGAGACAGCATCTGCATCTCTGAGTAAGGATGTAACAGAAAGCAGAGCGGTTGGGCTCCCTTGGCCTCTCAAAAGTAAACTGCTCTGCTTGCTCCTCCCCTCCTGCATGACTCTTTTTCTGGATTACTCAAACCACAAGCATGGAGCAGAAGATTGCCGAAGCTTCACAGAAGATGATTCCTGCTAAACTGGAGACAGTTCAGGGACCAATGCTATGTGTGTAGGAGGACACTGACTGTGTGGAGATGGAGAATAGCAAGGCTTGGTGAAAGCCCACACAACTTCGGGGTAAAGAATTTGGGTAGTCTCATAAAGCATCAGCACCTGGTTGCTGATGAGAACAAATCCATGTTTCTGAGCTGACTGATGTTTCTTTCCTCTTCATGAAAAATATGTACTTCAGATCTCACACTCTGAAGCTAACCCAGTCAGCTTTTCAGAACAAGTTTAATATATTTCGTTGTATTTGAGGTCAAAGGGCTTTGCTGCAGCTGCAGCTCAGCAAAATAATCTGGACCTGTTGCAGGAGTTACTAGTCAGAGCTCTGATTTGTGTCAGGTGTAGGTTCAAACCAGATGTGACAGGGATACTTTCTGGTGTTGAAAGCTAAGGAAGGTGTCCCACACTTCCTGGGAGCTTAGCCTTGGGCAATATATACCCCCCCAAAAAATAGATTTAAAAAGCAGACAATAAAAAAGTGACATTGGAAACTGAGTTATAATTCATCTAATAAACAGAAACATCCTATACCATGGATGTGGTTGTTCCTAGTGTTGATTTTTTTATGCTTCCTATAAGGCTTGCTTTATGTCCAGGATTAGCTTTTCAACATCCAGGAGTGATAAGGGCTTTTGAAGGGATGTAGGTAGCTAGCCATAAGATAAAGGCACAGAGCAGCTACTGGAGTTCTTCTCATTAAAGCAAACATAGCTACCAAACTCAAGAAAGAGTGTCCTGGACACAGGCACTGGCACAGTAACCCGATTTGGAGACCTACATCTTTTAAAAGGTGGAGTTTGGATTAAGAAGCCTTCATGGTTGGGAGGGAATGAGTAGACTGAAGGGATATCTGTACATATAAGTCACTGACATGCACAAATTGGAGCTCATGGTATCACAGCTGTCAATTCTGGCAGCCCTCAGTGCGGAGTGAACAGGCAAGGACATAGCACAGATCCTTGTCACCCATTTTGACCTGACAGGCAGATGTTTAAACCAGAGCGTTTCACAACATTTTGTCAGAGGGTTTTATGCCCGTACGTCCTGGTAGGACCTCATAGATCCTCACTCTGTGTTGACAACACTGTTTCAGTGTAAAATAATCAGTGACTGAGAATACTCTGATGGACAGTTTCATTACAACAGTTAATGAGAATTTTCTCACATTGATATGTTAGACTTTTGTTTAAAGCTGTTCAGACCACTTGCTGTTCACTAGGAGTCCAGTACTGCACCCTGTTTCCCTAAATGTCAACAAAAAGGAGAAACTGTGTGAAATACCTTTTTCTTATTGCCTGCTCTTTAGAAACCCAAAATATACTCTGCATATGTAAAAGCGCAGCACAGCTCTCTTCAATAAGCAAAACGACAACACATGTATTTAAATATCAGAGCCTGAATGGAGTCTGCTTCTTTCCCCACACCTCTGTAAAATCAAAGTTTGAAACCCTGTAGGAGCTCTTTTAAAATATCCTGGCTTCCTTGCTGCAGACCATATGTTGTTTCAAAAACCAGGACTGCAAACTCGAATAATTGCATGACTTGCATTCTATCACTGTAGACTGTGCTCCACTGGCTTCAACTGGCACGGTTTGGTAGCTGTTACAGATGCCACAATTCATTGCTTTGAAGTCTGCACATTAAAAAAAAGGCGGGGGGCAGGGGGGGAAGAGAAAAAAAAAAGCTTTCAAAAGATTTGCCTGACTTTCTGTTATGAATAAGTCGACATTTCGCAACATCTGTCATAGTCCCTGCCACTTCAGCTTCCTTCCTTTGCTCAGGCTTATGTGTTTTATGTTAATACTGGAGCAGCTGTGGATTCATGCTCCGAGTGAGGTGCAGCAGAGTGGTAAGGACAGGTAACCACTTTCTCTGAGGATCAGGCCAGGAGGTGTTGCCTTGCTCCTGCTCACATAGCGTAGGGAGCAGAGAGAGCATGGATATTGCAGTAATATCTGCCTGGGAACAAATTGTTATTACAATGGTCTGCAATAGCCTGTCATTGTGGAAGAGGCTCAGATCATCCCTGAGGAGCCTACAGGTACCCCAAACCACCTCCCAGCACCTCTCAGGCATTTACTCCTTCTTCTCTACTGCTCTGAACAAGGTGTTATGGACACCTGTGGCTTGGGTCACTGGGGTGCAGCTAATCTCCTTTTCTTGCGGTTGGGAGGCTCAGGGCACTGAATCCATGCTCTGCTCAGTCCCTCATCATGACTAATTCAAGTGTTACCATCAGAGGAAATAAACCTTCCCTGTGCTGTTTCTTTGGTTATTGATTTTCATGTTCCTAGATGCAATCTGCATAACCCCATTCAGCTGTTAAATGACAGAACTCAGAGAGAAAAGTCTGTCCCAGGTGGACTTGCTACCAGCTTGTTTTAATTAGTTTTTGAAAATAAATATTGCCAACAAGAGAAAGCAGTGCTATCAGTGATAAGATTAAGCTTTGACTGTTAAAATACTTGAACACTAAGAAAAAGCACCTTCACTTTGGCAACTTCAGCTGGCTCCCTGGAGAATTTGCAATGCGGTATCATTTTGTGTGCAGTACAATTTCCCCATTAAAAAAGTGACACCAGCCCCTCCTT
Organism: Ibycter americanus; assembly: GCA_035590275.1. Lineage (NCBI taxonomy): Eukaryota > Metazoa > Chordata > Aves > Falconiformes > Falconidae > Ibycter > Ibycter americanus. The sequence goes on from JAVJGI010000062.1 coordinate 6,677,502, forward strand.
GGCATGTTACTAGCAGGGTTCCTCGCATAGTGCTCATGCCCAGGGAGGTGCCCCAGCCGTCTGCAGAGCCTTGGCTATGCTGAACGTTGGCTCTTTCATTCAGGCTCCACATGGGATAATTCCACCCGCGTTGTTTTCAGGTTTGAATTTGGGGACTGGAATTCATCACCTCAGAGGCTGCTTCCCCCGATTCAGTGGTGTGTTCGATCAGAAGCATCTGTAATCCCTGTAATCCATTTCACCCCACTCGCCTTTTGCATGGAGGATGGGAAGAGAAACGGTCTGACTCCATAAAAGCATGTAACACTGCCTGTGACCCTGCTTAAAAGCCAGAGGAAGGTGTCCTTGAAGCTATTAAGAGGAACTATGTGACAGCTCTTTACACTATTATTTTAAGTATCAGCTTCAGCTTCTTTATTCATTTCCAGTATATTTTTGTTTTGTTTTGTTTTTATTTGGTAATAATATCCTGAGCACGGCACTCATCTGGTTTAGCTGAGGTGGTGCTACTGAGGTGGGTTCCCCCCACCCCCTCTATACTGTTGGTCTGTTTTATAGAACATGGGAAAAGGGTCAGGGCAAACATAATTAAAATGCCAGCACATGAGCAGATTTTGTCCACATGTTCTTAAGGTCTTGTTGTTCTCGGGTTTGCTGTTTCTATGCACCAGGTGTTAAGACCAAGTTATGCTAAAGGGGTTTCATATTAAAAAAATATATTTGATGTGGTATATTATTAGCTGGCAGTGGTGCTGTCCTATCCTAGCAAGGTAAAACGGAAAATTTTTGCATAGCACTGCACTTTGCAATCTTTTGCAATGTGAAGCATCTAGGTCTTGGGAAAGTGAATGCATTTCAGTAGATACTGCTTTGTCTCTCCCCTGTCAGCCATGATTTGGGAGGGTTTCTAAATCTTTGCCACTTGAAATCCTATTGAGCTGAAACTTGCCCAAAAAACTGTCAGCCTTGTTGCTTTTTTTTCTTTAACATGCTGTTCATTACTTCCATATACCTTCTCCCACAAATAAGAAGTGGCAAAAAAAACGAAACAAAGGACTTTTAAAAAAAAATACTAAAAGACAGATTTCTAACTGGTGGTGATTTACAATCTTTGCAAACAATTAAGCTTCAGTGAACACAGAGTTTTTTTATTTTGGTGATTAACATTGTTAAAGAAAAATATTTTGAAGCCCTGAGATATTAATGTTGGAAAAATTAATTAGAACCATGCTGCATTTTTCATAAGGATGTGATTGTCTATCATGATGCCTGCAAAAGTTCAGATTTAAAATTCAAAAACATTTATCCAGGATCCCATGTTTAACTAAGAACCAATATAAGAGGCAAGCATGAATGGAAAAGTAGTTTGAGGTAGAAGGGAACATTTTTCTCATGTAAAATTCTTGAGCAAAACCCACCTTTGCTCCTGTTCCTGCCCTTTTTAGTTAACAAGACGCCTAATCTGGAGATCAAAGTGACATACAAAAGTGGTTCTGTGAACAACCAAGGTTAAGGCTCAGCTGCACCACTGTCATTATCTTTCCTGCACCTTCTAGGATACCTCCAGGGGCAAAATTTGGGGGGGGGGGGGGGGCCCCCCGGGCCCGCGG
>JAVJGI010000062.1:6679121-6717474 GCA_035590275.1 Ibycter americanus
CAGGAGTAGTGGGAAGGCAGGAATGAAGATGGAACATTGTAGAAATGGAGTGAAAGGTGAATGTATCATGCATGCATGAATATGTAATGCCTGGGTCAAGTAATTTTATATGATGGAAGATCTACGAAGAAGGCAGCCTGGGAACCATGAACTGAGCAGCCACTGTTCATCAAAGGCTGGAGTCTGTGCACATACACAGGCTTTATACATACTCTTCATAGATATCTACAACACATGAACTGGTTGTCTAGTTACTACTTTATAGCCCATGGCAGAAAATTGGAACTTGCAGGTTTCCATTCCTCTTTATGCCCCAAAGAAGACATGTAAATCAGGTTAGATATATTACTTTCTACAAGCACTGGTAGCTATCCCAGAATTGCAAAGGTCACCTAGGTAGCTGAGCTCAGACTTAGCAAGATGTATGTAATTAAGTGGGATGAATCTTATCTAAAATCACTGTGCTAATGATTCTGGCTTCCCCTGTATCTCCTTGCATATGCACCAGCATCATGTTCAGCACATGGAAGCCCTTGCGCACTGTAACTGCTTGTCATTTGTCCAAGATCTGGTCCTTCCAGCCCAGTGGTTTCTTTGGAAAAGGAAGTGCTTTTCTGTCAATGCTTTGCAAGGCGCTATCCATTAGACAGAGTGACATTTATACCTGTGTCTGGAGCAACACCCTCTAAACTTGGCTGGACTGAACATGAGCCCTTTCTGTTTCTCTTCCTGAAGTGACACTCAGGAATGTTTTTCTCTCTGTGCCGGAGGTACACAACTGTCTGTTCAGAAATCTAAAACCTTAGTGTTTTGAACATCAGCTGAGGGCTAATTCTTCCAGCACTGTAAAATAATGCTGGGAACACAACTTAGCTGTCTCTCTTCTTAAAACAGGCCTTGACTCCATGACTTTTTACAGACCTGAGAGCAAAGGAGATCCATAATTTCAGCAAAGTTAAAATCCCTTTCCTTTGTCAAAGACCTCAAAGACCCTTAATATAAAGAAGAATTAGGTGTGAGCCAGTCTCTCCTTTTCTTGCTTTTCCCTTTTTTTAAATTAAGCTATGCCCCCTTCCATACTGACACAAAGTTGTGTTGCTATCAATATCATGGTAGTTAACATAGAGTGGATAGTTGTTTTTTCATTTGGTGTAACTCATTACCAGTAAAACAGGCCTGTATATTTACTTATCTAAGAAGTATAGTTGTGCAGTTGTTGTGACTGTTACAGTTAAGACTGAAGTGAAACTTCCATTACAGCTCCACTTCTATATCTAATTATAATGTACTTAATCTTGTACCAGCTTTGTTTGGCTGAAACATGTATTTGCACTCATTTAAGAAATGCATTCATGGTTTTATCAGTCATGAGTTATGTAGTCATTTCTATTTCATACCAATATCCACACAATCTTGCCTTCATATTATATATAATGTTTACATATATAACTTGTTATTATTTTATATGAGTACATATACATATTTACACATACATACACAAACATAAGCTGATAAGGAAACATATTTCAGCATTTGACTTTCAAAGAATTATGAAGTTAGAACAGAGTGAAAGGTTCACAATGAAACTTAAAACTTTACTGGCTATAAGATTTCATTGCTAACACAAAACTCAGTCCAATACTTTGCTCAGGCCAGGGTCAACTTATTTTTAGCAGGAGGGATGGTCTTGTAGTTAAAATACAAATTAGAGTAAGGCTTGATTTTCAAAACAAAACTTTTACTTTGTTGAGTAGGTCCTAAAAAAAAAAAAAAAAAAAAAAAGGGAATAAGATCTGTTTATTGGCAAGAGTGAAACCTTGTTAAATTCAGTGCAACAATTTTGGATTTGCCTTGATCTGCTGTGTATATGGGAAGGATCTATATGTTTGCTTTCTCATGTTGTTTCTTCCACTGCATGTCACTACTTTATTCTTCTATTGACATAGCAGGGGAGAGGTGGGTGTGAAATAGCTCACCTATGCACTGGCCAGAAGTATTTCTTTAGATACAGATGTCAGTGTGGTTAGATTCTGCATCCTCCCTCCTTTCTCATGTGAGTGCATTACTGCCAATGGGGTTTTCAGAGAAGGGATGTTAATGCACACACGGTTGCACGAAGTTCCTGAATAATCATCTTGGAAACAACCTTGCAGTTTCAGGAGTCATCTCCTCAGTCAGGATGCAGGAATGTTTCCTATTTTAGTCAGCTGCAGAGCCTGAGGTGTGAATGTGGAGAAAAAAGTTCTTGCAATAGCATTCACAGCACACAGCAAATCTCACAACCAACATACTCTTACACCATCATTTGCTGAAGGGATCAACTCCGAATAGCAAATTAATTTATAAACTTTATTTGTAAGTGTGTTGTACTTTCTAGATATCTAGAAACATAAAGCGGGTATAAACAAGGTAGATATTAGAAAGACAAAAAACAGAAAGAGGAAATGCAAGTCGGTTTTCCCCTGTTAATTGCTTAACACTCCTCACTAAATAATTTATTGTTATAGAAAAAGATATCTCAAGCTAATAAAACCCCATAAAAGTTGATGACTTTGCTGATAGATCTTATATGTGAGAACAGTTGAGAGGGGAGAATGAGTCAGTATCTCTGTGATGCAAAAAGTTTTCAAAACATTCATCATCAGGAATTAGGTCCTTGTACCTCTGAAGCTATTACGCAAGTCTGTGATATTTTCCTCATAAGGATTTTGGAAAAATATATACACACATTGAAATTTTACACCTGCCATTGGTTCCCTCCCTTGCGTGCTGGGGAAAACAATACTTCATGAGCAGAGACATTTTAAAGTCCTTTTATGGAAAGACCATTGTACCCAGTATTGTGCTAATATTTTCTTAATCTAAGCAGATGTTTAAACAAAGTTGTAAGACTGCAGCATCTGCGGCTGTTGGGAATTGCCCTGTTCCAAGGCAGAATCATGGAAAGTTGCCATAAGGAATTATTCCTCTGCGAAAATGAAGCGTAGGTTTGGAGGTGACAGACTACCCCTGAGGAGAAACAAGGAACCCCTGGAGAAGTTCTTTTCTTTGGCACTTGGCTTTATATGAGTTAGAAGCCCCCCTGGGTCTTCTGCAATTTTTCCAATGGGTGGGAAACGCAGTTAACATTTAGGAAAAGCAATTTTTGACTGCCAAAACTGCAGTGTCTGACAGTTTTGCATCCAAGCAGAACTGATGAAAATCCAAATATTTGTGGATTTTGCTTCAGATGCAAATATTTTGTATAGCTTCAATCCCAAATTGAAGTCCCAATGGAATTTTGATTATAACTCCTGATATTCATACTTCAGTGTTTCCCTCATTTCAAATAATATCAAGCTGAATATTTCTTAATAACTGAGTGGATATACATGTCAAAAATATTTTAGCCTAGTATATGTTTATAATGTGGTATGTGTATTTTCAAAGCTGATTTCAGTGAGGATTTTTATGCAGGGTGTGTTTTATGGCCAAAATAGCAAGAAGAAAAGATGATTATTTGCCAGGAGGTATCACTCAGACAACCAAACCACACGCTTCTTGGCCTTGGGTCAATCGTGCTATCAATTGCCTTATACAAAATCAAACTCTGCAGCAAAAAAAAGTCACAGCTTAAAACAACAGTCAAGCTTGTGATACCATTTGGATTAGCAGAAAGGATATTGCTGAGGCTGACTTAAGTATCAATGTCTTCTGTCAGCTAAGCAGACACAGCAGAGCTGACTGCTGGAAGAATTATGTGTGAAGTTATCTCAATTTTTAAAAAGTAGCTCTGTATTTTGTTCAATATATTCAGTGATTGCAGATACAAGCCCTCATAGTAGTTCTTTGAAGCACACAGATTTGGAAGGTTCAGCTGTTTTGTTGTCCTTGAAAATCCAGAAAGCTTTCAGCAAGGTTTCCTCACCAATGCCTGCTAGAGAAACTAAGCTGCCACGGGATGAGAACCAAAACTCTGACACGACTAAATAACTGATTAAAGGATAGGAAAGAAAAGGTTAGGAATGAAAGGTGGAGGGGAGTCATGAGTGAAATCCTGCAGGATCTGTGTTCTGGCCTGTGCTGTTCAACATGTTCATAAGTGATATGGAAAAAGGAGTGAATAATGAGGTGACAAGGTACACTGATGATAGTGAGTTATTTAGGGCAGTAAGGACAAGGGCCTCTTCATGGTCAAAGAACGACCTGACAAGATTAAGTAATGGAGTAAATGAAAGATATTTGATGTAGGTAAGTGTAAAATAATACACAGAAGAAAAAAATCTAGTTTTACCTATTCAGTGGTGGGCCCCAAGGTCTGTTGCCACCGTCTTTCATGAATGAGATCTTTGCATTACAATACACTCTTCCATGGAGACACCATCTCAATGTGCAGAAGCAGTGAAGAGAATAAATCAGATGTTATGCACTGGTGGGAAAGGGGACAAAAAGGATGTATGATTATGCCACCATACAGCCTGTGGTGGTGTCTGGAAAAGTGTGTGCAGTTCTGGCCTCTCTGCCTCTGCAAGGATGTAATGGGTCCGGAAAAAGTTCTGGCAAAGAAGAGCTATCAAAGTAGGGCACAGCTTCTGTGAGGAGTGACTGAGGAAAGCAGGAGACACCTAATGGGACATGGTACTCTTCTCTAAAATCTTGTTTCTCCTACAGAAGGCAATAGATAGTCACTGTCTCTTCCAACACAAAACTAGTCAAAGCAGAACAATGAGACCTTATATGAAATTAATGGTGGCAAGTGTGAAAGAAACAAAGGAGATATTTCCTGCATAAATCAATGGTAAACTGTGGAAAACCTTGCGACTGAATAATTTGGATGCTAACAGTTACCTAGGTTGAAAAACTTAGTGGAAAAAGAACTGAAATAAAACCCTGTTGAAGGTATGTAAACACAAAACCAGCAGTTGTGACTAGAATACTCCCTAAACTGCAAATAACTGGGGACTGAGGTTGCATTTTGGGCTAATATTACCACAGACCTGCCCTGTTCTTGCTGCCTTCCCTAGACATCTGCTACTGACACTCTTGGAGACAGGACACTCAGCTAGACTTGACACTCTGGTGTGGCTCTGTCAAACCACCCTTACAGTCTTGTATTTGCAACTCATGAGCTATGTTAGCTTGGTTACATCCCAGTGGACAAGTGCACTTTTAACAAGGAAAAGTAAAAATACATCCCCGCCCCAAACCAACAAAAATCCAACAAGTGTTTCTGGTATCATTCTTGTCTAAGTTTAGCTGAGTAATGATTTACAGTCAGAAAATACGTCGATGGTCACAAATGTTTCCTTAAGCATTTGAATTTCACTTGGAAAAGACAAAGACAACTAGTGTGAATCCTTCCCTCCATGCTCATTAAACCCACCTTCATATTTCTCTTCTGCATCAAATCAGCCCAGTGTTTTTAATCCTGCTCTTGTAAACAACACAGGGTAACTTCTGAGGGTCACTGTAAAAACTTTTGTTTCTTTATGTTTTCTGTTTTTTACTAAAATAAAATCATCTTATATGTCAAACTGATTTGAGACACATTGTTTAGTCACATCATAGAAAGCTACATTAAAGCATTAGTTGGGCAATATTCCTTATCCAATCTTTCTAAAAACCTCTCCCCTGTAGGAAAAGAACTTGACCTGGCAATCACAGAGACACAGGAATGACTCAGTCCTGGAGAGTGTACAACAAACAGGAATAGCAGCACTGCCATCAATCCTGACAAAAAATAAGAAATTCAGGGTTGTTGAAATGACAGACTTGAACACTGTTCTTGCAGAAGAGATAACAACGCTACCAACCAGAAAGAAGAGCAGCAAGAGCAACTGTTGCTAAACACAAGGGGATTTTTGACAGGCTGTGATGATAAGGAGTTCTCAGCTGGCAGGCAGACAGAATGCATCCCTGCAGAACATCTTTAAGTCAGGGGATGCCTGTTAGCCAAAGTGCATGCAAAGGAATAGTGTGATGCAAAACAGGAGTGAAAGACAGAACTCATGTGGCAGAAAACATCACCAGGGATGGAAATTCTAAAAAGTAACACAGCCTTGTGTCACTGCGAAGTCTGTACTTGAACTTTTCCTAGCAGAAGTTGTCTGGTGCAGCAGAATCTGTTCCCAACATTTCTGATGTTCCGTGTTTATGCTAACTGTGCTGTCAATCACAGAAAATCTCAAAAATTGTTAGGAAATCCTGGGTTCTGAAGCTCCATTCCACCAGTTCTAATTTCACTGTCATCAGTGGGAGACATTTGCACTTACTATTTTTTCAGCTGCAAATGCCTCTTATTGAAGCTAAACATAATCCAATACCATTTTACTTGGGTTGTTGCTTGCAGAAAAAATAGGAAATTTTGCTTTTTCCTTCTGTCTTAAAATGAGAAAGTAATTTGAAGATCTTAATATCTTTCAATATAAGAAAGAAAGAGAGAAGGAAAAGAAAGGCTATCACCAGGAACTACTTCCTTCTCAGTTCTAACAATAATAATTTAAGATCTAGAAAATGTGTTAACTGTGAGATTTCCCTAGAGCTCTCTCTCTTTAGCTTATCAGAAAGTAAGTACCGGGTCACTTAATCACAATTTATGGGAAACATAATTCTGGTAAGAGAAAGATACAAATATACAGCATCTTTCAATGACTGGAAGCTCAAGAAAAATGATCTGGAAGACAGAAACCTAACTGACCATTGAAATAACTGATGTGCTAAAGGTTTTCTTCCAGGAAATTTTAAGCCAAGGTTGGGGTATTTAGCTAGAGCATACATTTGATTCAATGCAAGCTCTTGAGCTTCAAGCAAGGATTCAGCCACAAAAGTCCTGTATCATTGAGGGCCTGAAAAGCAATGTGTTCCTTTTGTAGGTAGAGAAATGTAGGACCCTAATGTGAGTCACACTTATGATTGAGATTTGGCACTCAGCCTGGCAGAATCAGCTGTTAAATGGGCTTTTTGGGAAAGGGCCACTTTGAGCCAGTGCTCATGGGTCTCAGGCAGTGCAAACAGCAATATGAAACCCACACTTTCAAAAGCCCATGGTGGTAGCTTGAGTACTCCTCAGGCCAGAGGTCTGGTTCCAAATAAGGAACTCCAGCTTGGTGCCAATCCATTTCTGTTTCAGGGAACAGCTCACCCTGACAGTACCTGACCTCCATTTTTTCAGATGCCACAAAGGCAACCTTCTGTACACACCCAGATATCAGCCTGATCAAACTAAAATAACTTCCTGAAGTCGTAGGAAATTGGAGCTCTGATCTTCCTTCTTGCAGAAGACAGGGTGTCCTTATGGACAATCAAGGAGATGAGATGGGATTTGTACCAAGTCTGAGCCTGTTCTCGTTGGGGGCTTCTTCTTATTCTACCAATAGCATGTCCTGAAGTGCATTCTTACATCCCAACTATTGATGTTTTTAGTCAGTTCCTCAGAGAAATGACAATGTCTTGTCTGAAAGGGTGGATATGGCTAGTAGCAGGTATTTTTATTTTATTTTATCCCCACCCCACCCCTGACAGCCTCTGGTTTACTATTTCCAAGAACCTACTTCGGCTTCTGGAAGAGCTCTGTTTTGCCATGTAGCAACATTAGGGAATAATATATAATAGGTTTACAATGATAATAATTCCAAATTTTGCATTGCAAGACCAAATGAGGGAAAATAGTGACTTATATATCGTCCTAAATTGTGTCTCTTTGATTTGGTGATTGATGCAAGGTAAACTTACTGAGGTATGGTCTGTTCTGCACTGGAAGAATACCTGATTAGAATAAACTGCCACAACTGGTTTTAGATATCCCTTCTCCTTGCCTCTCTGTAAAGAAATCTTGAAGACAAGGAAATTGAGAATATATTGCAAAATTCTTCCCTTGAAAACCAAAACATTTAAAGCAAATTTATCTGAAGAGGGCACTGGGAGATGCCGCAGAGCTCTTCTGATGTGAGCTCTTTGGATTCCCAGACATTAGCTCTTTTTACTTCAGCATTTATCAGTAGCTGAATCCTCCATAACTCTTAGGAGTTCACTTTTCCACTTCCCATCCAAAAAATAATTAAAAAAAAGAAACTGTTCAGATGAAGATTACGACACAGGCTTCCTACTATCACAGCTATGTGCTAGCTTCAGCAAGGCTGCTGCCTGTTGCACTTAAAGCATGCTGACATTTGCTGATGCCTCTGTGAACAACTGGCATGATTTGTGATCTGCTTTTTGGGCAGGTGAATGGCAGGCAAATGCAGGCAGTGCACTTAGCTGGTGGGTGACTGTCCTCGCAATCCAAACCCTGGCTGATATGAGAGAGCCAGTGTATTGCCATTTCTGCTCTCTTGGCTGCTGCTGCCACCAGCTTCTTAGTTATTTATTTTTAGCTGGGACTAAGAAGAAAGTGGCAAAGCAAGTTACCCAGCATATTCACATATAGTTTGCTACCAGATTGTTTCTTGGAGGTTGTCATGCTCATTATCACCTGTGATTGCTATCTTGCAACATACAAAAGGAAGGGAGGACTGAAGGAAAGGCAAAGGGTATTAGAAGCAACACCACCACATACAACTTTTCAGACTCAGGTTCTGATTCTCTGCACTGTTACACTAATGTACAAGCAAAGTGCATTTACATTTCATTCACAGTCAGTGCATGTGACTGGAGAATGTAGTCATTTGTTTTCAGCAAGGTTATTTTGCATGTGATTGCCATCCTTGGCCAGAACTTTCCATGTGTGGAAATCAAAAAGCAAACCCAAAAAAGGCAGGAGAAACAGAAAAAGGTGTGAACACGTGCCCTGCCCAGCTTCATCGCTTGTGTTTTCTTCAGCCCTCATCAAGATGAAGAGACTTTGAGTCATGTTCCTGCAAATCTGCAAAATGCTGTTGAATTCACTGAATCTGGGTCAAATTTTGGGATTCTGCGTGTCATGAGATGACTGAATTGTCTCAGTTTCAGAGTCTCAGAGTATGAAATATAGAAGTATGCCTAGTCATATTAGGAACAAACTTCTAAGGACAAACTGAAAGTACACAACAAGCTGAACCCTTGCTGGGAAGGGAGTCACTATTTCCTCCTCACTGTTCTGGTGCGAGCCCCGAAATGGCTGAAGTCTCTGGGAGTAGGAAGCTTGCTATTGACATCTATTGATGAAGAGGGAGAAAAGCAGCTCAGACTGGCCCGAGAGCACCACGTATCAGAGGAAGGATAGGGCAGGAAGCCCTTTGTGAGCATCTGCTGGTGAACAATGGGAAACAACAAAAACGGCCCAAACTTACTTTCGTGTTTTTTTGTGGCCTCATTTGCTAAAAGTGCTTCTGGGTAGGGATCTATTCTGAAAATCAGTTTCACTTTATAAGAATTAAACTCAAAGGTCAGACCATAAAAATCTACTATTTACAGCTAGGTATGTGGATATAAGGCTTTGTCCTGTACACCATTCAGTTTTTATCCTCTTTAGGTCATCAATTCTCACCCCAGAATGTTATACAATACAGTAGCACTACTTTGCCTTTTTCTATCAGAAATTCAAATAATTTAACAACCAGCATTGTGATTTCACAGCACTTACAGTGTTGTCATATAATGGCTACGTATATACATAAATCCCAGCTTTCATTGTGTGTACATAGTGCATGACCAGAGGATCATTTTCACATGTAGTTATTTGCTATAGTTCCCTCATTACTGTCTAAGCGTGGTTTTAGTTCATTTGCCAATTTTTCAGCTTTTCAAGAAGAAATATAGACAGGAATTGCCATCAGGTTCCCATTTCTAGTGATTCAGTTTGCCCTATGTCATAAAACCCTTTGATACACATAAATATGCTTCCACATGCATGTGAAGAACTGTTTTCAGAGTACAGCGTGGTCCCACAGACAAAGACAAGTGCCTGAACATGCTTCCAAACATGGACCGAGCACAGTCCTGCTGGGTTTGACTGTAGCTCTTCACAAGTAAATAAAGTTGTAACCATTTACACCAGGTCTGAATTTAGCCCTAGCTTTCTTGGAAAGAAGGAACAAATCACAACAACAACAGCAAAACCAGGCTTGAATATGTTAAACAGCTATTTAAACCATTAAACAGTATGGGCTTTCTTTTGCATCAGCAGGGAGCTAAGCTTTCCCCAGCAGTGCTCTGTGATGGATGGTGGTGCATCCATGTCAGCTCGCCTGGCAGGTCCAGCACCTTTAAGTGGGGGTCATGCATCTTTGCCAGTATGTACCAGTTCGTACTAGGCTTGGAAAAGTTGGGAGGGAGAAAGCAAGCTTCTCAGATCATATGAAGGAAGACTTTTTGGGCAGATCCTGATGTAGCAGGGCAGTACACCGTCACCTAAACTCAGGAAGAGCACCAACAAAAGACAAAGTAAGAGATGCAGGGGGTTACATGCAATTAGCAAGTCCATAGAGCAACCAGAAGCCCAGGTTGTTCTCTGAGTCCTAGGTTTTTTTTCTTTTCTGCATCTAATGAAGTTTCACCAGTTTTCCAATGTTAAATAAAAAGGAGTGAGTACTAACGGCACAACAGAAACCCTCTCTTGAAACTCTTACAACAGATTTTGGGAAGATTCTTAAATCTACGCAAATCCTAACATGAAGACAATGGTAAGCCCCACTCACATTCATCCCAGGTTTTTTCCACATGTCAGTCTTCCACTTCACACAGGGCCATGTGGTTGCTTTAGACAGCAAAGAAAACTGCATGGGTGTTAAAAGCACAGAATAATTTAATCACATCACCTCTTCTGTGAATCACAGTTGACAAAACAGGGACACTCAAATACAAAATTGTTTGGTTTTGTATGAACTAAAATACAAATTTGATAAGCACAAGCATCAAGTTATATTTTGCCTTACTGTGAAACCTTCAGAACTCCTTGAAGTCATGAGGAAGGAGGCATCCTCTCTATCCTCTCTGAGACATACATATATTCCCTCAGAGGTACTCTGAAGAGGTGCCGCATTGCAATGTAGACAGAAGCTGACAAACTCCTTATGTCCCCTGATCCCCTCTGTGAACACCAGCTGTTTTATGTATAGACAGAAATATACGTTTCTGTCTATAAGATGTTATAACTAGAATATGAAATAGGACGAAAGTACTTGGGCCACCTATGCTCTGAAATTCATATGTCCTGTGTTTAATCCATCAGCAGAAGAAGATAACTGCCTTTTTTATTAAAATTTGGCAATCTGTTTCATATGAGTATAAACAGTGAGAAGAAGAGTATAAATTCTTAGTGAGCAGTGCTCCAAATGTACATTTGATTAAAATGATGCCTCTTCAGAGCAGTAGACTGTGTTTATATATTTTGGATGGAACACTTATATTTTTTGGCAGGCCCACACATAGAATTTGCACGTTAATATGCTAGTGTGGATATACTCTTTTTAAGTAGCACACATCAGAACTCATATTGTTTTCCTTTGAGTCCCTACCACAACACCACTGACTGTAGGAGGTAGATGAGGCTTTTAAGAGAACCTAGGAATACAACACTGTTGAGCTTCACAACTTCTAAAACTCATTAACCATCAGCCTGTGTAAAATTCCATAACATCTGAACCATTTAACACCCATGCCCATGAGAACGGAAACTTAGGAAAGGGTAAGAAAAAATGACTCAGGCATGTCAATCAACTAAATCTATAGATCATGAATTCACAATACATTTCATTGTCATTCATGCTACTGGCCAAGCAAAAGACAAAACATACTCAGAGACTGACAGAATTCACCTAATGGCATGTTTATGAGGCATCACTTTTTAGTTTTTGTTAATCCTTCTCCTTAAAGGTCTGAAGTTTTATACTTGGAGTTCATTTGCTGTTTCTGAAGAGAAGAGGATTCCAGAAATTTGAAAACCCAAGGTTTTGATGTATATTATGGCTTTCTCCAGAATCCACTGCAAGATACTAAGCAAAGTACAGTTTTAATTTTCTTTCTTATTTGCTCAAATTTTCAGTAATAATAATAGTAACAACAAAAACACTCCTAGCTCCTCACAGGTAATTACCATGTAGTCTTGGCCAAAATGAGATTTTTTTGATTGTGCTCCTTAAAAAAATAGCATTTAAAAACCTCAAATTGTTCCCCATGTGCTTCAGACTGAAATGCTGGAAATGGCTAGCCTTAAAAATAGTAGAGCAATGTTTACTTTGCGGAAGGAGATCTGTCCATCAAGACAGATCTGAAGAATAGTTAGGTAGATATATTCAGAATTAAGGTATGAAACTGGGTACTTCCTGCAGGTGCCTCAGAACTTTTCTGCTTTTGAACATCGTCCATGCATATGAAGCTTGTGATCATATGGTTGATACTTTGGTGCAGTGGTAGGACAGTGACTTATTTTGCACTTCCAGGTACTCAACCTGTGTGGGTATTACACAGCAAGAGTCAGCACCGGGCATTTCTTACAGGCACACTATTACCTTCAACTCCAAAGCATTGTTAGGAACAACATCTGAGAGACATAGTCTAGAAGGTATAGTTTGTTAAAGGAAGACAGTACGACTTTCTGAAAGTAGGACAGGAGAAGGAAAGGAAGTCCTCAGTATATATGAGGGATAAATAGAAAGAAATTTTTTCTTACATGTGCATGCAATTTCCAATTACTTCAGTCAGACCTGAAAGGCTTCTATTTAAGAGCTAGATATGGTAAAATATTTAGGTGCTTATAAATTAAATGCCAGACTAGAGAAGAATCCAATCCCTGTAGTCAGGTACAGAAATTTCCAGCATTGTTCAGTGGGGGAGAGAGGTGTGCAATGCTCAGTGGTTAGAAGTCTGTCCCTTCAGAAAGTAGGTGCCTGGCTGGGGCCTGCAAGGAGTCACCTATGGCTACCTGGCATCCTCTCATGCAGACAGTTCCCCAAAGCCAGTACCTGAAAAAACAGGCAGCATCTGCCAGCCTTGCCTGTCTTTCGGTAGTATTCAAGTATTACAGCCCTTGTCCATGAAGCAGAAAATTGAATGGGAGGTTCAGTGCCCTGCTCAGTCTTCATGAGTTCAAATTTCCATCTCCCAGGAAAAGCATCCTAATCACAAATAGGGAGGTGCTGTATAAATGTGAACTGCTTCTGGGTGAGAGGAGTGGAGATTTTGGACCTTAATCTGCTTGACTCTGGCCATGATTCATAGGTTGTTGAAGGAGAAGGGGAGAAATCAACTCAAAGTCCACCATCCAGCAAGGGCCTATGCACATCTTTGGCTGTGTCTGGGTGCTGCTTGAATGTCTGGGGATGGACAGGAGCAGGAAGGAGAGACAATGCAGCTCTTCAGGGTCATTCCACAAAATTACTTCTGTCCCTGTGAGATGTCAGACTGAATTGCTGCTTGCAGTAGATTGTGCAGCTGTTCGAACTATGATTGTGCTGCCCTCTGGGTGCTTGGAGCTTGGCGCTCTCTCACACCAAACATGCCTCTGAGCAAGAAATTCCCAGCTAATAGTGGTTAGATAACACACCGAAGTCGCTGATACTATTTTTTAAAGGGTTTTATCCCTCTTCCCCTCCCTTAATCTAGCAGTTGACATCTTAGATACTGAGCCGCTTGGGGCAGGGCCCACATGGTCTTATTTTTAGAATGTACCCAGCACATTATGGGCCTGATGTAAGCCAAGTATGTTACTGTAAGCCAGTATTGGAAAAAGGTTGTTGTTAAGAGCAATGTACTTCTGAGCCTGCCAAGCAGGCTGTGCGGACTGCTGGGCGGCGCACTGTCCAAATGCCTCCTTCCATGTTTCAGAAGCCAGGAAAGTGGCCGCTCCAGCGAAGATATTTGCTGCATGACTTCATGCTTGAGAAACTTCACCAGAGTGTTTACCTCTTCCCATCTCCTTAAGGCTGGAATAAAAGGGATCACTGACTTCTTGGTATTCCTTCTTCTCACCATCCTGGCAACTACAGATTAATATTCAGTGTGCCCTTTATGCAGTCCCAGCCTCTGGTTAATTATGCTTGTTGAGGGAAGTTTCTTTAAAAATTGCTTCACAAATTCAGTTCCTTCTGAATTTCCTTAACAATGACCCAAAAGCTTTCCTTTCTCCAACAAACTCATTTTAGACTAATGCAAACCTTCTCTCAACTAGGTAAATCTATCTATTTATTTATTTATTTAAACAAGCCCTTTTCACTAAGATTCTACTAATTCTGTCTATCAATCTATGTATTGAAAGATGTATTGATTTTCTATGTATCAAAAAGATGCTGAGACACAGCTATGAGTGTTTGTGATACAGAAGACTATTAATGATCTTTTCCAGGTCTCCCTTGCAATCTTATCACACAATGTTTTCTATTCTGTGTTTTGATAAATTGCAGAAAGCGTACCTGTGACCCTTTGGAAAAGAAGCAAGAACTTCTAACAAGAACACTTAATTTCTGATCTACATGTTTATGCCAGAACAGATATACAGAGCTGGAGGCTTTCCAGCCAGCAGGGACTATCTATCTAGAAGAGGAGAAAAAATCAGAATTGCCATTTACACCTCTCAAGGACATCAGTCTCTGAAGTCTGTAAGATACAATAATGTACTTCCAATTTTCCCTCCTATTCCATGTCCCATTTAGAAATCAAAGGAGAAAAAAAATCCAACAAGTAATATTCCTTTATATCTATAAACCTCTGACATAGACACTTCTTTTCTGAAGTTTCATTTGTGGTATTTACCCCTATGTCTTTATTTGCTGTGTTTCTCTTCACACTTCATAAGAAGATATGCAAAGCTTTATTTGGATGAGTAACTAGTGTTGGTGATTTAAATGCATTGGTCTCAGGACTATGTTCATTTTTATTTCTATCTCATTTAATATCACTTACACTAGTATTCTAAAATACGTAAGCCTGTATGTATATATCACATTTTGTTCTGCTTGATTTTGTTCTATTATGTTTTCTCTACCAATTGCAGGTGTCTGATCTAGTTTTACCATGCAGATCTGGAATACATTACAACTTGAAGACTATTGTGAAGAGAAAAGCCAGTGAAAGGCACTCAGATTAGTTCTCATTTCTCTGAAGTTTATTGTTGTTTGTGTAGTTCATCAATAATTAGCCACTTCTCAAGTAAAGGACAAGGAACTGATTATAAAGCTGCATAAGCTTATTACAATAAAGTGCTGAAATAGTACCTTAAATTCACTTTTGGAAAAAAGGGGAATGAGATTTTAAAAACATTTACTTCCAAGAAATAGAGTAGTCCATAGAATTATGTACGTATTTATTACACCTGCTCCACACTTCTGTTGGTTATGATGGCCACAGTCACTGGAATATGTAAAAGCTTCTCAAGGAATGCTATATGATCCTAGTCTATTTCTGTGGTAGGAGCCTTTTAACTTTCTTTCTTTGAAACCTTTTAAATAAAAAAAAAGTGTAGATGATATCCCAAGGCAAAGTCAGTGCTGCACTGTGTATACTGGAATAGATCACAGTGTAAATAGAAGAAAAATGAAAATAAAATTCCAGCTGAAATACTTGTCCAGGAATAGTCTACCCAGATTTAAAGGTTACAAAAAGCCAAAACCAAAGAAGTCTTTTCAACACTAATCTTATTTTCAAATTATTAATGTCTTTCCAATAATAACATTGGTTTAAAAAAAATAATAATATTTACCATCCCCTAAGTGCCAGGAATCAAACTCTTTGGGATATTCATTTTTAGTTCCTAAGTGACACATGGCAAGATAATATTACCTTCCAAGATTTTCTGTGCCTGGGCTGGGGCTCAAATGGGTCTGCATTCTCTAGACCTTTGAGAGCTGTCTCTGGATGGGCCGGAATTTTGTTATTCGCTACTGTTTCTATTAGATACTGCTGCTGATTGCCACTGCTCAACTAGGTCATTAGTACATAATAGAAGTACAGAAGAAGGAAAAGGCAGTCTAGATGTGGGGTCAGGAGTAAATACGCACCTTGGAGAACATCCATCATGTTGGTTTTTTTTGTCTTGTAAATACAACTAAAAGTTACATAGTTTCATTGTAAATGTGTCTGGGCTTTACTGCCCAGATTCACTGTGAAACAGGAAACTCTGGGAGTTGGTATTTTTGGGAACATAGATGGTACTGCCAGGAACCAGGAGTGAATACGGTTATGTGGGCTCTTGCAAGGCCATGCAAGACCTCCACATGTATGGACATGACCTTACAAGAAATCCTTGAAATCTGCCTTGCTTGTGCATACTTTTCTGGGGAGCAAAAGAAGGGAATAAATGCATTACCCCTGTCAAAGATGAGAAATCTAACAAGGAAATCCTCTTGGAGAGAAGACTTGGAAAAATCCTTCCTGTGGATTTTGCAACATAACTTCTTGTTACTCAGTGACTGATTCCAAAGGTACTGCAGCAGCTTTTCCTGGCTGCAATCAAAACAAGCCAAATTTCACCAGGAATTAATTGGGTTTATGGTATTTTCAGGAATAGCAGTTACATGGAGAGGGAATTAACATACATCCTTGTGAAACAATACCCAGGGTGGAAATCATAAAGAAATAAAGTTAGAGAAAATCTACAGAAAATGCTGAATCTTTCTACAGTAAGCACTATTACTTGTGGGGATTTTGTTTTCAAATATCATGGTCATACTAATGATTTCAGAGTGAATGGTGACTGCTATTGTCAAGATCAGAAAATAAATGAGTAATCAGATGTCTTCATAGAAAGTATTAGCAATTTTAGAAACAAGAGCCTGGTTTTTGAAGGACTGTTGAATTTCTGTTTTTAAGCTCTATATGTTCAATTATAAAGCTTTAAAGTGCTGCTGAAGGGAATTGCAGTTTGGTGTATTTTCTTGCATTTTATATTTACACAAAAATCTTAAATTACCTTGTTTTCTCTGGGTGCTGGTACTTCCAGAAGATATGGAAATAAGCTGCTCTCTGCCACCCAGGCAGACGGTTGCTGTGCTGACCTGCCAGTCAAACTCAATGGGCTGCTCTGAAAGCTGAGGAAATTCATTACAATTTGGATACTTGTGCAGTGTCAAGTGATCTCAGTTCCTGAGGCTGGAGATGATACGAGGAGTGATTAGCACGGCTCTTGTCCAAGACACAGCAAGGGTTATGGCCGTCCTTATGGTCAGCAACTGCACAAATATGAAATGGGCTGAGCTTGTGGAAGTAGGTTTCCACAAATTATTTGAAGTGTGGGGCTACCTCCTATCTCTATTTATTGTTCCAGTTCTTGGTGTAGCACTGATGAAAAACTCTGTTTATTTTAAGCTGTTCCCATCACTGGGACAGCAATATAGGCATTTTTCCCCAGTGCTACTTCTGCAGTAAAGTGCTGGCAAATGTGACATTATGACAACCTTGTTTAAAAATATTCATCTGAAGATGAGGAGCTGTATTTGTTCTGTAAACGTCTCGGTGTTTTAAAAAACAAACTTGCACGTCTGTCACCTTCTGGGCCTAAACACTTCTGCCATAGGATCTGAGGCAAATAAATGTTTGTTCCTTGTGTGTTGGGGGCTGGGGGAGGCGGGGAGCAGAGGGGAGCGGTGGAAGGTAGGGCCAGGCGCCCTGGCCTGCCGCAGCCTCTCACGACATGGCCACGGGGCTTGGGAGAGCGGCTCCCCAGTGCCTCGGATGAGACCCCCTGACGGGGATCCCTTTTATGAGACCTCACGGATAAGCCTGGTGTGCTCAGGCCACTGCTTTCATTTCAAGCAACACTGTTGGCAGATGAATACATACAAAGAAATGCATTTAGACAGGCTTTGTTACTCCGGTTGTCTGGCATACCCTCCTCCCCATGCCATAGGCTTGGCAGCCAGAAAAAAAGGAGGTTCAGAGAGATTTTACTGGTTTGTTGTCACTGTCAATAAGTAATAGCTCTGTTTTTAATAGCCAGCCTCTGGGTAGCGCAGCCTCCGCCTGCCACCCGGCAGACATCTGAGTAAGCGCTTTTCGCGGAGGCGGCAGATGGATGACTATATATTACATAACCCGCCGCTGCCAAGTCCTGCGCAGTTCCATGTGTGACGCTTCAAGCGAAGTTTCAAATAAGCCCATGAAATGTGCATGCTTGCAGATTTGGGTCTGGCTGTAAATTTTGCCAGATGATCGCTGTGCCCTACCCTGAGCAGTGCTGCTGTGCACGGCACCGAGCTGCGCCCAGCATGGCTGCAGAGGCACCCCGGCCCTCGCTGCGGGCATGGCCGTGTCTGGCCTCCCTGGGGAGATGGCCACACGTGGACCTTGCTGGGGACACAGGCATGTCTGGGCCTCTCCAGGGATATGGCTGCACACAAGCCTCTCTGAGGAAATGTCTGTGGGTGGGCGTCACTGAGGAGATGGCTGTGTTTGGGCCTCTTCCTGGAACTGGCTGGTTTGTGGAGAAGCGGAGGAGAAGCCACGCATGGCTGAGAGACTGCTTGGCGAGGGAATGGCCCCCCAGGGCAAGTGGAGGGAGGAGAGGGTGGCAGTGCAGGGGTGGGGATTTGTAAGAGGGGCACTCCTTGTCTGCTCAGAAGGGGAAACGCAGATCTCTAGGGAAGGACAGAACATGAGTATGGCTCCAGATGTGCCTGATCCCTTGTTCACCTGGAAAACCTATCACAGCAGCCTGTGTGATGGAAGCTATCTATCTGCAGGGGACTACCAGCTCCCTGACAAGCAGGAGTGGTGTGAGGGCTTCAGCAAAGACAGAAGCCTCGGTGTAAGTGCTGCAGATGTGGCAGGGCTGAATATATCTTGATTAAAATAATAAGTCAGATCTCAGAAAGAAAAATTTTAGTTTAGACTATTGTGTAGATGCATGTTAGTGCTGCAGCATACCTGCCAATAGCACCTAGGTCTTACAGTCTTTAGATAGCAAAATAGTATATGGAAGGAGGGCAGAGGGAAGCTGGCAGAAGAAGACTTTTCAGAGAAGCCCTGACAGCCCCATTACTGCAGTAGGCTGACTACTCCTCAAAAGATGAACAGTAACAACTATGGTCTCAGAAGTGGCTACACTCTTGGTTTGATGGCAGGCCTACCTACTGAATCGGAAACTCTGAGAGGGAAGGTGGTCTAGAGCTGTTCTCTGAGTTGTGGATGCCCCATCCCTGGAAGTGTTCAGGGCCAGGCTGGATGGGGCTTTGGGCAACCTGGTCTAGTGGAGGGTGTCCCTGCCCATGGCAGGGGCGTTGGAACTAGATGATCTTTAAGGTCCCTCCCAACCCAAACCATTGTATGATTCTATCATTCCAGGCAGGTGCTATAACTTGTCTTGGGTGTACATGGAGTACTTGGATACCATGCTGGTATCCAAGGATGGTGATAGAGGACCATGAACAAGCAAATTCAGCTAAAGTACAGGACAGAGGCTTGGCTAACAAGTCATGTTGGATCATGACTACAGCATCACACTACAGAATTCTGCACGTGTGTGTTTTAGGGGGGATACAAATGAGCAATTCACCTAGTGTTCTGTGTTTTAAGTCCCTAGATCATGAACACGGCATAGCTCGGTTTCCAGTTAGGAAACACTTCATTCAGCAGTTAAGTGAGTTGTTATCTGGCAGTCATTATGTCTGTGATTTACAAGGAACATACAGATCTGCATTACCAGTGTCAAAGACCACCAATATAAAATACAGCAAATGGGATTTTTATCTTTCAGCACACAGCAAGAGTGGATGCATAAGCCACACTTTTCAGGCTGTATGTAATCAATCTAACGTAAGACATTATCTCCAAACCAGAAGACTAAACTTAGGACTGCTTAACATGACTTCTTACCTTTAAATATATTTGACAATCTGCTCCCCTGGTATCTTACAAGTTCTCTGTGGCGACTACAAGATGTTCATCACCAGCATGAAATGGTTACTGATGCAAAGTAAAGCTATTATGTCAGAGGAGTCTGCTGACAGGCTAAGGAGCAAACACTTAACAAAAATCAAAGTCCATTTCTATTTTGTGTTTTAAATCAGCTTCAACAATCTCCCAAGATGAGAAAAACGTGCACAGACTAGAAGAGCAGGCAAGAAATGAATGAGTACCTCACAACAGAGACATGGAAACCATAAAAATATGGAAAGTTAAAAAACAAACTGAGAATTTAGCAGTGACTGTATATCTTTCCTATTTTGCAGAGTTATTTTGTAACAAGGAAGAATCTGAGAGCAGGAAAAGAAAACAGAATGTCTTAAACTTTGCATCTGGAGCAGATATGGGTATCCTTAAAGCAAATAATTTCTAGGGCTGGTTTTCAGAAAGTACAAAGCTTCTTAATTGTATTCAGGAAACCATCATTAGTGTAAAATTTGGACAAACACTACTGTCCCTCAGTTTCAGAGCATATGAACAATCAAGAGACTCTCAGACCTGCTGGGCACCCTCAGTGGGAAGTGAGAACTCAAGACCTAATGACACCTGGATCATTTCATTCACTTAGGTGGGCTCCAATCTGGCAAGCACTTAGGATGTAATGATTAGGGCTGTGTAAACAAATGGAAAATCATAGCTTTGATATTATTTAATAATTTTTCCTCAAAAGGAAGCTGAAAAAATGCATGCTGAATAAAACATTTAGTCTAAATCAAACAAAATCTCAGGTACATGCAATTAAGCTATAGGAAACAAGAAAACTATAGGAAAAAAATCGGGTAAAAGTCAGAATAATTACTATCTCTTTCTTTTCTATAAAATCAAGCCAGGAAAAATATTTTCACAGACAAAGCTATTCAACGTTCCCCACCCAAACTTGCAAATAGACTTGGGATGACCAAAACCACATGTTCTGGGGTTCCCTGAAGATTTTTTCCCCCAGTTCTTGTGCCTAACTTTGCATATACAGACAGTTTACTTGAATGCAGTAGGGCTATTCCTACCTAAAAAAATGTCAAGTATTTGCAGTATGCAGCCTTTACATACATGTTACAACCTATATTGAGAATTTAGAGTCCATTTTGTTGTGAGCAATTGTATGAATATTAAGAGGAGAATTTTACATGGACATTGCCTTCTGGTTTTACTGTGTTAATTGATAATAAATGTTATGTCTTTGTCAACATATTAGGACAAACTCAGAAGCAAATGGATTTAAACTGGGGATGAATTTTGGTTTATATGTTTATGTTTCACCCAGATTTTTAAAAATGTGTAGTGTCAGAGCAGGAAATTAATGTGTCCTATGATCTCAGTGTTGTGTATTTATAACTTGGGTTAAAGGTGACATCATAAACCTTCAGAAAGTTCTTGTATACAGAAAAAACAATGAGGGGGAGAAGACTGCTGACCTCTCATTCACATCAAGAACACTCAACCATAAAATCAAAGGTTGGTATCAGTAATTTTTGTAAGTCAAAAGTTTCCCTGTGTGGTGAATCTGTGATGAGAAATGCATTGTTCCTGTCTTGGAGATAAGGGGTTTGACTGTTAAAATCCATTTCAAATGTGGGGATTTAGGATTTGATGCTAATATAAATACTCTTTTCTGTGAAGACTAGGGAAGGAGAAAGGGAAGAAGAAAATAGAGTTTCTTCCCAAATTGTCCCGTATAGGTAAGAAATAGGCAATTTCTTCTCTGCCTTTCAAAGACACAGGTCGTGGGACTTGCTGTAGCCCAGGAATAGTGAGAAGTCAAAGTCCTTTGCTCCTTACACATTTACTCCATGGTTTCAGTAGCAGTGGCAAACAAAGTATGTTGTCTTTCTCTGGGAAATTCAACGAGGTTATGTGTATGTGTGGGCCCCCTTCTACTACTCCCCAGGAATGACCTGCCCCACTCCTTCCCCATACACTCTTCTCTTTCTCCCATTTTTCCCAAAGTTAACAAGTCTGGAAATAATTAAGAAATCCAGTCAGCTTTCCAGCACTATATAATTCAATTTACTGCTCAGTGTGTGAAAATTTGAGCTCAAGGCACTGTTTATCTGTTATAAAAATGCTTTCTTGTAGGGGAAAAAACATTCCTCCTGGTTGCTTGTGGCTCATGGCTAGTTACTTAAATCATTAAAACCACCAGTCTAACTATTACAAGTAACATTTTTTGCTGTTGCTGTTTTAGAGTAGATGATGCTTTATTTCTTGGAGCACAGAACACAAAAATAGAAAGTAGAAAAGCACTTTTGCAATGTCTTCACCATTATCCAGTCCTGATTTAAGAACAGCAACATGATAATAGCCCCACTGTGTCAGCGTGAATCAGGATGACAGATTCTTGACTGGATTTGAAGAATAATATCAATAAGGCGGGGGGTTAAGAAGCACTGCTACCTTACGGTCTTCTTAGTTCCATATAGTTAACCACACAAATGCTTGAAATTGTATATGAAGTAATGAAAGTCTTTGCTTTTAAAAGAAATATGCTGTGTCATGATATTCCCAATTTCGAAGAATTTTGCATACTTGCTCTTTGTCCGGGATTAAACTGGAAGCACAGGAGTGGCAGAACTTGCTAACATACAGCAGCATATAGGGAAGGAAAGGGTTTATATAGATGGGGTTATACACAGGCATCTTCCTGGTTTTCTTGGTTAGAAAAATACTTGTTTTTTAGAGTAATACATTCTGCCCCACCCATCTCTGGTCATGGTGGGCCTCATGTCAAGACTGCCCTCACTGACTATCTATCTACACTAGCCACTTAAATACGCCTGGGACCATTCCCTGGCTGTGAGGCCAGCTGGCACAGAGCACCCACAACCAAATTACTAACATCTTGCTGCAAATGATCTCTGGCTTATGCTGACTCCCACTGCTACAGAGCACAGGCTGACACCATGCCTGGGACCATTCTAAGCATTTGAAATACAGACTATTGAATCTATTGCATTTAGTTTAATAGGTGATAAACTGATATTTAATTTATGAGTGTCGATATAGAGATTGTGTTGAGCATACAGAAGAAAAATGATATCTCTTTTATATGCATCTCCATAACCTTTTTGAGGTGCAGGACAGGTAAGGCAAGTGAGTCGTACATGGAGAGTAACTGGAACAGCCACAGCTGAAAGTGGGTGGAACAGTGTTTTCTTGCTTAGAACCCCCAGGGCTTACAGAGCTGTGTATAGCATGACCTTCCACTGCTGGCCACTTGGCATTTGTAGGTAATGTGAAGTAATTCAACTTGCAAATATTTACTGGAGATGGTTTTCTTAAAGCCGTGGATACTAAATTTCCAAAGAAAACATATCTAACTAAAGAAAGAACATCCTTCCACTCTTTCTGCTTGGCTAGTCAACCTTTTTATTTATGACTTGTAAAGCTGTTAAGACATATCTGAGATGATAAAGAAATAATTTTGTGTGCAACTGTTACTCATAAAACTTTTCTATATGACTTAAGCTATTTTGGTCTGTCTCCAGAGGTGATACAATATTTGACTATACAATTTCAGGTAGTTTGGTTACAGAATAGAAAAGTAGGTTCTAAAGAATCCATACTTCCCACAGTTTCATTCAGTAACACTGTGGCCTCTTTAAGGTTGTTGCAATATGAACAATAATATACCTGTCTGACCACAGAATTTCTTTCTAACAGTTGAACAAGATAAACATCTTTGCTGTGAAGCGGTGACAAGGAGAAGATGATAATCCCACCTACTGGGATTATTCAGTGCCTGATTTATTATTACTTAGCCAAGCCTTTTAAGGGAATGATTTTAAGTCTTGACAAAAACTAGCTGGTGATATTAAAGTCTTGATAGGAACCATAAGCAGTCCAGGGTCTTATAAGCTATGCAGCTGCTGTCTGTGAAGGGAGAGACAGGCTTTCTTCTGAGAACCTTCTGTGCGCCTTACTGCTCTTTCCTACATTCTCAAATATAAAGCTTTCAGAGCATAGTGCAAGCTTGACACCAACACCTCCAGACATCAAACCCACCCTTCTATCACCACTGCAGTTTTTCTGGGGTGCTGAGTAATAGCCAGCATTCTAGGAAGGGTCATTAATGGTGAGACAGTCTGAGTTTCAATCACCTGCCTATCAATCAAATTCCTGAAGGCCAGAGTTCAATTAATTGATGACACCCTTGAGGCAACCTAAGCAGTTAACAAGTCAGTGAGACTTAGTAGAAAAACAAGCAGTAAGTTTAAAAAAAAACCCCACCAACAAAACCTCCCATAACTCTCATTTGCCATTTTACCTCCCTCTGATTTGTCTTCCCATTGCTACCCCACACTTATAAAGACAACGCATACTTTTCATGCAAAAAGCATGGACTAGACACAGAAAAACAAGACATATTTCAAACCCAGATGTCCTCCATGCTATAGATAGATTCGTGGTCTTAAAAATGCCAAATGGAAATGACCGGAGTTTGTTGCACTCCTAATAGATAACTTCACGGTTTTCTTTTTTCTTAGCTACTTTAAACTATTTCACCTCACTTGCAAAGTTTCAGTGAGGTGTGCTTCAAGTCCCCCTTTTGTAGGGTTTTCTTTTGTATTGCTTTGTTTCAGTGCATTTCTTTTTTGACTTTTGATAAACTCTGATGAAGAAGTTTGTGTCACTTATATGACACTTCCAAAAAACACTGAACTATGTAAGGAGCTCTCCCAAATACAGAATCACTTTATTTTGTGGTAATAAATCAGAAAATCAGTCAAACGTGGTTTTAACAGCAAAAAAATCTAAGCCAGTGAAATCAGCTTGGTTTAATCAAGACAGTTTATGTTGTCCTTACCAAAGTGAACATGCATGTTGATACAGTCTAGGTATGTGTAGAACTTAGTGTTTTTACTATGTAGATGTGTTTAAACATCTGATTTGGTTTATATACCAGTTTGCTCCAGGCTTTTCTTTTAGCTGAAAAGTAAGGTTTCTTTGGTGTAACAGAGTTTGATATTGCCCTATGTTAAAATTACTCAAACCCACTTGTTTCTTCAGTTATCTATAACTATGCTGGATGACTTTGCCTGAAAAGTTTCAGACATAAGTAGATCTTCTGACAGACCTGGCCTGGCCTGGAAATTTGTGATGAGAAATGAACCTGGCAAGTTTTCCACAGCTGGGTTTTTGTTAATGCTTTGAGTGCCTATAGTCTGTGCAGCAAACAAAATATACTGGCAGTGTACCTTAGCTAAGGCTTTGCTTCTCACCCTCAATGGTTTGTTTGCGGCTTTAGGTTGTTGAGGGATGTGGGGCAGTGTCTATTTTCCATGTGGAGTCAACTATTTTGATGTAGAGGGAATGCAGGTTTCTAGCACCTCTTGCTGTGTGAGAACTGAAGCAGATCTGCTACCCAAACTGATCAGAATACACAAAATCTGTTTGGGGTAGTTTGCATCATGGGTTTTATTTACAACAAAATGAAGCAATGTATAAGGGGTGGGTTCATCTGGGACAGGCCAGAAGTTTTGCCAATTCACTCACCAGCCAATCCCATGGAGCATCCCTGATCTCACCTGTTTACTTGAGCTATGTGGAGGGACCATGTTCTTGAGCTGAGAGAGCTACTAAATATCATGAAATCTGGCTATGTGAGTCTAAGCTATTTATCTATAGAACTGAATATAATTATATGGTCTGGGTATATATGTTTATGACTACAGCATTATCACTTTGCATTTACATTGATAAATGGGATGGACTACCTATTTGCTCATAAGTTGATTTGCAAATCTGACTTCAGCAGCATGAATTTTGAAGAGTACATACATAAGTCATTCAGAGTCATTGAGATGTCTTGGTTTCCCTTCAGTCAGCAGCCTAAAAGCAAGAGGTAAGACAGTTGCCACTCTTCTGGTCCCTTATATACATTACATGCCTTAAAAGCTCTCTTTCCAAGAAGTGAGAGGGAGAAGCCCTAAACATCACCAGAAGTCAACTGTCTGAAGATACCTTCACAAAGAATGATATTAGAAGATGATAGTGATGGGTGAAGTGGAGCTGGGATGATGATACTGTGTGCTATTTGGAGTAGCCCCTAGCTCACAAGCTCTGCTTTGTCTTAGCTTTCCATAGGTGTCTATATGATGCTGAGGTTCCAGAGGAAACCATAATTTAGAAAGCACAAACTTGTCTGATAAACCACTTCCCTCCTCCAGCTTCCTTGTTTTCAATCCCATTTCTTAGGGGAGGTCTTGCCTTCTAACTGCTGCTGATTGCATCAAGTTTCCTTTCAATTAATTAACACTGATTAAAATATGCCAGGGAGACTCTTCAGACCATGCCAGCAGTGCTAATACAAGTCTAGAAGTCATTCTCAATACAAAATGTTGAAACCCATTTCTTCATCATTGTTCTTATTCATACTATCTGGATGAAAACTGCAGCAAACTAGATGCTGGATTGTGAACAGGTGGGTTTTTTTCAGTGCAATGCAATAATTTTTTGTGGTGATAACATACTCCCATCTGTGGGCTAATTTCAGGTAGACGGCAAGGTTTGACTGGAGTAAAAATTTGTGATATTTGGAAGACACAATAAACAATGTTGTGGCAGTCAATCTAGTATATTTAAGAAAGTGGCTTTTTGACATTTCAAAACATGCTGTCAGAAGCCTGAAATACGACTCCAGTCCTTGAGCTCCTGAGTAAAGCAGAAATTAATAAAAAAGCAAGCAAACCAAATGGTCAGATCAAGCCCCTCTTCCAAGCTCATGATACCTGAGTGTTCCAAAGATCATTGTACATTTTGGACACTACAGAACTTTACTGAAAAAGTAAAAACAGGAACCCAAGGATCAATGGAAATTATAACTAAAACTTGGAAAGAAAAGGAAAAAGCAAATATAACATGTATGGGAAGCATGGTTGGAGATAAGGAAAGAGAGAAATGGAAGAGAAAATCTTCTGAGCATACAAATCAGCTGGGTTGGAGTCCAGCATTCTCTATGGATGAGGCATGCAAGGGCAAACACCAGTTATCAGCTGGACAGAAAGCTCGAGATCTGGACCCAGGGCAACCATTTCTATGCTACTGGAGAAGTAGGTAAGTACACAAATAAACGTATCACAAGCTCTTGGGGCTTTGCAAGATCTCATGAAAGGAGGCTGGTATCTTCGGAGGACCTGGAGACAGTCTGCAACCCAAATGCAATGAAAGGGACTGGGATTTTCTGACTACAACAGGTGTCCAAAGTAAAAAGACCAGTGCTTTTCAAAAGCTTATTTAATCAGAGTGAAAATGATTCAGAGGCTTTAAAAGAGAAGAATCCATTGCTCTGATACAGTTTGCTAGTCCTTCATGACAACTTATGAAGGCTGTAATAATGAAGAGAAGATTCAGGAAAGGCAAAGTTCTCTATCAGTCAGACCTGGTGCAAACAAATGAAGGAGGCAAGGTCAAGTATTTGTATGACACATGCAATGACTGTCACAGCTCCTTAGAGGACTGCTCGTGGGTGACTACACGACAACCATGGTCAAAACCTTTCTTTCTGAATGCAGTGCATGCATATATGTGTATTAGTGACTGTAAGCAAGGACAAGATTTCTGGATTGCTTCAAAAGCTTTGTGAAAACTTTAATATGTATTGCTCTGTGCCAGATAACCTTTGAAAAATTCTGTTAGTAGCAGACATAATACATGGCTTAGAAGCGATGATGTTTCTGCAATACATTTCCCTTCTCCTTTCTCACTTTCAGGAATACACAGTGAAATAAAACTCCTGCATCTTCAAATTAATGAAAAAAATATCCTGGACTGAAATATAGGGAGATTTTTTTCCTGGCTTTCTTGGGGTCACACATTTTTATGAGGCAGAAGATATTACAAGCTTGCTAGTGCACCAGATGTGGGAGTTTGCTTCTGATTCAGAACAAAATCATTGGGTAGAATCCACATCCAAAGTTGGGAAATGGCAGGGTTTGCTTTCTCTGTCAGTCTTCAGTGTTTTCAATATGCTACCTCTATTTGTAAGGAGGCTGGCTTAGGCACTGGTGTCTCTGACAGCACAGAATGGAAAGCAATGAACTAATACTTTCCCACCCTTTTTTTTTTTTCTTTTTTTTTTTTTTTCTTTTGTAATTAACAGGTCATCTTCTCTTACCAGTCAGCTAATTTGCTTCACACCAGATGAAATGTTCAGATCCATTCTCAGGCATTTATTCCCACAGGACTGACCTCTCTAACTCACAAACTATTATGGCTTTCATATTGTAACAAGGCAGTGTCACTACCAGGGAAGACAACAGTGAAGAATTTACTTCTTGGTTTCCAGGGGGTGATTGTTATGTCTTGTACGTTTGTTTTATTCAGGTAGCTTCTGCATGTATCATAGAGATCTGGGATCTCCAGTCATTCTCCTGTCCCTGTTACTAGAAATGGCATTTCTGTGGCAAACATTTATAGATATTTTTAAGGGCTGTTTAATTTGGGCTGTAGCATCTCTCCATTAATTATTTGTATGCGAGTCCTAGGTTCCATTGTTTCAGCTCAGTATAGGCCAGTTATAAAACACATCTGAACATGGGTACTTGCAGAACAGCTGTTCCCACCCAAACAGGTGGTGGCATGTTTAGTAGATAAGGCTGAGAAATAACTTTAGAACAGGCAAATTATTTCTTAAGTTTTCTTGGCAGAGTTCAGCACTATGCAGAAAACACAAGCATAAGAGCAATTTGTACAAAATAAGCGTGAGAAGATAAAAAATAATTGTTTCTTCATTTAGCTTACAAGAATAGTACAGAGTAAGGCAGAATGCCCTTTCTAAGTATATTCTTTGTGAACATAGTGGGTGAAACTGTATCCCAAACTCACCATCCCATCAAGTTCCTATAGAGCAGCAGTCTGGAGCACGAAAACCAAAATAAAATCCATCCTGATATTTTCGTGCTGAGTTTAATTTTAAAAACACTTGCACTGAATAATTGTGCTCCATTTTAGTTTGTATGGTGCAGGTATTGCACATCGCATTCACTTTCTCAGTAGTGACAGCCAAAAATACTTTTCTGTTCATTATCATGAAAAAAACGTTACTACCATGGATATTAATCACGTCTCTGAGCATTACATTTCAAATTGTTTTGTCCTCTCTTATACAATTACAGAAGAGATTATTTGTCTAACTGTCCATTTATCATTCCCATTTTCCATTTTCTTTAACTAGGACACATGCTAACTTATGCTGAGTATGTTGTTTGTTTTACAGTTCCACTCACATTGCCAAAATTTTATCCGCTTTTGTAGAGTTCAAAGGTAGATTTTCTTGGCGCTGTGGAAAATTGAACCTGAAAAGTAACAAAGGCTTTTTCTCTCAGCGTCTTGGTTCCCCCAAGCAATATGTGTTTCTGCCTTCAACCAAAACAAAACTACAACAGAAAGGAACTTCTTGTGGATAAACCAAGGCACAAGTAATCTTCCTGCCACAGCAAGTAAAGCAACTGAAGCAGCACTTGTTTATGGGGCAGAACCTGTTTCAGCTACACCTTGGAGCTTTGGCAGTCTGAGTTACACAGAACAACTTGTGTATCTCTGCAGCAATCTATGGTCATTTTGAAGCAAAGCCAAGTTGTTTCTGCAAATGGGCAAAAGTCCTGGGAAGAGTAAGGTGTAGCACACAGAAAATAGAGATTCTCAGGTTCGTGAACCATGTCAAGTTGGTCTAGTGTTTTTCCTATGTAAATTTTTTATAAGAAAACTAATCCCATCTGTTTCATTTAAAATATCTTTCCTTGGCTTTGGAAACAAAAAAATTTAAGAATGCTTGCTTTTAAATGAATCTTTAATTTTGGTTTTGAAACATGCTTAATTGTCTGAAAGTCTTGTCTTTGTTTCTACTTAATTTTCCTCCTCTTTTTCCACAATTGTGACGGGGTTTAATTTTTAGAGGAAATTCTTCCTTTCTTTTGCATCTCGCTTTTTATTAATTTACGTTTTTATTTACTTTTAATATTCTAGTTTCCTTTTTAAAATTTATTTTAATATAAATGTGTTTGGGAAAGACATCCAACAGAAGAGGGGAAAGACGTTTGTTTCTTTTTAAGTACATGGAGTATTGTTTCCCTGAAATTTGTTTTAACTTTTCTTACATTTATCATCAGTAAAAAAGAGCAAAAGTAGGGGCTTAAAATATAAAGATATCTGAACTCCAGAGTATTCTGATATTTCATAAAACCAATTCTAGATTAATATTTAATTGATATTAATGTCCCATTTTTTTAAAAAATATGCAAAATATTATATAACATGCAGGACTTACTGTACAGCTAAAACAGTGTTCATATATTTATACTGAAGCATTAGCCAAAGTATTAAAAAATTTTCTGTATCTTTTCAGATACTGCTCAAAGCCTATTCTCAGACTAGTTAAAGACTACTCTGAGACTAAAAAAAAAAATGGTTCTCCCCCATTTCTGCTTGAAGAAATTAATGAATGTCTTTGCCATGCAATGAAGTAAAAAAGCAGATGCTACTCTTTTATCTTGTGCCCTATTTGCTGACCACTAGAAACAGTGCTAGAAGGGGAATGCTCTCCTGTACTTTAATGCGCTAATGATAGTGAGGTGTTATCTCAAAGGCTGCCTCTCAACCTCTACCCTGTCACATTAGCCAAGATCAGCTACGCAGCACTCACCGTCAGTTCTTGAGGTTAAACACTCTACAACTGGTGAAAGGGCTTTCTCAGTTAGGGGCCACAACTGTGAACTTTCTCATGAGCGGAGAGACTTTTAGGACCAACCTGCCCTTCCTATCGGGACTGAAGCTTTCTATAACCTGGCTGGTGCTGGGAAAACCCACCCAATGCAGCTGACGACAGCCGTCAGCAAAAGTGATTTGCCTTCTCAGAGACTTTCATTGTCTTACAGTAGATTTATGCCAGGCTGTATTGTAACATTTTTAATAAGCACTTCAGGCCAGATTCAGGGAAAGATTTAAGTGCCAACTGGACAGGAACTTAGGGAAGGCATTTCAGTTCAAGCAAAAACACTCCAGCTCCCCAGTCCAACCTGCTTACAGGAAAAACAAAGTTTTAAATGTCCCATCTCTTTGGTTTCCAAAGGTAATGTGTTTCACTCAGGTACCTAATTCTCCTGCATTCAGTAAAAATTGTGTGTAGGTGCCCAGGTCCTCACTGTGAATTCTACACCTTGTACCAGATCCCACAGTGAGTGAACCTGCGGTTTCTCTCTGCCCCTTTCAGGATAAAATCGTCTGTTCTCCAGTGTGCTTGGTAGTTTGTAGGCTGAAAAGTCATGGTAATGGCTGTTAGGAAAATTACAGGGTACTCAGATTCAAACTAAGATTTGCTCAGACATGAAGTTGTTGTCCTGCACAGGAATGATGCAAGAGGTGGTGTTGCTGAGTGGGGAGTAGCTAGATGTAGCAATGCTTTAGCTAGCATCCCTCCTTACGAGAAATGTTCATCTGGACTTAGGTAGCTTCAGACTCCATGTTTTTCTCTCTCAGGAGAAACAGTAGTATAAGCATTTAAGGCAGACATCTGACACCAAAGCAGGAAAAAGTAAGGGCTGGAAGCTTTTCCTTGGATGTTTTGGACAATGGCTCAAATAAATACTATTCATGTTTTCATTGATTGAATGTTAAGCTTTAATTTTTAGTAGTCCTTCATTTCTGAGAACTTGATTTATCTAGCCAAAAGAGAGATGAAAATACACTCCATAAAAGGTGGCAGAGCAGCAGTTTGATGGCTGTCCTTTCTTAAAGCTGGGCCATAGGATAGAAAAACATTTGTCCTTCACACTCCTTTACTATTTTCTCCTCTCCCTTACCACAAACACACAAGCAGCCAAACACTGAAAATTCTGCTCTGTAAGACAGAAAGGTTGGTTCTCCCAGTAGCAAACACTCTGTTGACCAAATGATGTTGTCAGTGATATTTGCAGAACCTTTTTACTTGAATTACGTGTTTGACGCATGATATTGCTCTCTTCATTTTGCCAGCAGTACAGCACTGAAAGAAAGAAAAAGCAGTAAATATGTGCCCTCTGGGGGGAAAAAAATGAACAAGAAGGTGCCACTTTTATAAAGTCACCTTTGCAGGCAAAATTATACTTCAGTGTTGCTTAAAAGCCAGTTATATTTCCCTGAAGGCCAGAACGAAATGTGCGTGATAGTTAAATATTGCAAGATGGAGGATTTTTCAGCTAGTGAAATAGAAAAAGCTCTACTACTAGGCTACAGTTCAACTCAACCCATCTCCCATCAATTTCTCTTCCTAATAAAAATATTTAAATCTTACCAAGCAGTAGCTGTTTAGACCTTTTCCATAAGCCAGAGAGTTTGAGATGCCTTATTATTGCTGGCAATTTTAGCACTTCCTTCCTTCTGCTGTAATAGCAGAGTCTGTGAGGTTCCTCATTAAGAGATGAGTGCCAGATACTGACAGAGTGCAGAACTCAGCCCCGGGCTTCCCAGGCTTGTCCTCTCATTACTGAAGCAGAATGGAAGTTGTGAATTCACAAAGATTTACTTGAATAGTGCTAATGCATTTTAAGTGATAAACTTTCCAAAGTGGAATGATTCTTACTCAATGCACTGGAAATAAAAGAGCATAGTGCAGTATTAATATGTCCTGCTTCCCTCTTAAAGCAGTTGCCATCAGATTATTTTCTCCTTACAAACAGGAAAGAAAAGGTTCCTTCTCTTGTGCCACCTCACATATCACGCCTGATGCTGTAAACGACTTCCCCTTCTGCCTGTTGGGGCTTAGTCTTAAATGAGTTGATTAATATGAAGTCCGATGTAACAGAAATGTCCCTCCCTTCACATTAAAGGCTCACCTTGATTCTCTTTGCTTTATAGTGTTAAAGAAGGAGGTTGTAGCTGACTATAAGGGCTTGTCTTTATAGATCTACATTTTGGTTGTCCACCAAACAAGTGAATTTGAGAGCAAAAGTAATTTGTCTATGTCTTTATGAAACATATATGGCTCTCCACTTAAATGATATGGTCTATGTATGCTTGTAATTTATTCCCACTCACAATTTAAAATCTCCCTCATCACACACTCATATCATGTGTTAGTGCTGCAACCGATTTAGAGCAACTGCATCACCTGGATGCACTCCGTTCTCCAAAGGCCCACAGAAAAAGCCTTCAAGCAATGAGGTAACTTGCTTCACAGATGATAGTATACTAGAAGATTCATTTACCTACCATTTTTGTGTAAGGTTTTCAGGCAGACCTACCACCCTAGGTACTGCTAGTGAAGAATGGTGGTGTGAAAAACTGTGAATCCAACACAATCTACATCCTGGTTTGAAACGGAAACCTCTTAGAATAAAAGAGCAGCAAATAATAGATGGGTATACATCATGTATTCACAGGTATCTTATAAGTATACAATGTGTATCAATAGTTTGCCCACATTATGTATTACAGGTAAATAAGTGACCACTTCCCTGGTAACTAATTCTTTTTTTTTTGTTTTGAATGACTAACACTGTCTAAAACACGCCTTACTTTTAGTTTGCATGCCTACCACGTGCCTTTCCTCAGAATGATGGTATGAAGGAAAGCTGAGAGACCAAAATCTGTAAAGCCGTAAGCAAGAGGCTCCACGGGCAGGTACATTCCTTTAATCAGAAGGGTTAAGTAACATTTTTGTTGGTGGAGTATATTGACTGATGGATAGTGGAGTGTGATGGTTTAATTAAGTTCCCGTGGGACCCATCAGACACAATACTATTTTTGCCAGCTGTGAAATATATAATTGGTTTAGCTGAGAGGTTTTCTTTTGGAAACCACCCCTTATTCGTCCCCTGATCTGGATAATGAAGTTGACCTGCTTGCAGTAACAGCATGGAAAGAACATTTATTTACTATCTACTGTAAAAGGCTTTGATTATTTTTCCTCAGATGAGCAAGTTTTTTGGAGAGGCTGTAATTCATCATCTGACTCAAGAGGGGATCCTTTACATGTCACGAGCAGCTTGATCAGACCCTCACAGTCTGTGACTTAATATGAAAAATGTTCTGCATTCATTCTACCAGACCACCAAGAGTGTTATGTTTAGAGCAGACAGAAGAAAATGCATGATGCCTTCCTGAGCAACATCTTCCTTCTTCCCTGTGGAAACAGGATGGTTGAAGACTTCTAATGGCTCAAATCAGATTGGGAACAGTGTTTCTAAATTTCAGCTTTTTGGGATTTTATTATCTAGACTTGATCCATACTTTCAAATGGACAGTAAATAAAAGACAGCAAGATCATGGCAGGCTCCTTCACTGCAGATGATGTATCCCTACATTCTACCTAATGGTAGTGAGGGGCAAGGTGATATATGAAGTAGTCACTGACTCTTATTTTCTGGTTTCAATTTAGAAGATTTTCCTGCAGATCGAATCTAGTCCCCTGCTCAGATGGACTAGATCAGAAAAGAAAAACTAATTGCCACTGCCAGACTTGTGACTTGATTTGTAATACTTTAAAAAGAGCAATCCATTATAGACTAGAGTCATCAGAAGGAGCTGAAAGAATTATCTGCTGGTTGAGGGTTTCCTTTTTTTCTTTTTTCTTTTTTTTTTTCAATGCAGAGTGTTTAGTACAAGATTGTTAAGCATTTTTAGATGAGCACTGGACAGTGGAATCTGAGTGACTCAGGCTGCCACTGTTCTTCATCCATCTCCTCATTTACACCAGCAAATACTGCTGCCCTCCCGTCTCACAGAATAAAAGGGAAGCATGCAGATTCCTGCGCTATTTACACAGAGCAGTCAGAGGTGTGACAAGACCTTGGAACTGGCGTCTCGCCAGGGGAATGCTCTTCCTGATGACCTAGAAGGAATGGCTCCACAGTACCCTTATCTCTCTCACTTCAAAAATAAAAGGGCCAAATTAGAGGGTGACAAAGTAGCCCTGCAACTTGTAGGGTCGTGTAAGTAGCAGTAGCGAGTAGCGCATACTGGCTTGGTTTTCAGTAGCTATGGGATACTTACCTTTTCTAATATTTTATATTAATGGAAGTCAATGTAGTCTAAGCAAAATGCAGCTTTCCTCCAGCAGAAGGTATCTGCTTCTACCTGTACTGAATTTGGACCCACCAGTTGCATAAAAGTAAGTGTTAAGCAGCGTTAAGCCTCCTTTAATGCCCTTCTTCAGGTTCCCTTATATTACTTCATGCTCCCTTATATTCCCGAAATAATAATTTTGGAGATTTTTTCATTCCTCTTCTAGTTCCCTCTTCACACCTCTGCAGCAAGGGTAGATTTGCTGTGACATTTCAGGATGATACATTCAGCACATTTGCAAATTAACTATTTGGTGGAAGTTACCCTATTTTTCCAACTATAACCTTTTTATGACTTTAATATACCTCACGCACTACCATTGACTCATTCATAATTCAGGTCAAAATCATCAGGGAAAATGGAAACTCCTTATTTAAAGCCTAGGTTGGATCCTTAGTATCTTACATCTTGTCGAAGATGCTCAAGAAAGACAAAGTTGCAACAGTATTTGTCTGACTGATTCACAAAGCAGGAAGTTTTTCAGCTTCATAATATACAAGTGCTCAGCCAATGAAGCCAAGCAATATCTTTAAAGGCCTAGGTCTAAGCATCTCTTATGTACAATATAAGAGCTGTAGTACAATACCTATGTAATACATGCATATATGATACCCACAATGCCTTATTGACAATGCAGATGTGGGTCCTTCACTGCCATTCTGCTCTTATTGAGCAGTACTTTATTTTAGACACGGTCCAACTGCAAACAGCAAGACCATTTGTGACATGTCTGTTATTTCGTGTGAGAATGGCAGAATGTAGTCCAGAAGGATAGAGTGCTTTACAAAGATTACCAAGAAAAAAGGGCTAAATATTATATATAAAGAAAAAACCTTCTATGATAGCTATAAAGAAACTGTACTTTCTCACAGTATCTTATTTAATTGCAGTAAGAGGAGGCAGTGATAACATGATTCTATTTATCTTAATTTCATCTTTAATATGTTGTCTTAAACTTCCATTAAATCCAGAGGAGATAAACTTGCTTAGTTCCTAAAGCTATAAATTACCATAGCAAGAGCCCTTTATCGTTTGAAGTTATAGTTTACATCTTAACTAATTTAAAAGAATTTCAGATGTAAATAGGGATTTATAATCCAAGCACAGAGTGTGAGATGCCATTCTCAGCCAAAACTTGCAGCATTTGTTCATAACGGCAGAGCTGAGTGGACAGAG
The DNA here is from genome assembly GCA_035590275.1 of Ibycter americanus. Classification (NCBI taxonomy): domain Eukaryota; kingdom Metazoa; phylum Chordata; class Aves; order Falconiformes; family Falconidae; genus Ibycter; species Ibycter americanus. The sequence continues at coordinate 6,715,119 of JAVJGI010000062.1, forward strand.
TGGTGTAAAATATCTTTGCTCTGTTTTACTAATTACTACATGGCTGCCAAAGATACAAGCAGAGAGATAGGACTTCAAGGGATGTGCTGGTGTTAGACTGCAGAGTCTCTTTCTGAAATTAGTGAACATGAAAGGAATGTGTTGTGGGCTCCTATCTACTGTTTATCTGTGAGGGCCCAGCAGATAGTAAGCTTGACAGTGAAATTCTAGCCCTGAAACTGATGAAATGCCAAAGTTTCCTTAGTCCCTGGGACTGCTCGGTGTATCTTTTCTTGCTTCATAAGGGAGTGACTGGTATTTGAACACTGATAACAGCAATCTTTCTGCTGGTGCCAAGTTAGAAAAGACATTCCACAAAAATAAACAGCAGAACAACTCAGTTTCTCCCCGCTCCCTGCCCCCCCACCCCCCCCACCCTCCGTGAGTGGCAACCTATATGGGAGTCAAATAATAACATCAGTTTATGAAGCAGAACAATGAATCCTATGCAGATCTAAACATCCATTGCAGGACGAGCAAATTTCATTTACTTTGATAGGTGTGAAGCTAGAGGTTAGCAAGGCAAAGGATGAGAGGAAACGTATTGTAAAAACTTGCTATAAACTTACTGAAGCCATAAAATGAGTTCTTGTAAATATAATTTTGCACAGTTATGTTTATGGAAAGTTTATGACAATCATACTTAAGCCCTTGTCATAGTTAGAAACAGACTCCAAGTAGCAAAATAAATTATTTTCTTTGCTATATGTAGATGCAATTTTAAGTATCTTTACTGCTCCTTCTCTCGCATACATACTGCATGTAAGTAAGAGGATTTTCCTGGTGGGAACTGAAGTTTCTATTCAGTGATTGTTAGCCGTCCCGTGTGTCATCCTGTCTGCCCCCCCGCATCCATATTATCTTAGGAGAAATCTACAAATGCCAGTAGTTACTTTGAATTATGAAAAATAAAACCAAATAAGTATTAAAAATTATTCATACCTCCTATCCAATCATGTGCAAGTAGGTAAGTAATCTTTAGCCTTTGAGATACATTTTCTCTCAAATATTTCCATTTTCTTGTCTGACAAAATGTAGTTTGTGCCACCAGTAAACAAGTTTATACATGTTTTACCCTGGGCATATTAACCTACACCTAACCTTTGGTGCTACGTGCAGACCATGAACAGTTGGAGAGAAGATCTAATAAGGATGCTTTGTTACCAGGCCAGCTTTAAGGCTGTGGGATCCCAGGCCCTGAAGGTCTGCTGAAGCTAATGTCGTCAGACTGATCTGGCTTTCAGCTTCAAACTCAACTCCCCACCTCCACAGTGAAGCAAAGGGACTCTGGGAAGTTGTTATCATCTCCCTCCCAATCTACTCCCCCCGTTTCCCTAGGTGCTCAGCTTGTGTCTCTGGCTCTCAGGCATATTGAAAATCATTGGCTCTATCTCAGAGGACTGGTCTTGACCACCCACCTTCTAGCTGAGGAGGCATATTCCATGGTCTAGTGCTTACAGCACCTTTTTCATGCATGTGGGTACAAACAGGCCATCTAGCCCACCTTGCCAATGTGAATTCTTATAAACACACCTCAACCAAATACTTGTTCTAGCTGGAAAAACTGTCATCACTGACCACACAAAATATCTGTAGGCATTGTAAAATATGTCTGTATCAAGGATACATATAACACTAGACCCAGCAGTTCTGTGTCTTGATGTTTTAATGGAAATAAATGTAAAGGATGATGGTGATGACAAATATAGGTATAGATCATCTGAAAATGCTTGGATTGTGTACATGAGAAGTTGCATGCTCACTTTTAACACCATTTATTTATTCTGAAATGGTCCTGAAAAGTTCTTCCAGCTTGCTTTTATAGCAATATGTGTCATACTAAAACATTTAGTAAGTGTATGTTTACTTGAAATGTTTAATGTTGGTAGGTGTTTCAGCCTTTAACTATCTAATGCTGTCCCTGCCCATACCTTGGCAAATCAAACAAATGCATTTCCATAGTAGAAGTAGAATTACCATAAAAGAAATATTTTGATTTTTTTTAGTTAACTGTAAAATCACATATACAGCATATTATTTTATTGCAGAACAGGCTAGTATCTGACTTTATTGAGCAGTGACGAGAAGATACTGTACTTTGTCAATCTTTTAAATATCCTTCCCTGTGATGGGATCCATTCTAACTCTTCCAATTTGTGGCTTAATTTTAAGTGTTTCAACACTATTCCTACAGCAAATGATCAATGGAATTAGCCAGGTACCTTTGAAAGCCTACAGAAGGCCTTCCCATTCACCTGTATTTAAGATTGGTAGTTGTAGCCTTTCTGGGGGATGTGACTCTAATAAAACAATTTTT
>JAVJGI010000062.1:6717574-6787579 GCA_035590275.1 Ibycter americanus
TGACCTATGGGGAAACTTAGATGCACCAAACTTAGCACTGAAAGGGACTTTTAGACATAGTGGAGCTCAAAGCAAAGGATGCAATTCCCCACTGACTGTTTTTACTTAATGATCCCTCTAGTAATGAAATGATTGTTTTTTGAACAAAACCGAAATGAAACCTGTATAAACTTATCTTTTTCACTAAATACTATTCTGGGCAATGACAGTGTGCACCATCATGAAGGAAAAAATATTTCTTTTGGCTGAATATATCCAGAATCCAGCCAATTTTATCTAATGTAAAAATCCTTTTCCATACTAACTTCATAGCACAGTATGTCTTTAGCTTAAGTGGAATTATATGAGTGTGAAAATGATTTTGAGAAAGAAGAAATATTATTGTGGTATGCAAACAAACACACATACGTACATCTAGATAGAGTTATACATATAGTAGTGTATGTGTACATATATAAAATATATACATACACCCATATATACATCTATGCAGATACTTATTTTTTGTTGTTACAGCTGGAAAGATTCACAGAGCCAGACAAATGTATGACCAATGGAATTTTTAGCAGCCAGAGATAATATTTCTTCAGATTATGAAACTTTCTTCAAATGCCTAAAAAATATGAGTTTATCAAAGTTATAAAAACCTTAATGACAGAAGAGCACCTTCAAAAAATATCTGTGCATTCATTGGCGAACATTTATCATTTTCTGGGTAATGCAAAGCTTATCTGCTGGCAGACTCTACAATGTTTTCTGACAAAAAGCACAACCTTAAAGCACTTACAATTTTGTCATGAGCCTTCCTCCTCCTCTTAATTGACCAGTAGGTAAAAATAACAGCAATCTATGACAATATGGGCTGCGACAAATTTAATGCACTGAGGTCTCTTTTACTTTTTCTATTTGAAGCTGCATTTCTAAAGTAAGATCACAGAGGTTGTATTTCTAAAAAAACCATCAATATGTTTACATTCATAAGCAAATTTACTAACACATTCACTTTGCAATTTGGTTATATGACAAGCACTTAAATATTAAACTACAAACAGAGCTATAGATAATAAAAATGTTGACTTAAAAGAAAAATCTGTATGTAAGTTACTATTCTTTCAGGAAACAATATTTATAGTGAAACCAAAATACAAGTGTTTGAATCTCAGAGCCTTTGATCAAAATCAGGCTTTTCTTCCTGGTTGAATATACCTGGTATTTAACACATCTGAGGACAAACCTGTGAGAGATTCATTTTTTCCCCTTCTAAATGTAGTATTTCCTATCCATGCCAGTCAAACAGTTGTATTACTTTAAATTTGTAAGTAAAGAGGTGATTAAATCAGGTCACTGTAATAAATCCTACTTCTAAAAAATAAAGTGCCACGATTCTTCTGAAATGACTCTCCTCGATAGAAAAAAAAAATATTTAATCTGCATTGTTTGATAGTAATTGAATATACCACACCAATTTTAAACACTTCCCAGGAAAAAGAGGATTTCAAAAGGACAAAAATTAATCATTTTTGCACCACAGCCATATCCCAAATCATTGTTAATTCCCCTTGCTACTTTTTTCCAACTTGCCATCTTTGAACAGATAGTACCAAACCTGCCTGTTACTTTTAACACAGCTCATTGCGGTCCCTCTCTCTCACAGTTTCTCTTGCAGCCCGGAAGGCTCATCAAGGATGCAAGTAGTCGTGCATGCTGTATTTTTAAGTAATGCGATGATAAATTAGACAGCTGAATCGTTGTTGATGTGAGTTGACCTAAGTGGGGCACTTTTCTTCATACCATTTCCACAGTGGTCACATAGTCAGAATTAGCTTAGCGTTAGTCTGTTACCTGGTAAAACGGTGTGTGTGCTGTGGAAGGTAACTTCTGTTACTTTGAGGGAATTCCAGAATGTTTTCCTTTCAATTCAGAGGCCTATATTTAGGGATACAGCATCAAGATCTGTTAACTGAGGAGACACAAATGCCTTTCTGAGTCATGACTTCCACCACTGGGGAAGCCAAAGGCTTTCCGAAGAACAACATTTTTTTTTGAAATGTCCACAGCTTAGTCCTTCTGTTAAGTACAACTGACATAACTTCTCTCCCTTTCAGACCTCTCCAGCACTAAAAGCAATTCAATACATGAATCAAGCAGAAGGACTAATTTTCTCCCAGGTTGTTCCATATAGAAAGGCCACTGTCCAGACTGTCATTACTGTTGCATGCAAGAGTCTGATCCCACAAATGCTCACAGCAGTAGGACAACTCCACTGCCTTTGCTGTGACAGCCCTGAAGTCAACAAGCGCTTGTGGTTGTGCATTTTTGATTCAGAATATTCCTAAGATAAAGCTACTGAATATTAGTTCTCCAGCTATTGAAAGAGTTAGAATGTGTCAAACACAATGGGCAGGAGGGTATTGCTAGAAGGGTGAGAGCATTGCTGGAAAGAGCCAGACAAATCTGCCAGCCTCTCTAGTGCTCTTATTAGTCACAAGCAGTGACTCAGTTAAAACAATCTCTGCTTTGGAAGTGCAAACTGTAGCTTGACCCTGTTCTGTGTGAGGCGAACCACACTCCCAACTTCAAATGCTGCTTTGCACATCTCCAGTCAGAGGAATACCAGGCAGCAAAAGGAAGTGTGGGGGGACAGGTCTGTCCTCACCCACCTCGTAGCTACCTGGCTGCGGTCACGAAGGAGGACAAGATGTTCTGGCTCGCGGCAGGCAAGGCACCAAAATATGTAACTGAGCCATGATGTGGCAAAGTGACACTGCCCATGTGCTTCTGAGACCTCTTTCTCCTTAAAAAGAAACTTATGCAAAAGCAATGCTGTATGAAGCAAGCTAACATAGTAAAGAGGAGACACTTGCGTAGAGGTCCCTCTACAGAGATATGAGTATTTCTAAGGGTGTTTTGACCCTACCTTAAGATGAAGAGATAATGTGCCCTCTTGACATGCATTTCCTTCTCCCCCTCTCTCTCCACAGCATGTCTAGGTGACTGCTCCAGATCATTTGCTTGACTAAAATGACTAAGGTGAGGTGAGATGAACCCCACATTTGCTGTTGAATCAATCTGGGGTTTTCAGTGTTTGTTCATCACCTTTACTCTCAGATTGTCATGTAAAAGAATTCCAGGGCGTATTTTAGTATTATTTATTTCTTATTGATTCATATGCGTGGGAGAACATGACTGAGGTTTATTGCTCCCAGTAGCAGCAGCAGTAGACATTAAAATGATAATATATCCATTTTTTGAGTCAAGGAAATGCTGTGGACAGCCAGCTATTTAAAATATTTCAGAAGACAATAATTCTCCTAGGGAACCTTGAAATGGCCAAAATTACCAGTCATAGATTAGGATTTAAGAAAACTACCCTGCAGTTCCCAACCCCTGAGACTAGAAAATTGTTTTCCCTTCCAGATTTGTCCTAGTTATTAGAGGAAGATAAGAAAATATGAAGCAAAGTAAATATAATGAAATCTCAGGTTGCAAGGAAGAATAAAAATGAAGAGATTCTTTAGAGGAGATGTCAGCTTTTTCTCACAGGAAAAATAGTTTGGGATATAAAATACAACCTGAGCACTAGGGAAACTGGTGTAACATTTCCTGTTCTGGCAGAGACTTTCTGATTGACCCTGGAGAAGTTCGTTGCATGCAGTTGGCCACTGTCACAACCTTCGGCATTTTATTAAAAAACAAAGTTTTTCAGTTTAGCTGATTATTGGAGAATATAATAAATTATTTTAAACAATAAAATAGTTAATTAACTTCAATATTACTCTCAACTGCTTTTAGCTTGCTGAGTTTCAAGCCACTTTCATTATTATAATTATTATTATAATTAAAAATATAAAATTCACAAATATAAATATACAAAAAATTATCAATTTTACCTTTTTAAGTATTATCTTTGGGACAGGGTAATGACTTCTGCTTTATCTTAATTAACCATTTCTTAATGGTTATCTTAATTATCTTAATTAACATAGATTCAGGCTGTAAGCCAAGGGAGACACATGCATGTACAAGTACCACCGAAGTCAATAGGAGTCCTTTTGTGTGAGAAAAGTTAAACAAGCATGTGTGTTTGCAAAGACTGATGCTCTACCAGCACACATTTGTCAAAATTCCTTGTAGCAGAGTGAAGGTACTGCAGAAGTGCAAGATTCCTGTCGGCAGACCTTCACAACATGCCCCACAAATTACGAAAACAGCATTGCACTTTCAGTGTCAAGTGTTTTTTCCTTGAAGCTGGTAACAAACAGAACCTGTTGCTGTTTGGCTTTGCTCATTAAAAAGGAAAGTATCTAGTATCACCAGTATTTACTGTTGGCCACTGAATAACACACCACCATGAAAACGGAGCACCTGGCTGCTTTCACTCACATTAAATGAGACATGGTCCCCTGAGTCATGCTCTAAGGATTGGTTAGTGTTTGCTTGGATAGCCATTCCCAAAATGGCAAGATCTTTCTGCTGACCTTTTAACTGACTTGAAATGTCTTTTCTTCCACATGGCTCCCAGCTTAAATTGTTTGTTTGATCAGTTCTCCCATGCTTTAACCTTCAGGATTATTTTACCTCACTATATACATCTCATAAGGCTTTTGGCTGCCAGTAATAAATTTATATTGGAGAGCAGATTTAGAGGATTTTACCTCTGTTCCCCAAACTGCCTGCTCCTGCTCTGTTTTCCCCCACTCCTTGACCCTAGACAGTAGTTTAATACTAGAGATGGTGGTATATCAGGTGTATGCTCCTCCTTGCCCACAGCCCTCCTCTTTCTCAGGTCATAGGACCTCCAGTCACATGAGGATTCCATCAGCCCCTTCTAACCCTCTGCAGTACTGAATACTAGAGGCAAAAGCAAGGACACTGAAAGACAATCAATCCTCTTTGTAATATTTAGCATTTCTTCCTTTACCTTCTCCTTACCTGTTTAGATTGCAGACTCCAGCTCTCTAGTTTTGTCTACTGTAAATCACCTAATGCATTCATCATATTAGTAGGGAATAAAGAAAACCATTTCATTTCTAATCAAAAGGACTACGGAATAACTTTCTGGAGATTTTGATAAAGCAGAAATACAATTTATGGGCTTCACTGAAGTTATGGAATAGGTGTTTTGGTTTTGTGGCTTTCATATGTAGGTGAAGGATAAGCATGGAAGAGGCATGGCATTTCCAGTGGCACCTTATGTCAGAGCTATCAAGTCCTTGGAAGCAGTAACTCTTTTAATCTTGGAAGAAAAATATTTAGTTATAATGTTAATCATGTTGTGGGTGTTGTCTCATTTAGGCCCAGATATCTTGCATACTCTTGATGACAGGTATGAGTTCAAGTTCATTTCATCAGCAAGAAGTCAGCGATTGCTATCCCATGGGCTGATATCCATTAGCCTCCTTGTGTCTCTCTCAACTCCTTGTTGTCCCAGTCTTGTCAATAGTGGTATGCCTGGACTGGTTATCTGCCTGCTTTTCCAACAGCAAGTTTTCACTTTTCTGCATTGCCCTCGGATTTTCTCCTAAAACTGAGTCAGAGGATACCTGTCCTGTCTTCCTGGGAGTATTCCTTCAGGAAACATCCAAGGAATTAGTCAGCTAAAGATCATTGAAACCTCTGTGTAATTAATATTCGTTTACAGAGAGATAAATGAATGGGCAAAATCCTGTTTCTAGAAAAAGCCTGTTTCTAAAAAGCCCACAGTTTCACATCACCTGTTAGAGAGGAGGTAGTCAATTCACCGTTACTAACCATGTGAATGCCCCAGCTCCCCGCACAGCCTTGGTCCCCAGGCCATGATGGGGATCACGGTGCAGAGACAATGGCAGCATAGACTCAGGTGCCTCCTCACAGAGTCAGTGCTGCCAAGCTCCGGCAGTCCCTGCCTCCTGATGGCCATCTCTACTGCTCCCCGGGAACTGAGCAGTGGAGGTGCAGGATCAAAACAGGCCTTGAGCATCTCTGGGTCCACCTGCCTCCCCATCACCTGTTTTCATCTAAAGCAGGGAAGGTGCTTTGCAAGGTAAGGGACATACCTCCCACGTGGGTGGCCAGGCAACAGGGCTGGGGTGCCACAAGTATTCTTTTGCTCTGTGGCTTCTATCCCTGTTCAGCGTCCTGCGGGGTACTGTGCAGCCCAGGGGAAGCATCCTGGAGATAGTCTCACAGCTACGGCTCCTCCTTAAGCAAGCTGTTTACAGCCTTGTGGCCTCTTGGTCTTTCCTTAGGTGCTGGCTTTTCATTTTTGGAGGAGAGTGTTCACCTCTTTCTCTCTCCCACAGACTTTGATACAGTAAAGATTCCCTGTGCCCCTTAAAAACAGTGCAAACGGACTCCATCCACTTAACTCTTACGGTTTCTGAGTTTATGTAGTACTTCATCACCACACTTACAGGACTGAAATTAGCCAGCAGTTATTGTTTGCGTTATTACAGGCAGCCCACAGCTAGGGAGTCAGTATGTGGTAGCCAAAGTATACACTTTGCCACCAATCACAGGTGGTGACAATACAGCGTACACTTCACTGCCTGCTGTCATCACTCTCAACAAGATATTTCAATGGTGTTGAGCTTTGAAATCAGATTTCAAGGTGACAAGAGCCCTCAGGATTGTGGAATTTCAAGTTGGTCTTTATCTTCAAAGCAGCCTGCACAGCTAACGTGCCATATTTTTGTTTATGCTAGTGCTACATCTGTAATCCTTAAGATTTGCCAAACCGATTGCAAGGTAGCCACAGGGGAAGGGAAAAGGAAAGAGAACAGAGAGATTTAATCAGGGATATATTCCCAATATGTTGTCTATTAAAAACAATCTTGCCTTCGCTACATGAGGACTGCAACACGGCAGAGATCTGTCTAGTGCTCTTGTGGCACTGACATGTTGAAAGCCACATCACAGGCACGTCAGTTCCCCCTCTCCACAGGGGAGCGGGTTCTTCCTTCAAATATCCTCTCCTGCTTCTTTCTGTGTTGTTTTTGAAGGCTTTCACCTCTTCTGTTGCTATTTTCAAAGGGTGGGAGGAAAGATAAGGTTACAAGGCAGCGTGGGCATGGTTATGGTCCATCCCTGGTGAATGTGCAATGGGACATGGAAAAGCAAAGCAAGGGAAGGGAAAGGAGAAACCAGGGCCAGGTGGAGACATGGTTTTGGAATTAATCTACTTGCACTGGTGAGAATTCACACCCATAACTGAATCAAACAACAATTGTAAAATAAATGTTTGGAGAGAACCATGAGAAAGAAGTAACTGCCTCAAAGGGGCACCCTGGTTCCTCATAAGTGCACTTGTGAGGTACAGTTACACTTGCTTTTACTGTATTGTGTGTGTATGTGTGTATATATGTAAAATGTAACATTACTACATATGTCCTCTGTAGGGGGAACTGGCCCAGTGATGCTCAGGGGCAGCCTCAGTTTGCAGCGTCAGTATCGTCACTGGCTTGTGCTCTCTCTGGCAGTGACATCTACTCTGGATGCCTCTGTCAGATAGCTATCCATCTCAGAAAGGAACATAGGCTCAGATACTGAAATAAGTGTTTTGTGCAGAAAAATAATTGAAACTTTGTTTTAAACATCAACATGTTACATTTGCCCAGGGTAAAAAAAAAAAAAAAAAAAAAGTTGACAATAAATCAGTTAGCCTTTTTGATGATATTTTGATGACATTTTTGACAACCCAGTCTGGAATAATCAGACATTTTATTAAATTCTGTTCTACCTTTTCTGCAGTCCTTGGTGGGACAGAGCAGTAGAGCTGAGCTCAAGGTGCTTGGGTGGGCTCCTGACAGACCGTTCTGCCCTCTGTGGTTATAAAGCCTCGGTCAACAAGCATGTCGTCAAGAGATTTCACTGCCAGTGAATTTCACCTACGCACCGCCGAGGCCAGTGGGATTTCTCTATGAGTAGTAGTAGTAAATATTAAACTTTAAAAACAAATGAATGTCTACATTTCATTGGGAAGTTAGCCAGGGGACATGCAACTGAAGTGAAGGGCCTGGGCTGTCAGTGACGCAGCAAGACAGAAGAAGGTAGTCAGCAGTTGCCAAAAATTTTACTGGGGAAAATGTGTAAAAATCCCTTTTATCTGAAAGTGGCAAAAAGCCTCAGCACTTTGGCAATGATATTGAACGCAGAGCAGCACAGTGCTGTCCTTCACTTATCTCTGCTTCTAATTCAGTCATTTCATTTACTGTGTATCTGTGTACTGTGCATTTTTATGGGGATCCGGAGGATTTAACTGTTACTGGTTTGGCTGCTGCACTTAGTGTCATGCAGCAGCACTTCACACATGGGAATAATTTTAGATATGCTTTTTTTATACAAGTGGATATGGATTTTCTGTTTGCTTTGTTATAATCTGGTTTAACTCTGAGATACCGAGATAACTGGTGCACAAGGAAGAAGTGGATCCCTCTGCTCCCTGCAAGCAGGGAATCTGTGCTCCATGGTGGCCACTGGGGCAACTGGTTTGTCTTTAGGCAGCAGACAGCAGCATAGGGTCCATCTTCAATCTTCCTCCTTGAGATGCCTCGATGCACCACAAGCTCATTGAATGATTCCCCCCAAACAGAAGAGGGGAGAAAGCCCCATGCCAGCGGAGTCTCCAGCAGCCTTGTCATTCAGAGCACATTTAAATGGCTTCAGGTAACACAGAGCTGACTCGTTGCAGTTTCCAGACTCAGCATTAGGCCATGCCTTCAGAGCATGATCAGCATCCTCTTGTTTAGTGACAAATTGTACCTGCTTTTCTTTTGCCCCTTTGGCTTAGTGAGTGAAGCAACCTCACACCCTGGCAGCGGCTCACCTGTGGTGGCCAGCTCTGTAGCGGTCACAGCCAGCACTTCCTTGTAAGTGGAGGGCAATAAACCTGGCTGCCAGTTTGAAAAGTTTAAGGAGGCATTTTCACACAGTCTCAGGTTTGAGTAGTGATATAAATAGCGTCAGAGTTAGGCCAGCACAGGGTGAAAATGAAACTCAGACTTCACCATACTGATCAGAAAAAAGAGGCCATTTTTCCCTTTCCACATGCGATTCTAAATGGGTCCTGTGTGCAGCTGCCTCTGGCCACTGACAGCCTCATCAGTGACCTCCAGCCTCTGGTCCCCCTGCATTGCCTTCCTGTGTCCTCTGGGGTCTGCATTTCTGCAGAGAATCTTTCTGCATAGTCCCCCAAAGAAATCTGGGATGAGTAGGCTAAGTTCCATGCCTGGAGAGCTGATGGACCTCAAAAATTTGGATCTCAGATTTTTAAGGAATGCCAAGGTAAACTTTAAAGTCCTGTGAACAGATTTGACCTCACTGAAGTTGGTGGGAATTTGCTATTGACTTTAGTGGGAGGAGAATTTTATGACATTAATGTTCAGCGTCTGCCCATACCTACAACCTCCTTGGAAAAATGTTGCCCTGACATAGGAAGTAGCATGTGAAACCAGGAGGAATTGATTTATTTGGGAAGAAACAGAGGAGTTGGAAATTGCAATAATTAATGGAAATCCACATGACCTTTAATGATAGTTTTCCTTAGAGAGTTTTGTTTCAAAAAGGCTGACCTCACCTGTGAGAAGCACACAGGGACTGTCTGGTTAAATGGGAAATGGTTAGTAAGAATCCCTCAGCAAAACGTACCAGTACAGATGCTCCCGAAGCTGCTACATCTGCTTCTTTGAAAAACACTTCTTCCACATCCTCTGCTGCGGTGCCAATGCACACTCTTGGGAGATGGATAAAAGCACGCTCCAGATTTTCACATGCCAAAGTGGGAATAATGATTCACTAATTAATCCCTCCTTAACAAAACAACAAAATTACTTGAAGAAAAAAACAACAGTAAACACTATTAGACTTTTCTGCAACACTAGAGAAAAATGGGAACCATTCTAAAATTAGGGGTGTGTGTGTAGGGGGAACAACAGCCTGCAGCATCGCCTGAGATACTCATGAGATGAGACTTTCTTTAATTGGGATTTGTCTCACGCATGTAATTTATTAAAGAAAAAAATGAACTGAACACAAAAATTTGCTTTTTAACAATGTGTTTATGTTTATCCCATTTTTTAAAAAATTGCCCAAGACTTACATTATCAGCAAGAAAATAATGACCTTTATAATTCTTCTAGGGTCAATGATGACGATCAGCAAAATGAGTGTTGGTTGTGCAAATTAAGGGCCTGGAGGCATTCTTAACTTACTCATTCAAGTTTCTTTTCAGACTTCAAAGCATTCTGGAGAGCAGAATACATGCAACAAAACTGTTTGGGTCAGTGCTTCTTTTTTTAGTATTCATTTTCTGTCCTCCTTTTACTGGCTGATTTCCAAAGTGTGGGACAACATCTTGGAGCCTAAACACAGACTGCAGAAAACAAACCATGCAGCCATTGCTTGTTTTGGTGCAATAATAATGAATTTTGTCTGGGGAAAAGAGAAGAGTCTGCTTGTAGCAGCATCTCTATCCTGCACAGAAGGAACAAAACAGTCATCCATCTCATTCTAACATATATAATTTATAATATGTTTATGCTTTCTCTTTGCTGACAACTTTAATAAGTAGTTCCCCTACAGCCTTAAATACAAAAAATACTACAGGTCTAGGCTCAGTTTAACCCCTTCCCTCCAGCTTTTCTGTGACAGTCTGTTTTGGGAGAGGGGGACTGCTTGGGATATGCCTGTCCATCATACTGTTGTTGATATCCCTACCTGATGACAAAGAAACCACCCACCATTGCAGGCCTCTCTGCATACAAAAATTACTGGCCTATCCGTCAGTCCAGCAGAGAGGGCTGACAAGACATACTACACTCAAATGTAAAACACATGGCTGCAAAACACTTAGTTTCCTGGCAATAATTAAGAATGCTACTTGGCAGGTTGGCAGCCACATAAAACAACTGTTAGTCAGCTTTAAATTTATTACTTTCCCAGCTTATTGAAATGAAACCCATATTATAAACGTATGCATGAAACGAGGCCTCGGATGATGAAACGACATGCACATAAAGTCAAAGGAGAAGTAAATTGTCCCAGGAGAGTTTTAAAAAGTGTCTGCGTCCTAAAGCAAGCAGAGCAAAGTACACCTTCTGGGGTGAGCCACCTGAAAGCTCACCTGCCTCTCCCAGCTGACTGCCATCAAGCACCCAAAACAACAAAAGCATCAAAATGCGTGCTAAGTTAGAAAACAAAACGCAGTAAAGCTAATTGCCCTTAAGTTTGTTTTCACCTTTACGATTATCTAGGGAGAGCTGCCTTACATGGGATATATGCATGTAAGCAACCCTATTAGTCCCTTTGCAATCACTGTAAATGAAATAAACCAGTGGCTGGCAGCCTTTCTGCTCCCTCTGTGCCATTTTGCCTGGCCAGTGTAGCAGCCCAGCCCAGTGTAACTGTCCTTGTGATCCTTTGCTGATCAACAGATCCTCCCATAGCCTCCGTTTTGTTTGCTGGCCCAAACAGCTCAAACTCTTCCCATCCCTCTTCATAAGCCAAGCTCTCCATTCCCCAGTGTGTCTTAGAAAAGCCTGATCCAGATTGACTTCATCTTTGTGAACCTCTGGGGATGAACACAGGCTGCCCAGGGGAGGAGACAGGGACTTCTCCTGTGCCATGTGTGAGCCCATGGCTCTCCTGCACCCCAGGACCATGGGGCACACCCTGGCCTCAAACATGGGAGGAGAAACCAGAGTCCTCTGGGTGTCTGGGCAGTGGATTCAACTGCAGTGCAACATCATTATGTACATTTTTTTCCTGCTGGAAAACAATGGGGATTTATGATTATCTAGTGCCTGCCTTTAAGGGTCCTGAAATGATTTCAAAATCTAGATCCAAATCCTGTAAACACTTTGCCATATGACTGACTTGACTTGCATGAAGCAACACTTGCCGGCTCTTTGAGGTTTCTTGTAAAGGAAAGCTGTACATGTGCTAAAGTGTTTGCAGAATCAGCTCCTTGGAGTTAAATTCTCATTTTGAATAGTGGCACTGCTCTTCCTGCAGCCACTGGCCTCTTGGGGACATTCAGGTTTCCTCTGGGGCAGAAGAGCTGTGAGCGCTTGTGCTGCAGTAAGCTGATGCTGTGCTGCTTGCTGCTCTCAGTCCTTCTCTCTGCCCTGCCACGAGGATCAGGAAATCTGCCTGCACTAGACTGGCTTTCCTGGTAACAGTTTCCAACGGATTCATTGAGCTGGTATTACCTTAAGTGTACTGAAATAAAAGATAAGCTAGTATCCAGAAACGACATTAAGAAACTGTCTGATCATGTGTCTGCAAGTTCTTGACAAACTTCTCAATGGAGAATGTAAATGATTTACTTAGACCTTAATGCATGTTCCCAGGAATGGTGCCCTGAATTTTTCCTGAAGAGCTAGTGCCTATGGCTTGGTATAGCCAAGGAGCCATATAATCAGCATGCATGCTCAGTTGTTACTGGACTGAGATATTTTTTTTGCAGTTAATATTTACCAAAAAATCCACACCTATTCTGGAATATAAATGAAACCTTCATACACTTTTATAATAACGAAATGTGTCAAAATGCTAGTTTTCAGCTTGAAAAACTCAGATTTTGAAAACAATTATTTAAGTGTCCTTGTCTGGACATGACCATAAGGTCCATCCCTGGGTAATGGAAAAACAATAGCTTTATCAAAACCAGTATGCATCTGCAGAATGTCTTCGCATCAGTGAAAAGTAACATTTCAAAAAGAAATAGTTCCATGACTCTCCTTGTATGATCATTTCCAAATAGTGAAGCCAACAGGCATCAACTGTTAAAGAAGAAAACAACAAGCAAATCACCATTACAGAAACATACAGCAATCATTTTGCTACTAATAATTTGATGATGTCTTTTGTAGTTAGTACTGTTATAGTATCTCAGACAAAAGCATTTTCAGAGAGGTAGTGAATGGTTTGAACCTTAGCATCACACAGACTGCAAAACAGAAAAATAGACACCCAAAGCCCGAACCACATTGTTACTGTTCTAAAACATTACAAAAACGTGTGTTCTCTCTGACGACATGAGCACCTTGATACAGGGTAAACATAAAATCTCAAGGAAGGAGGAAACAGGGTCTCCACAAGAAGAGGATATACCTCAGCAGCCAGCTGTTAGGTGGAAAGGAGTAGATGCAGGAACAGCAGGGAAGAGATGGATACATAGGGAACTGAAAGTAAGAAAGCTGAGCATTAAGGGGAGCAAAGGAAAAATTATGAGGTGGGGGGAAAGGCAGAGATGAAAGGGGAGAATAGGCAAAGAGAAAGGAGAGGAAGTAATGTTATGGGAAAGGAAGAAAAGAGAATGTAAGGTGAGAGTGGAAAGGAAAGAACGGAAAAGCCTGAGGCTCAAAGCTGGGAGGCAAAAGGAAAAGCAGAATAAAAGAATCATATGAGAGAAAAAAACAGAAAAGAGAAAAAAAAATAGCATGAGGGACTTGTAAATTGATGTGATTTTTTTTTTTTTTAAGGAAGCTTAATTCCAGGATGTTACAGTAAATAAAAAATACTCAAGCATTTTCTAGGATGCATGTATATACACTTCTGTATAGATAGATACACTTACACGCAAATGGACATCTTGAGCAGCCTATAAAACCATACCACAAACCCCTCGGAAAAACCACAACTGTAAACTGTGCACATGCACACATGGTTGCGGTAAATGGAGAGCAGTTGTGATAGACGTTTCTCGGCTGCTTAGAAGATATTACCCAGACAGCTTTCATCCCTTCTTGTAGGCCTGCCTCAGTGGTGGGGAAAAGCACAAACAAGAGGCCAAGAAAGTCGGGAGAGGAAAAGTTTGCCCAGAGGCCTTCATATTGGCGTAGGGAGAAGAGTGCAAAAATAGTCCTGGAGTAAGTATTAGTTAATCTAGCTACCTGGAAAGAAAAATTAAATGAGGCAGAAGGAGGAATGGAGACATTTTTTTGGATGTGTAACAAAACCATTCTTTTGCGCTATATGCAAAGGGAACATGGGAAGAGACTCCTGATAAATCTTTCAGGAAGACATTGCTTTATGCTAGTACATAGACCCATACGTTTAGATGATACTGTAAAAAAACCCCACCCCCACCCCCAAAATCCACAACGAACACAAGCAGAAGAGAAATAAGGGAAATCAAAGCACTACAAAACCAGACTAGTTTCTCCCCTGCTTTTTCTCAGATATCTAAAGCACCAGACAGTTTGCTGGTATCAGGACTGCATTTCTGTTGCAATTCCCTGCTTTGATTTGTGAAGATTATTTGCAATTCTGGCATTTTGGTCTGAAATTTCCCAGTATCCCCCCTCCACCCATGAAATAAAAAGGTACATCTTTCTGATGAAAGATATTCAGGCAAAGCTGAAAAAAAAAATAATAAATAAGTTCTTTCAAACAAAAAAACATGGGAAATAATACCCAGCATGGATATTTTCCTGAAAATGTTTATTTTGCAGTATGAAGAAAACAGTTATTAGTGAAATAAAAGGTTTCATATTTTTCCCATTTCTAATTACTAAAGTTTGTATTTCTGTGTGCTCCCGAGTCACGCTTTTAGTTTTTTTAAAAAAATGAATCTTGTCGAATCTAGACACTAACTTTGGGTCCTTTTGTGAACTTTTGGGGTGCTTTTTTGCTAAAACTCCTTTGTTCTGGGCTAGAGGAGTTCCAAATCCTCCCCGCCTCCTGAAATTTCTAAAATGCCCCCATCTGATACAGACTTCAAGTCTGTTTTCTGGCAATTTTCCGGCTGCCAACTGAAGTTCCAGTCAGTAATGTCATTCTCTTAAAATATGTCAAGGGTAGAAGTTTTATGATGTACTGTACACACGTGCTACTAAAAATTTGCAGCAGGGCAAGTCATTTGTAATGAACTTTTTTCACTTGTGAATTATCTGCAGACAGACTGACATTTTTTTTCCCTAATTTGATTTATTATTTGCAGTTTGTTTCCAATTTCCACTGATAATTTTTGATCTGCACTGCCCCCCCCATCTTTTTGTTATGAAATTCTGATTAAAAAAAAATTGAAATGTGACCTTTTAGCTGAATGCTTGGTTTGATTTTTGTGACCTGATCAGATGAGTGAAATTCTCTAGTTTTGTATTTCTGGTGGGCATACCCTCAATATAAGTTAGGAATCAGCTTTCTATATTCCATAAAGTGTGCTTTCATCTAAGAAAAGACAAAAAGTGCCGCACAGGCCTAATCAAAACCTGTGCTCAGGTTAAAAAAGGAGTTTGTGCTTTGCTACAGATACAGACAGATTTTTTCTAAATTGTCACAAATTGCCCAATGAAAATTATCTCCTGTTTTCTTATCTTTAATGGCACATGAGAGCAAAGCACTCCTTCCTTTAAAAGAGTGAGTGGACCCAAGGTCTGCTAAAAACAATAGATGCTGACATTTGCTGTGATTAAATTGCAGCTTGTTGGGACAGAAGTCAGCAGAGAAGCTGCAGAAAGATTCCATTTGCTTAAACAGAGTTTCAGCATCGCCTGCAAAGATGGCCTGTAAACCACTGTGGCTTTGCTGGACGTTCACATACTTCGTCGAGATGCTGAAGGTGAGAGCAGAGGGGGTGGGAACGGCTGGTTGGTTTCCACTTTGCTGGGAGCGGGAGGCAGCACCTGCCTGCAGAAGGGTCTGTCCCAGCATCCGCACCAACGCCGGGGGCATGGAAGGGCTGCGGGGCAGCCATCAGCCAGGGCTGCAAAGGCAAGGCAGAGACCACGAACAGGGTCCAGTGTTCCTGGACGTCAAGGAAATGTTTAACGTCGAGGCATGTTTTATGTCAATCAAACACATAAACCACTGTTACTGTTACTGGGATCGCATAAGCCCATAAAGATGCACTTTTAAACCTTTAAAAGTGAGGTACCGTAATTACATCTCATAGAACCCTCTGGGTCCCAGGGGCACATTTTCTGCTTTTAAGATACCCAAGGTGGATGAGGTAAAGGAGAAAAAACCCCTTCTTTAAAGCTCTGAGGGCAGAAAAATGCAAACGCTGTCCAATTCCGCGCACAAGATCTCTCAAGCCTTGATTTATTGGCTTTAATAACTGTGGGATCTCTCTCTGCTTTTTGGCTCAAGAAATTGAAGCCATGAGGTTGTGAGAATGTCTTTCTTCCAGAATAATCTGCTCTAGTGCCAGTCATTGGGGAAAGCCAGCAAGCTCGCTTTATTTGAGCTGCATGATGCTCATTTTAAACTTGTTTTAAATCTAACTTCATGCTAAAGCAGCCTCCTTTCACACAAAAAAGGCCTCTTCTGGGAAGCAAAAGGTTTGGCTTTGCCTCACAAAAAGGTGCAAGTGACTCCGCCATGGTTAATGTGGCATAATGATTTTACGACACAGCCAAGCTTCTTTGCGAGCAAAGAGGGCAGAGCTTCGGGCAGCCATGCGCACTTTCCCGGAGGAACTGTGGGTCAGTCACTGTGCTGGTGTTCTGCTGGAAATAGCGATGGCTGCTGTCGGAGGAATACCTGAAAAAAGGAATTAGGCATCTGAAAGTCGGGGAGACGTGCAAGCTGTGGATTGAAATCAGATCGCTGAAGCTGTTACTGTCCACCGCTTTTCATACCCCGCCCCTCCACCACCCTGGCAGACCCCCCACCTTTGAGGCAGAAGCCCTGGATTTCACCCCCACAGCGGGGCACGGCCCCCTGCCTCGCAGCCGGGCTGGGGGCAGCCCCAGCAGGCACGTGCCCTGGGGCTGCACCCAGAGGTGGCAGCGGCCTGACGAGGAGCGGGATGGAGGGCTGTGCCCCGCAGCTCCCGCCATCTGATTTCAATCTGCTGCTGCTTGTCCAGAGCACAGGAGCGTCCCCAGCCCCACGGGAGGTGCAGGGCTGCTGGCACAGCCTGCCAGCGCCAGGGAAGGAGAGGGGCACGATGGCCGTTCATCCCCTGTCGCTTGCTGGGGTTTGGCAGGATTTCTCCTCTGCTGGGGTTTGTTTCCGATGGGACCTGCAAAATTCCACTTTGGGTTTTTGCACTGGCAGTGAAGGGATTTGGAGAGAGTGTCAGAAGTGTGGGGAATAAAAAGCTGAGAGTGCAGTGTAGTGCAGTCACTGGAGAAACTGGACTTTTTTCCAGGTATACTTATAAACTAAAACAAACCTCAGAGATCAGAACCGTGCTTTTTGAAATTCCCTATCAAATGTACCTGGCAGGGTCCCATGAACTGCCTCCACAGCCTGCATGAGGCTTTCCACTGTCTTCTCCAGTGTGGGTGATTAGCACTGGTTGGGAATTTTTCAACAAAGCACACCTTCGTTATAGAATGCCAGTTTGTTGGCCCCAGTACTTTCACGAAAAGAAAGGTTTCCGAGGTCTGACATGAAAATTCTGGGCAAACCAAGACAGCACATCCCAAAATAACTTGCTGTTCAGGGCACTCCAACCTGAACTGGATGGAACAGAGCCTGGAAACTGTATTCTTCATATTACAGGTGAATTTCCAAGCACCAGGCTGTTGTAAGACAGATGTTGGCTTCTTTTTTATGGGAAAACATAGCTGGTGGGTCTGAGTGTTGCACTCATTACGATTCAATAAACCTGGGGCTTCACAAATGGGAAAACTTTCCTAGCTGGTTCTCTAATGAACAGCTTGAAAAACATTCATTTAAAAAAGGAAAAAAGCCTAATTTGCATACGGCGTGTGTGCAACTGCTTATTTATATGTATGAATATCTGTTAATAAGGGAGAGAAGAGAAGGAATGAATCCTGGTATAACTATACATTGTTTTAGGAGCTGTGAATTGAATGAGAAAAAGCCAGGAAATTCCACGCCGAGGTTCCCAGTTGACAGTACATTTGTCACTTGCATCTTGATATGCTTTTTATTTCCCATGATGGCATGAATTTCCATTTATGAGGATTTGCTTTAACTTTGGATTTCCTGATTTTTGTTAGGACATGGAACAGTTTTAATGTTATACATGTAACAAGCCGTTTTAATCTCTTGGTTGGTTGTTGGAGACTAGCCCAACAGTATTTTACGTGCCCCTACAGCTTTCCACGTTAGTCATTTCAGGGTTCAAGCACAATTAGACTTTCCTGAGTTGGCACTAACACTTTTGGCGAAGAGATTGGGGTGCACCGTGCATCCTCTTCTCCCCGTGGGAGGGCTCCTCTCTGCCTGCTGGCCGGGCTTCCCTGGCCTCTGGCTGCTCCAGCTTCTCAGGGTTTATTTGCAGTGTGTGGTAATCTAAATTCCTCATGAACACCTTCCATCACTCGCTTGCTGATCCGTGTCCTGTTCTTTTGGCTGAATTACATTTTAAAGTCCCTCCTGGCTTCCCTCGGTCAGGTCTGATGCTGGCTGCTATGAAATGACCCTTGTCCCGAATGACTATCACTCATGTTTGCCCTAAAAAAATACAATGTACCTATAGTGTTAAAGCAAATAAGCCACATGTCATATTAGCAAATATGTGCAGTTAAAGACCAGTAGACCAGAAAGGGCCTACCTTGTATTGTCTTACGATTCATATTTAAATATTTCTTCCCTCAGAGGTGGGAACTCAGTTGGATACAGTCTGTGTGGTCCTTTCCCACCAGTCCTGAGTGACCAATAATTAATTTATGCTGAATGTAATTACTCCCTTGTTAACAGTAGTTTTTCTGCACTTTCTCTCAGTTGGCTCTGGAGACATACATGTTGAGTGTGATGTATGACTCCTGGCACAGAATGAAACCCTAGTCCTGTGAAAAGACATAGATAAAGTGAGGTTGCTCCATTACTCGCTAATGAATTTATAGGCTCACCGCTCTTATCTGAAGTACAGCAGAGAAAAATTCTTAGAGGCTATTAGTGTAGTCTTGAAATAAAGATATTGGGACTTGGGTTTAGCCATCCTTCTCTGTCCTGTCACTTCAATGGGCACTTCAAAAAAACAACAACAAAAAATGGTTTTAATCTAAAGGAAGGAGAGCGAGACAGACAGCTGCTGTAGCCTGGGCTGCATGTTCGCCAAGAAACGCCAGGGCTGGAAAAGCAAGGAATAATGAAAACACTTCCCACGTGATGATTCATTAATGGCACATAGGCGTGTGCAAAGCTACACAGTACAGCGGGGGATGCATTGCAGATACTAAGCTGCCACAGCTATTGTGTTTCAAAGCGGTAGTCATGCTAATGTGGTGCTGGCAGGCAGACGTGAGCCTTTCTGGAAGGCGCTATAATAGCTTCCTAGAAATTAAAGACAGAAGGGGCTAGAGGATCATATACCCTGTCCTCCTAAATACTGCAGGCTGCTAGGATTCATGCAAATACCTTATACCATGTCCAAAGCTATCAGTTAAGGCAAACATTTTGACCTGAAAAAGCTGAGCTCGGTGTCAGCAGCATAAGATATCTAGGGTCTGGTCCCTCCTGGATGAGAGTCCCTCATGCTGGTGGGATACGAGGCAGGTTTAACAAGCTCAGGCAATCCCTCCAGACAAAAATCATGCTCCAGGCCACAGGAGTAGGTAGAAAACTCCCAAGACCCAGTAAGTTTGGCCTAGAAGGGGAAATCCTTCCTCAGCCCAAAGCTGAGCATTCATCCCTGAGCTTGTGGGCAAGGCACATCAACAGCGGTGAGGGCTCCACATGCCCATCAGTGAAGGGGATAATTCAGTGGCAGCTGGGTGGGAAGGGAATCAACAGGTCAGGACTTGAACTGTTGCAGGGAGGCAGGGGGAAAAAATCCTTTCTGACTCTACCACATGGAAAACCACTTTTTTTGGCACCTGTGTGGGAAGTTTCTTGAAGGCCAATTAAAAAATTAGGTGTGTCAGTAGCCTGATAGCCGTTGTACAGAAACCTGTATTTTAAACTGTAGGGGGTAACAAAGGCCCTGTTGCAGTCTGCTGGGTAAAATTTAATTTATACCAGTCAGCAGACCCCAGAGACCTAACGTGATACTGCCACACACCGAACAGGGTCAGCAAGCAGACTCCTAGGAAGACGGTGGGGAGGGGCAGGTGACGGGGGCTTTTGGCTTCAATATAACAAGCTGAAAAAAGGAAATGCAAGAAGATATTTACAGCTCAAATCATCAGAGCAACCACCAAGTAGTAATACAGGAGACTACCAGGAAAGGCGTTGCTCCGAGGGTGGCATTGCCACTTGCCTTAGGAGATACTTTGCCTAAGGTACCGAGCAAGACTGGGAGGGCACCGGGTCAAACGGGGATTGTGGCACTGGCCTGCTTATCTCCAGCAGTCTTCTTTTGGTAATGCAGGAAAGCAGGGACAGAAGAGATGATGAAAGACATTTTACCCTCCTGCAGCTTGAAAAGCCACTGCAACTATATTTCAGACAGAGCAACCACGGAAGAGCCTTGCCAAAGCTCAGAGGGTCTGACCACATGGTGTGTCAGCCCTGCAAAGCTCAGCTGGTGGGGCATGAGGGAGACCAAAGCTGTGCTTCAGATCTGCTCCCCCTCTCTTTCTCTTGCTGCAGACTTCCTTGTGGTTTGCCTTGAAGAAAATAGGATTTGACTTCTGCATGGCCTGGAGAAGGGACAGGTTTTCGCAGCGGGCTGGCGAGGACGGAGGAGGTGGGTGGTCGGAGGTCTGAGTCGGGGCGTCCTGGCAGCGCTGGGAGCAACGGGGCTGTGAGGCTGCCTGGCAGGACGCGGCGGACTGCGTTTCCCTTCCTTCCTCATGGCCCGGCTTAGTGCGCAGGGCTCCTGACCGCAGCCGTGGCTTTTTTCATGGAGAACAAAGCCCTTTTTATTTCTTTTTTTTCCCTTGGATTTGGCTGTTGGAAAGGAGCTAGAAACTATTTGCACCAGGAAATACAGGCTGAAGAATGAGTGTGTCAGCCTGAGTCCACTTGGCAGGGCTGCTTCGACTGCAGAAGTGAGGCAGCAGTGTGTTAGGAGGCCTGTTAATTGTCAGTGAAGACAAAATAATAACTGTGGATTAATTGAGTGCTTCTACTATTGTTTTTCTAGAAGAAAACTTTTTGTTTCTAGGAAAGAACCAGGGATGATGTTTCTGCTCAAGCACACATTTTTATTGGTCAGACATTCACTAGGTCATCTGGGTCTGTCAAAAAAGGTACGGAGATTCCCAGAAATGTCCTTCACCGGTGAATCCTCACCAGTACAACGCCAAATCTCACACTGGCTAGTTTGCTTTTGGGGACTGTTGTTATTAAATAGCACACAATTAAAAAGGTTTCTTTAATAAAACATGAACACAGTAATGAGCTGGACTTTTTTAGCAGAAGCAGAATTGACTTCATCTTTTGAAGGGAAAAGATTTGGTGTAATCGATTGTCTCTGATGAGCAAGGAATTACAAAGCACCTCCTGGAAAACAGTGGCCGATGTAAGTAAACCAGGGTAAAGTCCACCTGCTCCCCAAAGTCAGATTTAAAGTTTTAGGCCACCTTAAGCAGAGATCACAATGTATCAGATTTAGAGCAAGCAAAATCCTACTTCACTGA
The DNA here is from genome assembly GCA_035590275.1 of Ibycter americanus. Lineage (NCBI taxonomy): Eukaryota > Metazoa > Chordata > Aves > Falconiformes > Falconidae > Ibycter > Ibycter americanus. The sequence goes on from JAVJGI010000062.1 coordinate 6,739,000, forward strand.
TGATGAAGACTTCTGCCAGGAAAATTCTGTATGAAAGCAAAAATTCAAACATTTTGCACAGACAACAACCATTGTGCTGCCGGCTGCAAAAGTTTTTCGCATAAAGGTCTTGAAACAGAGGCACATATCTACCACATAGGTTTTGTCAAAAGAGAGGCAGTCTATCTTTTTAATTACGTTATGCAGGCAGCTTTCATTTCTTAATCTTTGTATCATTTTATATTTGTAATACCACAGTTTCTGATGTGCAACTGCTTAGAGAGAAGAAATGGATCATTTGGGTAACACAGGAACTTATTTGGCATTACTCAACAATTACACCTAACCTGAATATGTGAGGTTTTTTTAAGCATTAAATCTTACAAGAGGAAGGAAAGGAAAGAAGAAAAGTTCTCCTTTTCACACCACACCAGATCTAGTTGAGACTGGATACATGGAGTAAATACCAAGAGTGAAATTCTAGCCTCATTGAAGTTAATGGCAAAATTCCCATTGACTTCAGCTGGGCCAGGATTTCACCCTTTGAGTATTTCCAGCTCAACCAGAAGCAGGAAATACTGGAAAGCTCTTGACAGAGCCTGTTCTCATGATATTTCTAGTCCAAATTTTCAGGCCCTGTTATTCTGTATTGTTTAGATCGCCCAGTAAAATAAGAAGGGTGTTAGGAATATGCTGTGCTAGAATACTTCAGAAGGCAAATGTAGAAATAGAGATGAGATTTAAATTAAAGGGAAAAAGGATGAATGAGGTGACTTCATGTAGAAAGTGATATAGTGAGTTTTGGGTTTACTTTATTAGCTCACTATTACATAACAGAATGGTTGTAACATTCTGTGGAAATGACATACGAGCTGGTATACTACATTTATATAATTTTCACTGAACATAACTCCTGCACAATGTGGAAAATGAGTACACTGAAATCTTTACCTCAAGTTGTGCTGTCGTGCCGTAGCTGCACACAATGGTTTCCCAGAGCTCTGCAGTGCCACTTCTGCAAACTGCCTCAGGAAGGACAAAAGCTGCAGGATACAGTAGTCTTTCATACAGAGGTAGTTAAAGGGAAATACAACCGCTGTGGCCTGAAGGCTTTGGACAGGAAAGGGGCTCTCTCTGCCACCATCTGTTGGCGAATGGGGGGAAGAAAGTACATTGAATGTCCTCATCTGCGGAGACCTGCCCAGACCCCAGCTGCGCAGATGCTACCCAGAGTAAAAAGTTTTCTTCTTCCAGCCGTAGTATCACAAGGGTGATGTGGCAACACGGAGACCTGCAACTGCATGCATACCTATCCAGAACCCCTCCTGCGCATTTGGGAGGTTTGTCACACCCTGGTACAAACAGTGTCTCAGCCTCTTGGTGAAAGGAATGTGAAAAGAGCCTTATTTTAAAGAAAAGAGTTTAAGGAAAGACTCCAGAGAGTTGTTCTGCTGTCCCACTCCAAGGGACACCATACACCCAGCATGACTTCCCAGTGTCCTGATACAAACACAGTCTCCTCCTGTCATGATGTTCCTTCTATTCAACATGCCTTTCTCATGGTTTTCCTTAAACAAGACCTTAGGAATTGCCTGTTTTGGCTCAGGTTTTCATCTGTGTTCTTGTAGCCCACAGCTGCCGCAGAGGTGTGAGTGCTGTTTTCACTTTGTTCTCGAAGGGACGGTGGCCACAGGATTTGCCTTCTTCTTTCCCATTCCCATCCTCCCCTCACTCCAGGAACCTTAAATCCTGTGGGGAACTTGCCTTTTGGATGGGAACACAAGCTCTAGCTAGCCACAGGGCTATTCGTTACAGTGAGATAGTAAATTCAATAGTCTTCGGATATTGTAGGTGTCCATAATGTCCCTGTATTTCCATTATTTTCCAATAAATATTGTGCTTCCAAAATATCCATCTGTCAGATCTCTTTCTCCTAATTAGCCACCAAACAGAAGTAAAATCAGTATGCCTGGGTTATGCTCAGGCAAACCTAGGAAGCGTTCCTTGGGCATGGGGATTATGTCTGTCAGAGCCCACATCAGGATTTTGGCCTTCACTAGCCACTGAGAGCAGCCGCAGTGGATCTTGTTGGGTAAGGAGGGGACGGTGATGTGGAGGTACATTTTGTCATTTATTGAGTTACTTCTCTCCTGAGCCCAGTAACTGGTACAATTTCCAGGAGAGCATTCAGTCTTGATTTAAAAATATCAAAAGTTGGGCTGTCACCCACCTTCTTCAGTAAGTCCTTTCAGAAGAATAATAGGGGAAAAGCAATTGCTTTTTCCAGTTTGAATTTGCCTGTCTTTCAAGCTTCCAGCAGTTTTTTCTGTCCATGTCTTTCTTTGCTCTGTTAGTAAATGGAGCCTGAGTAATCCACTGGTTCCTCCTGGTGAAGGTATTACCTGGTGTAATCAAGTGGCTTCTCAGTCATCTTCTTGATAACTTAAACAGATTGAATTGTTTAAGTGCTGCAGTGTAGGGTGCTTTCTCCAGTCTCTGAATCATTTTTACAGCTCTCCTCTGCACCTTCTCCAGTTTTTCAATATCCTTTTTTATAATGTGATCCTCAGAAGACTATACAGTGCTGCAGTATCTGGTTAATAGGCTGTAGATAAGTTTCTTGGTCTGTTTTCTGAAGTTGACACTGGGTCCACTTTTACCTTGAGTAGAATCTTTGCCATTCCCCTCGCAGACAGGAGGCTGGTCTGCATGGCCTGCTGCAGGCAGGGGCAAATGCGCCTTTTTTGTAGAAGAAACGTGCTTCTACCCAGCCATGGCGTAGACCCGGTGAGCACAGCAATATACTCTGGTTCACAAGCCCAGCTAGCAGCTGCTCCTGTTAGCTTGGGCTCAGGTCCAGGCTAACCAGGCAACACGGCTTTCAAGCAGAGCACAGGGAGGGCAAGCTCCTGCCTGCCAGCAAGACTATGGAGAGGTTTTGGGGTTTTTTCTACTATTGCGAGCAGGGAATATCACCTATTAAGGTATTTAGTGGTAAAGGTATTTAGGCAAAAAAATCTAAGGACAGATATTTAGTGAGCCTAGAAATGCTGGGCGAAGAGGTTTATTCCTCTTTAAAAGGACGCCAGGTTTATTGCTGCTGACAGCACCTGGCAAAAGTCTTACAAAACCGCATAATGTAAGGGGAAGTCCCTGTTTCAGTTGGTAGAAGGCTTGCACGAAAGGATTTGTCAGTCTGTGCGTTCAGACTATACCTTCATTAATTTAACAGAGCAGGATAACTAAGCACCTGTTTCAAAGAACTCCTGCAATGCTCTTCGTTGCTTGGATAACCTTTAATTTTTTCATATAGCTTCAACTTAAAAAAAAAAAAAGGGAAGAAGAAACAATAGCAGCTTTTCTTCATGAATGGTACAACCCATATGTGAGAGAACAGTTCACAGGGGCTATCAAGAAAAAATATGCGATTTTTTAAACTGCACAGTTATAGATGGGCAACTCACCTGGAGAGCAGGTGCTCAGCTGCCCTGTTCCCTGGCACTGGCTCAATGGGGCAGAGATGGCCTCATGTCACTGCCATGCCCACCCGTCTTGGGATGGCTACTGGCACAGCAGCCAAGGAATAGCCACATCTCTAATGACAGTTGTTCCTCAGACCTCATCTGCCATACCTACAGCTGCAGACCCTAGGCTGGAGTTGATACGACACAGGGCCCTGAGAGGAGACAAGAAAATGAAGTGAGGCAGAAGGTGCTTTGGCCACTCAGAGTGGGGTGAATAGTGTTTTTGATTGTGCTGGTGAGAATCAGGAGTCTGAGGAGAGCAGAGAGATACCATTGCTCACCCCAGGACTGCCTGAAGGAGAAAGTGGTAGGTGTACGGACATGGTGGGGCAGCAGGAGGAAGAGCAGGGAGCCCAAGCATGGGAAGGTGCCCCGCAAGAACTGGAGAGGCCTGATGCAGGAGTGGGCTGCTGTGTTCCAGTGTTTCCAGTTAAAAGGATTTAACAAAGGAGCATGCCTGAGCAGCCTTGCAGCCTAAAGTCTGTGGTTCTTGGGAGTGAAAGTGACTTGCACCCACACAACTGTAGGGGGTAAAAGAAGAAAGGAGCTCCTTTCCTCTGCCTGAAAAATACACCATAGGCAAGAATGCGGCTTAAAATACAGCCACAAACTGTGATAAAAGCAGCTCAAAGCCAAACCCAAACTCGGATGTGGAGGCCTGTATTAACATAGATGAAAACCAGAATCTCCTCTGGCCAATCTATTCCCTATTAAAAGCCAGTTCCAGTAAATCCGAGTACTCCCCCACGCTAGGAGGGCTCGGGCTCAACATGCCTCGATTAGGAACGTGGCTATCAGCTCAGGAGATGAAGATTGATGTCCTTCTGGTCCTAGATGCAGGGTTTAATACGAGGGCATTTTCTGTGGCCAAGACAGACACTTGGTAGACACTGGGTGAGAAGGAAGCCCAGGAACAGCTCTGGCTTTACTGTGCTTTTACGCTGCAGGAGCACTGCAAATGGAGTTTCTCCTTCACAGCATTCCCTGCCAATTCGCTGGCTTCATGTAGTCTTCCTTAGCTAATAACTTCTTTTTCTCTTAGCTGTTTCCTTGTACATGCTTGATGCATGCAAATACGTGCTTGAAAACATGTATTTTCCTGGTCTGGAAAAGTGCTAAGTGTATTGAATGATGATACAGGGCTTCAATTTCTTAAAATGAGCCAGTGAAGGTACAGGTACAGTATGCTGGGATGCTGGTAATAATTTCATTCATGATGAATAGAAACACAGATACATTTGTAGGCAAGATCTGTGGTCATTGAACAACCAGTCATTTTAGCAGCTTCCCCCACTCTTCACTCAAGTGATCTCCCTGGATTGCGTCCGCCTCTGCTATGGTCATCACCTAATAAATGAAATAAAGGACCTGACCTAGCATTGTATGGCTTTAAGATGTTTGGGATTTGCATGCCACGTGGGACCTCTGAAGATGGTTGTCAATTGCGGGAAGCTGGAGCAAGTCTTCATGCAACAAAACCGCTGTTGTTATAAACAGTCTCATAGACTTCAGATAACAGAAGATCTCTTTCAAACCTAGGTCACTTGTTTGTTTTAGAGAGCCATTTAAAGCTAATCTTTGTCTGGGTGGACTTTAAAAGCCTTATTGTTTAGGGAAATAGTTGATTTGTTATTTTTGGTTGCATAATATTTCTGGAAGAAGATAGATTGAGAGACTTTTAATGCACTTGATCTGATTTAGAAACAAAATTCAAAGACTTCATGAGAGGTAGGTGGACCATTTCTCCATTAACAATTCATAACTTTTAGAGGTGTTCAATACTGTTTTTCTTTTTAGAAAAACTGTTATTTTAATGCTTTCTATCAAACTTTGAAAATGTTCTTCAGGTCTAATACCTTTAGCTTGAATTTGAAAAGAAAACTTCCATTCATCTCTCAGGAGAACAATCCTGTCTTCTAACAACTTCTGCAGTTTGAAAGAGAAGTTAAACTTTTCTATTTTAAAGGAAAAGGATCCTGCCAAAACTTCCATTTTTCTCATCAACAGGCTAGAGGTTTGACTTAGATAGCTCTTTTTTATTATTTCTCTGGAAGAAGCCAGATATTTTTTCCAAAAACATATGCATTGCTACTAATAGTTTGGCTTTGATGCAACAGCATTTTTCAATAAAAATATCTGAAAAATTCCAACAACTATTAAGAATATTTATTTGCCTCCAATTCTCCTTCATCTCTTGAACAAAAAGCTTTCAAAATTTACTGAATGCAGAATGAGTTCACAGCTGGCCTCCTCCTGCAGTTTGTTTTTAAGCAATAATATGTGAATATTGTGTTATTTGTAAGATCATAATGCTCAAATTATGGCAGGTATGGATTAGTGCCATCACTAAAATTGGCAGCATGCGCTAACTCAAACTGAGCACCTCAACCAGCCCTGCCGACGGGCATGTGAAGCGACATGTAACTGACATTTTCTTGATTTCTGCTTCTGGTTACACTTCTTTAATTACATCATCATATGGGGGGTAAAATAGCTCTTTTTAGAAACCTGTGACGTGTGATCAGGTTGGCTTATAGATAATGTGGTGACTGAATCTGCAGGCAAACCTAGTCACGGGAAAGAAGGTTCTGTGCATTTGTTTGGTTTTGTTTTATATTAAGTTTTTTATAAAAAGGAAGACTTAAAGGTCCTGATTTACAAGGCTGACATGTCTATGCAATGGCAGGAATTACAGCTGGAAAGCGTAATTTATCAGTTTAGCTCCAGAAAGGCTTCATTTCATAATCCTTTTACTCTCTTTCTCATTTAGTTCCCCTGTCAAGCCTGATGCCTTTCCAGGACAGACCGTTTTTTGTCTTTTATTATAAAAATTGGGCATTCTTTTTTTCTTTTCAAGGACATGCATTGTCTTAAAAGTTTGTGTCACCAGTCAAAATAACTCCAATGCTTCTGAAAACATTTTCATTTTCTGACATGTACGGAGGTGCCATAAAGCGGTGCTGACAACTTCATCTCTCGCATTCCACAAATCTTATCAAGATATATCATCAGAAAACCGCACGGGCTATATCCGGACTCTGACAAACCTGAAACATGGCTTGCCAGCCACAGATAAGGCTTGAAAAGTTGGTCAGTGAAAAGGTGATAACAGTAACAAGGATCAAATGCATGTACAACTTCACCTTTAGACAGCTGTGGTTTTCGGCTGAGCCGCGACGTTGGAGAAATTGTTGCTCTGCCTTTGCCGATACACCGACACACTGCATGCAATGGGTTGGAGCTAAAGCATGGCTACAGGCATGGACATAGGTAGCCTGTGTTTTGGGAGAAGCCTTGTGCAAACGTAAACCTCATGGGTCACTAGGAGCACCAAAAAGCTCCAGTGAAAGCCTGATGCTTTGTTCGAGGGATCAAAAGGATTGTGGTGCTTTGTAGTTCCAAACGTGGAGAAAAATTGAAAAATGCTGCAACAAAAGTAATAAATGCACCCCATCCCTTCCCCCTCAAAGCCTCCTAGAGGAGATCTTGCCATCTTTCGAGTCCTCAGAGGGAAAATCTGAAACAAAAATAAAACTACTCGAAGCTGTTCCACAAAAGAGTACACTGGCTCTATATGTATTTTTGGTTAATCTTGGGATTTAAACGTATCACTATTATTGTAAAAAAAATGCAGTTCTTAAAATGGAATTTATAATCATTTGCTTAATGGTGCTTTCCCCATGCCATCCGTTTCCAAACAAAGCTTAGTTTATGGCTATCATAAGAGATTACATTCCCTTACAGTTGCAGTATTTCTTCTATAATGATTTATTTTAAAGGGCTTCACCATGATAGCTCTCCAACTTTGTTCCTTCCTGTATATCACTGTTCAGGGTCAAAAGCTGGAAAAAGGGCTGGTCCCAGAGGCCTAACATATTTCACCAGTGGAGACTCTGGCTTTTCACTTCTCCTTCTCTCCTCATCACTTTATGCTTAAAGAATAACAGATGTGGAAACATTTAGAAAAGAACTAATTGAATTTCACATAACACAATTTAGCATTGTTTGAGGAAGTACCTAAATCAACAGCACATTTTCTGAAAGGCCCAGCGTTGCCTAATTAGAACACCAAACGTGTGACTAATTGGCCACACTTACACCAAAGGCTCTGTCGCAGATGAACGGCTGCCTATTCATCTTAGCTAAACTTAGGCCAGCGGTTTGGCTGTGAGGTAACTGTGGTTGTTTTAAATGAGCTGTGCCAAACATAACGGGAAAACTCGGCAATGGTAGGAGAACAAATCCGTGTAAGAGCAGAGGAGTAATCAGGACGCTTACGCTCCGGCAGCACCCAGAGGATTACCAGGAGATTATCAGCACATAAATTATTGGATTCTTGGTGCTCTGTAATTGGGACACTTAATAGCCTGCTCTTTATCATGTCTACTCCATTGTCTTTAAAAGCTCAGCATCTAATTAGAAAGTAAACTGATATTATCAGGAAAGGCTCCACTCTGCCCAGCTCTTGCCACTGCTGGATCTGGTTTTTGCATGCAACAGGATGCTTTCTTTTCTTCCTTCTCTTCCTTATTTCTTTCCATGCCTGCCTGCCTTCTTTTTATTCCCTTCTTTTCTTCCCTTTTTCTTTCTTTCCTTCCTTCTTTTTCTTTCTTTCTCTCTTTTTCTTTCTCTTTCTCTCTTTCTCTCTCCCTCTTTATCTATCTTTCGTTCTTTCTTTCTTTCTTTCTTTCTTTCTTTCTTTCTTTCTTTCTTTCTTTCTTTCTTTCCTTTCTTTCTTTCTCTTTCTCTTTCCTGCTTTCTTGCTTCCTTTCTTCCTTTCTCGTCTTCCTTTTCTTCTTTCCTTCTTTCTTCTTTCTGGTTTCCTGTTTCTTGTTTCTTTCTCTGTCTCTTTCCTGTTTGCTTTCTTCCTTTCTCTCTTCCTCTCTTTCTTTTCCCCTCTCCCTCTTTCTTTTTTTTCTCTCTCTTTGTTCCTCTCTTTTTCTCTCTCTCTTTCTTTCTTTCTCTTTCTCTTTCCTGCTTTCTTTCTTCCTTTCTTTCTCTCTCTTCCCATCTCACTTCCTTTGGCTCTCTTTCTCCCTCTTTCTCCTATCTTCTTTCTCCCTCTCTTTCTTTCTCCCTGCCTCTCACCCTCCTTTCCTTATTCCTTCCTTCCTTCTTCTTCTCCTTACTTCTAACCTTTCTTCTCTCCTTGGCAGGTCTGGCTGCCTTCAAGAAATGAAGAGCACTGTGCTAAACTCTCTTTCCCACTGGAACGTGGCAGTGGTGCTGTGAGGGCACCTGGTTGTGTGCATTGCTTCAGGAAGCCCCAAGGCTGGCTGCTGAAGTTTTGGATTGTTTTCTCTAAAAGGATTTGTCAGCTTGAAAATAAGCACAAAGGCAGTGGGATTTGGGAAGTAGGATTAGATGGTTTCATCCACACCTACCAACAGCCCAAATTTTAGGTAGGATCGTCAGAGGTTTTACAAACAGGTTCTGACAAATCCAGTGTTCCAAGATTATTGGCATCTTTTTTACCAATGCCACAGGCTGCTCACCTCTATACTTCCCAGTAACTCTGAAAGATGCCTCCTCTCCCCCAGTGCAACCTCTCTGTAGCCTCCAACCACAACCGCCGCAGTCCTGGACATCTTCGTGTGGTGCCTGGCATGGGGATGAAAGCAGTCCACACACATAATCCCCATCCTGCAAGGGCATGAAGGCTCTTCCCTGTGTGCTGGAGAGTAGATGAGTGGATGCTGCTGGGACCTCCTGCCCTACCCTCTCTCCCCAGTGCACCCTCCGTAGTATGCCCTCCCTGGCCACCCGAGCTGCCTGGCTCTACAGAGCCCAAATACCCTGGGGAAACGGAAGCCTGGAGCAGAGGATTTTGTGGGGAGGTGTCAGGGAGCTGCATGAGGCTGTTGCATGTCTTGTTTGCTTGAAGGCCTGAAAGAGCTCTCATGGCCTGCACAACCCCTTCTGCTCATAGTACTCGTATGCTGTACTGGTTTGAAGGAAATTTATTTCCTTGACTTACGCGTCACATAAATAAAAGAGGGGGTAGTGCTGCTGAGTTTGCTAAGGTCTTTGTTTAGCATTTCTTGAGTGCTAAATTGTGGATTGCTGCTGATGGAAAAGTTGCTCCAGAAAAATCAAGGCTTCCAGAAAAAATGCAAGAAATGTTGTGCAAAATGGTGGACGTTTCAGATGAGTGCAATAGCTGTCTTGCTCTGAAGCACTACATGCCTTTCACCACATTTCTTTAGTGCTCTGCCTTTTCCCTTGTTTGGGGTTCCCTCCCCCTACTTCTCCCTCCCTCTCACACGGTTTTAAGGACACATTTCATCCTTTCACATAAACTCACTTGCTGTATTAACAAAGATGAAAACAGTGTCAGTATGTCAGTACCTGTTGCAGCGGACAAGATACAATCCAGCTCCCGCAGGGAAGCTGTAGGCAGCCTTGGCCCCACCAGCAGAGTCCAGGAGGCTGGAGCAGGAGAGATGCAGCCTGTACCTACGCAAGCAAAACCTGCTCAGAGAAAATGGCTTTCCCTAATGGCTGCAGATTGGCCCAGGAGAGAGGAGAGGTCCTGGATTAGGCCAGACTCACTGCTGTTAGAAGGGGTGGCTGTCCATTTCCCCCCTGTTTTCAGAAATATTATTTGGCTGGGATAACCAGTTCATGTGTGTGTCACCTAAGGCAAAAATAATAGGAATGAGAATTTCATAGGCCAGTAAATAAGGAAAGGAATTTAAGAGATCATCTAAATCATTCTCCAGTCCATATCTAGGTCATCACCATATAATTGTTTGCTTAAACCCCCTCGTTTCCAGGTCTTCACTGTCCTTACAGGTAGCAAGGGCTTTTTAATATTTAATCTCAACCTTCCCTGTAAGTGGTTAATTCTTTTATTTTATGTCCTATCTATCAAGGACATGAAAATCAGAACTTTTCTTCTTTGCAGCAGTGCTTTACATATTTAAAAATCATTAGCATGTCCTTTCTTCTCAAGACTAAACAACTCCATTCATTCATCTTTCTTTAGGGGTCATGTTTTTTCTAGACCTCTGGTCACTCCCTTTGCTTTCTTTCCAACTCCCATGCCATGCAACTATGATCTTTCAGCCTGCCAGCAGTGTCGAAGACTGGAGATCCCACCCCACCCAAAGATACTGAGGGTTTGAGCCCACAGACGCCCAGCTAGTATCAAATAGTGAGCCAAAAAAAGTCATTTAGTGAGGATTCTGTCAACGAATCCTCTTCAGGATGCTTATGGAAGAACTTTTTTTTAAAAAAAGTATTAATCTATTCAACCTTTGCTGCTCATACTTCCAGCTGAAAGCAAAAATTTGACTCCACCTAGTAACATAATTCATTAGTAAAATCAGTCTTTGATAAAATATGTCAGATAATTAAAAATGTGATATAAATACGTACCTGTGTATGTGTGCATGCACATAGGCTTCTGTGTGTACAGTACAGCTGCAGTGCTTAAAAATGAACTCTAATCTGCCTGTTTCAGTCACATGGACCAGGTTTTTTTCTTTCTGTTAGTTCTGCTGTGGTAATTCGCTTACCACAAATTCTCCCCAATTTATGTGGGAAGAAAGTGATGAAACATTCAAAGCATGCACAGCGGAAAGAATCAGTTGCATTGACTTTCAGTTTCATTCCACATAGTAAGAGTAACCTAATACCTGCAGACTGGAGGAAAACAAAACAGAGAAGCAGCTAATTTCAAGTACCTGAATTGGTAGTTAATAAAACAGTATTAAAAAGTACCTGAAAATACAACTTATACTTTCTTATTAGTTGCTCACAGGTATTAACAATATCCCTGACAGTGTTCCCCCTTGATCCCCAGGTGAGTGATGTGTACCATAGGGGATGTCTCTGAATGCGTGTTACTTGCATTGTACATCAGTTCTGGGCTCTGTAAGCATCACTTAAACTTATACCAGCCAGTCACTATAAAACTGCCCAAAGCAGAGCAAAAGAAAGCTGCTTCCCCTGCCATTTTTTGAGCGTGTTTGTCCTGTCCGTAGTAGCTGGCAAAGGGTGGGCCACTCCTCCAAAACCTGGCCAGATTTCAATGGTGCTGCAGCAAAGAGTGGGACTCTGCCTACTCTTATGACTGTGGCCTCTGTCAAATTGATGCCAACTCTTACAATGTTTTTTAATTATAACAACTGATTAGTCCCTTGATGAATCTCAGCTCTGGTTTGCAGCCCAGTAACTTGTTGACAATTCATACAGCTTGATACTGACAATAGGTGAATAGCCACTTGTTCAGGCTTACCAGTCCCCTTCCAGCCCCCTGCCAACCTCCAGTCCTGCAAGGCTGCCCAGTGCTTTGGGAACGCTCAAAACCAGCTTCCAAAACCAGCAAAGATCCCTGTGGTGTGCATACCAACAGTGCTTCTTCCCTCTTCTTCTAGAATTAGATAAACTACTCCACCCACTTCCTTTCTTGTTTGAAATATTGTAACCAAATGTGCATGTATTACAGAAATATCATCAGTTTCTATCATTTAGCATTTGAAACTAAACCTGTTTTTCTTGAACGCAGGCTGGATGGTTTTCTTCTTTCTTCTAAGCCAGAAATAACCTTTTTTTGTTTGCTTGTTTTGTTTTGTTTGTTACAACTTGTAGCTGATACTTCAGTTGCTGTTGTCCTTTATAGATAGAGCTGGCGTCTGGTTGCCCAAACCGCTCCTTCACAAGACACCATTTTCATTTGCTTATATGCTTCTGAACTTTAATTTTCTGGCCTGAAACCTTTTGTGCTGGATGTTGTTGCCTTGGGCGGGCTGATCTTTTTGGGAGAAATTCAGCAGAGTTCCATTATTTTTGTAAACAAGGATAGGAAGAAACGTAGGTCTCAAGAAAGAAAGTTTTATAACAAGTTGGTTTAGAAAACTTCGCTCTGCCATACATCAAGATGGGATATAGAATTTGACTGGGACTTTCTCTTGTTGCTAAAGACATATCCTGCATTATTCCTATGAAGGTCCATTCACACATCATCAGACAGCACATTTCTGAAAACATCTATTTTTACATCTGTTGTGGGAACTTTACAAACACCTGGCCTCTAGTGGGTGTGCTTCACCTCATCTGCACCCAGTCAGCTGTGTAACTAACCTGTTCAGTAGTGAGGAGAAAGAGCAAGAATGGATATTTAAAGACCACAAAGAACTGCAAAATCAAGTGTCAGAAGCTAGGCAATGCCAGAATTAATGATGCCCAAGCAACCCCATAATCCCTCCCCTTTGCATGGTACAATGCTTAGGCATACAATGTGTTTTCTTTTCTCAAAACATTACTTTGCTTTGTTCTCATTAGAATCACAGGTTTTCAGGGTCATCTAGTGCAGAAAATGCAAGCAGGCAAGAAGAGAAAGAGGATCTTCAGGGAAAGGCAGTGCATTGGAGTTCACACCAGTCCTTCCTGTAGGGTCTCTATGGAAAGGCTGTGAGGTTCACCTGAGTCTCCCTGCTCACAGATGAGAACCAGCTGTGCACTGCACATTGTCCTGAATTTGAGACAACTGAAGCCTGGTTTACAAAAGCACCAGGTGCTGAAGTGTAGATGGAGTCACTTTGAGCAGGCATTAAAAAGCTAAGCACCATACTTACTTGGTTAGTGCTCCTGCTTCGCCTTTGATTCTTGTCCCCAGAAATGAGAGCATGTCCGTTATGTGTTGGTGTCTAAACCCAGTTGTAATTCATTGGTAGCTGCCAGTCGCAGTTGTGCAGTCATGCTGTGTAGCACTGTTGTTTCTACTCAAGCATGGTCTTTAGTCAAGCCAAGACAGCATTTCGGAAAAATCAAGCATCGCATGACTTGAACTGGCCACCCCGAGCTAGGCATTTTGCAAATGTGAGTATTACGCTCTGTGCCTCAGGTTCTCTGCTGTAAAATGCAGCTAATTATAGTCCTTGAATATTCATTTCAGAGATGCACTGTAAAGACAAACTATTTTGTGTTAATGAGGATGTGAAGGAAGGCAATGCCACAAAAAAGCCCACAAAGAAATAAGTAATGATGCATCCCATGCCAAGCATAGAATATTAATTTTCAGTAAACTGCACATCATATTGTGTAGCTACATGCATAATACAGACATAATTAATATAATTATTTTAACTGTTAGAGTGGAAAGGGACTGTGTAGCACCCATCATAGTGCAGAGAGAGGGGACAAGAGTGAAGCAGAGAGGAAAAAGGGACTTGGGACATGGAAGAACATGCAGTAGTACCTCTGTCCTTCCTGAGCTTCCACCACATTGGAGCTGGAGTTAAATGACACACACCCAGCCAGGGGGAGTGGCTCTACATAGTGTCATTACACTAAACAACTCATTATCACATCACACTGAAGATACCAAATTTTTCCTGGTTCAAAAAAGAAATTAGACCTATTAGTGGTAAAAGGATCCCCAAGAAACACCGAAGTCACAAAGAGTTGGAAGCTGGGAGGATATATTGGTGAAAGCATCACTGTACGCTCATCCTGTTGGTACATCCTGCTTTGGGTGACCCATGACCACCGCCAAAGACAAGAAGCTGAGACAGGGGGAGGTCTGTCCAAATATTGCTATGACCATTCTTAGAATCATGGAATCATAACATCCTTTAGGTTGGAAAAGACCTTTAAGATCATCAAGTCCAACTGTTAATTTAGCACTTCCAGATCCACCCCTAACCATGTCCCTGAGCACCACATCTACACGTCTTTTAAACACCTTCAGGGATGGTGACTCAACCACTTCCCTGGGCAGCCTGTTCCAATGCTTGACAACCCTTTCAGTGAAGAAATTTTTCCTGATATTCAATCTAATCCTCCCCTGGTGCAATTTGAGGCGGTTTCCTCTATGACTTGTTACTTGGGAGAAGAGACTGACACCCACCTGCCTTCAGTCTCCTTTCAGGTAGTTGTAGAGAGCGATAAGGTCTCCATTCAACTTTCTTTTCTTCAGGCTAAACAACCCCAGTTCCCTCAGCGGCTCCTCATAAGACTTGTGCTCCAGACCCTTCACCAGCTTTGTTGCCCTTCTCTGGACACGCTCCAGCACCTCAATGTCCCTCTTGTAGTGAGGGCCCAAACCTGAACCCAGGATTCGAGGTGCGACCTCACCAGTGATGACTACATGGGGATGACTACATCCCTTGTCCTGCTGGCCACACTATTTCTCATACCAGCCAGGATTCTATTGGCCTTCTTGGCCACCTGGGCACACTGCTGGATCATGTTTATCCATCTGTTGACCAACACCCCTGGGTCCTTTTCCACTGGGCAGCTTTCCAGCCACTCTTCCCCAAGCCTGCAGCGTTGTGTGGGGTTGTTGGGACCCAGCAGTTCTTAGGTGCTGTTCATAGTGTTACAAGTGCATCTCAGTAGGTTATGGATGTTTGGAAAGGGAATAGCATTTTCTTTTCTGCATTAGTCACAGAAAAGGCATCTTTATGGCCTCTGTGCACAAGTCATCATGTAGTTCTTGAGGGGAATTTTATGAGCAGAGCTCAGTTCCATTTTAGAATAAATAGGCCTTTTTTACATTATGCCCTACTGACATGATGAAGGGGATGTGAATAGCTAGTCCTTTCAGATGGGATGGAAACAGTTTCATTTGAAAAGACAGGACCCAACCGCTTGCTGCACAGACTGTGCCCTACTCTTGCTCCTGAAGTGGAGACATTACAGATGTAGAGCTCCTGCTCCATAATGTATACTGTAACCAATTGGATTTGTCTTCACTCGCAGGAGCAGATTTCAACAATATCTCTAAACTTAGAACAGGAAAGCACTGTAAATTTAGCTATTGTTGCTGGTAATTGTCCAGAATATATTTTCGCTCATTCTAAAAATGGTAGATTTAGAAACATTCCATATTTATCCAATAAACTGGAAGTGCTTTCAGATATCTGCTACCCAGTTTGAGCTTCTCTCAGAAGAATTTCCTGCAGTAAAGAGAACAGATGTTGCAGGCGCACCCTGCATAATTATGTGTTGTGAACGTGTATCTCATGGCCAGCGTCCACCTATTATAGGCTCAGTAGAACCTCTTCTCTTCATCTCTGTTCTATAAAGTAACCAAACTCTTCAGATCCACAAACCTGGGTGTGCATGAGATCACGTTAAAAAATCCTCCAGACTCAGGGGATGTAAGACTGAAGATCAATTTGGCTCCCACCACAAGACAAAACACGTGATGATAGGTAACCTGAGGTCAATCTTTGCAGCACTTAGGATGGGACACTTTATCTGCTGCTGAAAATATCAATACCTTTCCCAACATTATGCTGATGTCCAGCCTGAGCTATCTGCTGGTTTAACAGTCTTCAACACACTTTTTTCCTACTGCAATGTTAAACTAGAACTGATTTATGAAACAAACTTGCCTTTTACTTCTTTTTTTCCCCATTTTTCATATTCATTGTTGCTCACACTTAACCTTTTGACTCTAATTCCTTAATCTGAATGATGCACACACAGGCTTTGTTCTTTCTGACAAGTCTTATCATTTTTTATCTCTGTCATCTATTTTTTCAGCCATTAGCTGATCTCAGGCTCTCTGTATCTATAATCTGTTTACATTCTTCTTCATCATTTAGTATTAGCGTAATTCTTTCAGCAATGTTTCTCTAGAGCTATTTTTTTGTTTCCTGCCCTTTGCTTTTCCTGAGCCAAATCTCTGTGACAGCCGTTTAGAGAACAGCAAAACTTTCAGTCAAAAACTTCAGCGACTGCTCTCATACCTTTGTGCATGGAGTATGGAGACAGACTCTGATCCAACACAATTAAGGAAAGGAAAACTTTTTCCAGAACATTTGTTGCAGTTATTAATTGCTACAGAAGACTGTTGGCAGTTGGATGTTAGGTGATTTCATTAACAGAACCACTCCGAAGCTTGCACCGCTGGCAAAAGCGCACTATTTATATTGCATGAAGTCTGCAAACAAAGTACACCATAACTCACCTGTCCTAGTAAACTAACCAGTGCCAGGGCTGTTCTGAGGCCAACTGGCAGAATTTGGTCATGTCCATACTATTAACCTTTTGCCTTCAAAATAGGGCAGCTGTTTTCAAACAGCTTATTGGGAATAATGTCTGGATCATGCTTATTCCTGAGCAAAGCCCAGGGACTGTTTGGGAGAGCAGTGGCTAGTCCAAGTCAAAAACCATCTGAGGAGAAATGTTACACATGTCATAGCGACTATGTGCTAAAGCTTGGGCCCATGCCCTGACATGGTTTAATTTACTAGTGTGGATGTAGCCTGCACGTGAGTTTCTGAGCCGGTGCCTGAATTCTTGCTGCAGTTTACTTCAGGAAAAAATAAGCTAGAAATTAATATTAGCAACCCAGTAATTAAGGTAACTCTGTTGTAATGGATGCTGTAATGCATATGTTTAAAGCTGAGTTTGGATTGCTCAGAGATTTTTTTAAATATTTTGGACCAAATTTGCTTGGACTTTATTTATACGTGTAGTGTCCCTTGGCACAGTGCTCAACCAAAACCACAAAAAAATATGTTGGCAAATATTACATCCTTCAATTATTATCACCTGTAACTTTCGAGGCAAAAATTAGAACATTAAATGTTTGGCCTAAACTTCTGACTGAAATTCCCTCGGCAGTTCACTGCAGGTCTCCTAGAACAGAGTGAGGCAATGTGCATTGAAAGACATCCAACAGATGATGTTAAAAAGACATCAAGATCAAGAGACATTTATTCCTTCTAAACGCCCACATGACTGTACACTGCTCACTTCATTAATCAACATTTTGGGGAGTTTTCATTTTTTTCTGTGTGAAGTCTTAGGCCATTTTTTCCTCCTCAATGTTCAAATTCAAACATTTTTCTAGAAAATTTGAACCCGTTACAAATATAATCTGATTTTCACCCTGGCCCCAAAGGACAGCAATAAATACACACCAGAAAAAAAATACAAACATCTATGCCACAGATAAGAAATGGAGGCACACAAAGACAGAAAGAAAATGTATCTACTAATTTGGGGTGTCTGTTTTACATTGCTGCAGATCAGGTCCCTGGACACACAGCAAACCAACTACATCTCATTACAGATTGTCTACAAATGTTTTTTTTTCCTGAGAAAGACAGAGCATAAATTTATGGGAGAATAACTATTCCAAAATAGTTTTATGACTAAGTAACCATCGGTGTCCATGCAGGAATAGGTGGATTTAAGCAGACTGCTGAGCATTGGGGTGGAGGTCCATGTGCCGCGGCTGGGACAGGGCCCCACAGTGATCCCACAGAGACTGCCAGGTCCCTTTTTGGGTGTGTGGCCCTCTTCTCTGCACAGCATCCAGCCGTGGGTCCTGGAGGCCTCTGCATGTTTGGTCATGGACCCTTGAGTCCATCAGGTGCAACCACATCATCCCTCGTGAACGATGCCACCAGCCTTCCAGCTTTTGCACCCTCTCCAGTCTCACCCAAAGTTGTCCCCAGAACAGCTGGAAATTACATCCCAGTTACTGCTTCAGTACAGAAAATAACTGATATTCACTGTATATCTGTACTACAGAAAAGATTGGAAAAAATGCATTCTGTTTGCCAGATCCCAGAAAAAAGGCTGTCCTTTTCCAAAGGAGCAAAAGTTAACAAAAATGAATGAACATAACTGTCTCTACAGAGCAAAGACAAGCCATCTATGCTGATTTAAATCTGGAGCAATCCTTCCATAACTATCCAGACTTCATTTCACATTTGCTTCAGAGCAACACCAGAAATACTCAGCCCTGAGAAGGCAGAACTGAGTAAAAACTGTGGGATGTGTGAGGAGCTGGCAGGGGAGAGAGGTGTAGCAAGCCAGAGGAAGCTGCTGGTAAGCTTGTGTCAGTTTTGGAGATGTTCTTGCTCAATGTGTTCAATAGTGAACGTGGCACAAAAATGTGATGTATGCCAATGAGATCAGTAGAGCACACAGGAGGAACCACTAGTACAGAGAGGAATCAAAATATCACACCAGGCAAATGGGGTGGCCTTTAAGAGCAGGGAGAAATGAAATAGTAAAGAAGCTATGTGCAGACTAATAATAATATAAACAGGGAATTCCTCAGCAAGGGACAGCTGAGGAGAAGAGATGCCTGGGTATTAGAAGGATACCAGATGAGTATGAGTCACCCACATGAGATGGTTGTGCCAAAAATTTGAACTGCATAAACAGTTCAAATAGCTACTAACATATGACAACTGTGAGTTCAGACAGAAGCAAGCACATACAGGAGTTCAGGTCTACCTCTTAGTGTTGTACATTGCTTGCAGCCCAGGCTGGGTTAAAGATGAACTGAACACCCCTCGGCAGAAGAGACCAAGCAGGGTATTGCCCTTTTTTGTTAAATGTTGGCCCTAGGACAAGTAGGGTGTACACTGATGATGGGTGACTTTGGGCTGGAAGCAAGAAGGTTTGGGTCTGTCAGAGCAATGAAGTCCGCAGATGGAGTCTCACTGGGAGCAGGGCAGCAAAAATTCAGCGTCTGAAGTCACCTTCTCTGTTTTGCAGCTGATTCTCTCATGGCAGTGATGGCAGTGGAGTGTTCGAGATGGTTGCAATAGCAACAGGTCTTTGGCCTGGCTGGCCCAACACTTCTGTTCTTGAATCAGAAATGGATGCAAGTTTTTCCCCTGTGAATAGAGAGGAGTAACCAAAATAAGAAAATAAAGCTGAGCACAGTGCAGAGCAACACTTGCACATTTGCAATCTGCCCAAAAAGCAATGTATTCTTTCTTAAGTTTTCCCAACTGCAAGGACAATCCAGTGAAAAATTCCACATTGCATATGATTCCTTTGAAATAAACACAAGATAATTGTGAATGTATTAAAAAAACCCAACAAACAAGACATTGCAACAAAGGCTGGCTATACCTTCCAACAACTTCCCTGGTGTATTACCAAATATACACACCTCCACAAGGATGACAGCTGTAAACATCTTACTCCACCCTTTCATAGACGTGCAAAATGTGGTGTTGATCCTTTCTCCAATAAAAAAATGCTGAGGCGCCATCACACAAAAGCCTGTTTTTTCCTACCGGCAAATGTCTATAAAAATACAGTCCTACATCTCTGTGATAGATAAGAAATACTAAAGGAGCAATAATAATTAATGGCCATACAAGATGAAACTCCAGTTGCTCAGACGGCTGTCTCCACATAATCTGTATTTTATACAAAAGGAGAAAAAACTCAATGGAATTTCAGCTGTGACCGGATAAAAACTGCCAACAAAAAGTGATAAGGAAAGTCTAATGTGCATATTAATCATGTTTATAGCGCCTCATTTGCTGATATATTAGCCTAAACTCCCTTTTGAAATACATTTTTGATCACTGGTAGAATCATTTAATACAATCAAAGTTAAATAGGACCAATTAATGTTTCCATCTTCTAATAATTAAAAGTAATTGATTATGATGGCCTCTGTAATAAATCACAGAGCAAAAGAGTTTCAAAATGTACTGTTGGATGAGTTGGATTTTTAATAATGTGGAAAGATTTTAGCCACAAACTGTATCTTTATGTGTTTATTGCCTTAGTTTGCATTCCATGTTTTTATTATCTGAATAGTTTTTGGACTACAGTTTAGATCCAACAGTCGCATATTATGTTAAAAGTCTGCCCAAAGAATTCTGCAGCTCTTACATTGGTCACTTCCTATTTCTTCATATAAGTAAGTAGGAATAGATAACTAAGTCCAGAAAACTGTGTACAGATTACGCCCTTTCTTTTTCTTTCTATTTCTTTAATTTAGAATTTCACCATTTGTCTTTACTGTCATTTCTCTACTGCTCCCAGCAAATATCCACGTCACCATGGCATGACTTAACGGTGGCCCGGCCATTTGTCACGAACAATTTATTAGAAGAATGCCGGCTGTCCCGTATGCTGTCTGATCAGTCTCTGCGCTTTGCACAAACTTACTTGCAATTTGTCATCGTCTGAGGCAGCCACCATTGACAGCAGCAGACATCTTCCTTTAACTTCAATAGTCATAGAGATGGGCAGCAGGTGAGGGTATTTTTGCCTGTTAGCTTGAAAAGTGCACTTCTTGTTTGTGTTTTCTGTGAGTTGGTGTAATACCTGCTTCACAACTCTCTGTGGATACAACATAGCGTTTTTCTGCCTGGAGACTGAAACTGTAAAGCAGCAAGAAAGGGAAATGACCATTGCATTGGACAAGTATCCCAGAGAAAGCCTCTGCACTTGAAAAGAAAGCTGTCCTAAAGAATAGTGTCCATATGCATGGAGAGTAATGGAAACACTTAGGGCTGAGGGAAGCTTGTGTAGGGTTCCTCAGTCATATTTGAAAAATACCTCTTTCTTAACAGCAGCAGGAGGATTGCTTGAGTGTTACATATTCTTCCTGTGCGATTTGCAAATCTCTCCCTGAAGCTCACATGACCCACTGCATCTTTCCATGTCTTACTTCGCGTCTCCGTTCCAACCATTATTTGATTTCACCAGTGGCACCAAGACTGGCTCGTTAAAGGCCACATCCTTCACTGGAAATAATTGCCAAATTAGTACTCCCTAACTAAGTGCATGCTAGAGAATTGGTCCTTTAATAGTTTCTTCAGAAGTAAATGCTTCTTATCACACTAGATAAGGCTCCAGCCATTCATTTTCCCCTTGCGTGGAGTCGTTTTTCTGCATCTTGAGCTCCAGAGTGTTGGTATGTCCCTGTACGTCGTCCTGTTTACGTCAATGGGCTGCAGCGATTATTCTATCACCACGTTCATGTTACATCTTTGGACAGTTCAAGGTTATGTGATTTACTGGGTAATCCTACATTTTTTGAGAAATTAAGTGTCTCTGCTCTCCTAGCCTTTTACAGAGAGTTGCCAGATCCTGCTGCAGTGGGCCTCCCTCCCACGCACAGCCAGCATGACTTCAGATGAGCTTGCCTTCCTCTGTACGGGGCTGTTCAGTTGCAACAAGCTAACTCAAGTGGACTCACTGCACTGAAAAAAAAATCTTCTGCCCACCAAGCTCACCTGCATACCCTGTGAGCTACCAGACTAAGGTCCAGCCTGGGATGGGCTAAGATGTGACCTAGCTCTGAATGGAAAATTCTGTGTCAAACTGTAAATCCATCTTTTGTTTCCTTCTAAGGAAGAAATGGTAATTTCACTAAATAAATTACTTAGTAAGAGTTCAAATAATTTTTGGATAAATAGCGTGCCAGGGTGACTTCATGTTGCCAAATTATAAGCTCCATCTATTAGAAATGTAGTTGGATCTTTGATTTCCTACTGATAGCATGATGATGTGCATGTGGCCAGTTAATAAGGTTATGCACATTTACAGATGCCCTAAATTCAGGAGCTAAATGAAACTTCTGTTTGTCCCAATTCTGCTACATTGCAGTCCTGAGAATGTCACCGTTGTATGGTTCATGTACACTGCAATATAATTTAAGAAATGACAAGCTTTTTCCCTAGATGCCATGACTTCATTCATTCAGTTATGTTACTTTTCAAGTGATAACACTCTAATTAGCTGCTGAACTTTGGTATCCTTTGCATACCCTTCCCAGTCCAAACGTTCACTTATCTCTCCAAAAGTGCTACATGACATCCTTGTTGTTTCAGGAGAACACAGTTACCATTCACTGACTGCCCCCACACTATCTAAGATAAGTGTTATATGACACATCTAATTCAGAGCAGTGCACAGACAACAAAAACTGTCCCTCTGCACAAACTACTTGGCAGCAAACTGAAAACACCACCATTTTATATTGAATATTGAATTACTTTGCTATAACATCCCTCAATATTTTAATCTGGCCTGAGCAAGGCAAGGATTCTCTTTCTCTCACATATACAGTGTCTATACACGTTACACTGCTGTTTCTGAGCAGCAGTAACCTGGCAGTCACATTGTGTTATATGCTATAATTTAACCCTTGCAGTCCTGAGCCAAAATCCCTACTGAATTTAGATTGATTCACAGCAGGAACTCACTCTTTCATAGAACCCTAGTTTAGACACCAAAACATGAATTTCATGTAAACAATTTGGGTTTGATATTAATTGCATGTATACAAAGCTCAATTTGCTCAAAGAAAAGCTCTGGCTCCATTTTGGCTGCTTCTTTCTTTGTCCTGTGTCTTTTCCAGTGATGAAAAGAATTACAGGAATAAATCTGTACCGCACAGAGTAACACAGTGCAGGCACAGTCTTAGACCAGAGCCTCTCAAGCCCTTTCATGCTATTCTCCACATCCTGTTTGACTACTCTTAATTAGTCCCCTACCAGACAATTCTGGATTTTCCACAATGCTTGAAGAAGCCTGACACTTAGAAAGAAGCACTTCCACAAACTGCTGCAAGAATCCTGTTCTCTCGCTGTGACTCTTTCAGTCCATCACAGGAGAATACTTTCAAGTGTGGAAGCAAAACACTGTGTTGGAGGTTTCCCCACGAGGAATGGGAAACACATTAGTGACATTCCCCTCTAAGACAGTTGATGGAGAACTTTTTGCACTATGCCATCCATAGATCGAGGACTTCTTGACAGTGACATAGCCTGTGAGAAGGATCTCAAAAGTAAGCTTCACAACACATTTAAGAGCAGAATTAACAAGATGTTGAATGAATTCCAGCTGGTGAAAGCATATGGTAGATGCTCAGTTTTATCTTCACTATCTTTGTTTGCAAACAAATGTGTATTTGTTCTTTGTTTGTTTTTTACCTTGTGACTTCGAATGAGTATCATTTTAACTATAAGTCCCTGGTGAAAATACAGTGCCATAAAATCACACCAAATTGTCTGTCAAGTACAGAAAGGGCTGTTACAAACAAGAAGGGAAAAATCTGTTCTCCATGTCCATGCTTGCAAGAAATAAGAAGTAATGGGCTTTCATTGCAGGAAGAAAGAATCAGATTAGACATTAAAAAGACTTCTTCAAGAGTAATGCCAAAAAGCACTGAAATAGGTTCCCTGAGGAGGCTGCATTCTCCATGCCTGGTAGCCTTTAAGAACCTATTAGACCAGGATCTGTCAGAAGTGATATGAGTACCGTTGAGCATGCCTTTCTATAGTTTTATGATTGTCCTTTGAATTTAATTGATCTTTCAAGTTTTAGAAAGCTTACATCCAGCTGGAAAATAAATTACTGCTCAATAATATGGTATTTAAGAGGAATTACGCCTCTTGAATAATTAAGAAGTGGGAGAAAAAGTTTTGCTTTAAATATTATAGATTATTATTGAACTGAATGTATAGATAGCTATTCTATAACCCACTGCTGGGAAAAGGGCTAGTGGTGGAAGACACCGTTCTTTTGCTGGCGGTAAGCCCTGGGTTTGTACTGCTCCTCCCAAAGAGCAGAGCCTCAATAAATGCTGCCATTTTAGACATTCCCAGAGGACAGGAGTTTGAAGCAGTTTGCATGCTGGCTGAAGAAAATGAGTTGTGGTAAGACACTTGCAAAAAGAGCTTTGAGCTTTCAGGTTTTTAAAGTTACCACTGGTGTATCCACCAACAGAAATGATCCCACGTTAGCACTTGCCAGACAGGCAATCCTAGTCATGTTTCTACTCTAATTATTGTGTATTTTGATTGTGCTGTTACCTGCTTGGTTATTTTTTCCACTTTTGTAAAGAAAAGATTCAGTAGGCTTCACTAATGTGTCCTACCATCTCTACCAGACGACAAACATCATAATTTTCTGCGTGGCTGCTGGCACAGAGCACTGATTCTGCATTTGGGTACGGAGCTCAACTGCACACATGGTACATGCATACACATACAGAGCTGTGACTTTCCCTGTGAGTGCAGAGCTATGAAGGGAGGACTCACGGTACAAGTTGTCTGTGTGCTCAATCTTGCAGTGTAGGAGTGCAGGGAAGGGCCAGAGCAGGCTTGGCATCGCTGCGCACTGCCAGTTGATGCCTTTTCTTCACCTATGCTGATCATTTGTGGCAATGCTTTTTGGTATCCTAACAGTCCTGTACTGCCTGGTATTTAGTGTGATAAAGTGTAACTTGGAATGAGTCCTGAAACAATAAGAAACTGCCATAATCCACAACTAGAGTTTTTAATAGCGTAAGAACAGGATGTGTATTCTCGCCAGTTTTATTTGTGGGATTCAGAATGCCATTAAAGCAGTAGAAAGAGCAGGGGGTGTTGCTTTGCTTTGCTTTGCTGTTAAGGGTGGATTGGTTTATTACCGCATTCATTTTAATTAGAATTCCATAATATACCCACATAAAGGTACATGTCACAGTTAAGTTGATATTTTTCTTGCTTTATTTATGACCACATAAAATATGGTTTCCTGAGCATAATCTCCAAAAGCTCGGGGATTTAAGCTCCACCCCATTTATATATCTTAAACACTACATGCAAAAATAATTCCTGCGGCTCCTCTACTCACCTTCCACACTTCTTAAAAATGGTTCAGGCCAAAGGTAACATGTTGTTTCCTACATGCCAAGTACAATTCAGACAGCATTAAACAGTTTATTCTATATCTACTATTAACATAAAAAGTAAACGTACATTGGATTTGAAAGTCCTAAAGCTCAAAGCAGACCAAAACCTGTATTTGAGGGTATTTTGTATTCATAAAGTTGGGAACCAAAATATCTGTGCTTAGGCACATGATATTAGAATTGCAGACTTCATATAGATAACGGTACAGGTAACTAGCTAGCTTGATTTTCCAAGTCACAGGATCAAGATACCTGCTTGACTTAAATGCTTCCTGAAATCTGACCAAACAGCTAACTGAATGTACCAAGTACTCATACACAGTTGCAATTTGCACCCCTAATCAGGTGGAGCTGATCCGTCAATTCACAGAATTGAGGAGCATTTCCTCCTGAGAGAGAGAAACCTGTGATTCCAGGAACACTGTGGAAACAAGATTTCAGGCTGCTCACATGAAATTTGGAGTTAATGCCTGTCATTCTGAAAGCGTCTGATCTTTATTATTTCCTAGCATTTTCTTGACAGTGAGAGAAAAATTCTGCTCAGCCGTAAATTGTTTCAGGGATCCAAAGTAGGACTGTGCTCTCCCTGTAAGCTTTGGGTATCCGTGGCTTTGCCCAGTGGGGCTGGGCAGAAAACACCTGGAACCGAAGGAACTCACCTTCAAGCACTCCTACCCAGCAGGATGTTTGGGAAACAACTCGAGGGACCAGTGCTAACATCTCAGAAGTGCCAGTGACTTGTTACCCCTGGCTCCTGTTGCAGGACGGGTCACTGACAGCACAGAGCACAGTTTTGGATGGTGGCGTACCGTGGGAGGCTGAAGCTCTTGCGCAGTCCCACAGAGGGGCTGTGAGATCTCTCTGAGTCGCCTGCAGGGAGCCTGTGCCTCTGAGATCATGTTTTAAGACCCAATATATTTTCCCTCTGTTCGCCAAAGATCTGTGAAGCTAGAGGGCTGAAGCCTTTCAGCACAGAGGCAGAAAAGGAGGGAAGAGGAGGGAACGGGAGGAGGAAAATTCCTTCTGGCCACATGATAGCTTAGAAATGCCACCAGAGGAAATTAATTTTTTACATTCATTGGCTGTAACACCTGGCTATGCTGCAAGGCTAAATTTCTGAATTTTGCTCACGTTTCCCCTGTTTATATGTGAGATAGACTATGCTGTGCTCCCCTGCATTCAGGTTCTCAAAGTGACACCTGGTCTGTTAGTACACTGATGTATGTGACCTCAGATCAAAATTTCCAGTTTTATAAGGGGATTTTGACAAATTCAAAGGGTTCGAAGAAGAGAAGGGAGAGAGTCTGGAAAACTAAACTTCCTGAGAGAGATTCCAGACAAACTCATGGCCCTTACTTTAACAAAGAGAAAGCTATGAAGAGGCTTAACTCTTCTTCCTCTGCATGGGAGATTTTTAGCTGGGTAATAGCTTACCAGGTTCTAGTAGCTGGCAGCCCTGACAAGAGATGTCTTGGTCTATGGTAATATGTCATGATGCTTCACAATGATGTTCATTAACCTTTGGAACTATTTATTTAGGGGTCTGCTGTATCCCTGATGTAAACATTGGATGGCTGCCTGGAAGATTCTTGTCCCTCGGTCAGCCAGAAGTTATGGACTTGCTGAAGGAAGCCTTGCCAAAGGAACTGCCAAATTAAATTCTATGCCCTATATTGTGCAAGATAGTAATTGATTGTAATATTGTAGGTAATGGAGTATTACATACCAGAAACTGCAGATAGTCTGGTACTGAAGTTAAGGATCTGTTGCACTGCAGATAGAAGCTGGTGACCTTACCAAGAGTTTTTCCAGCAATATTTTATTTATTTTTTATATCTGTCCCTTAAACTGAGGACAATGAAGTCTTTCACAGGTGATGATACCCGGCAGTAAATCGGTCAGAGAATCCTCCACTGATGCCATGGGGAGACAAAAATGCTTAGAAAGAACAAGCAAGATTGCAGTTCAGAGGAAAGGGAGGCTTGTTGCATTCACTTGGGCTGCACATGAGCTTTCACTTCACCAGTGAAATGGTGTAAAGACCACACGGCTGACAATAAACTGAAGACGGTGAACGCACTGGTTTGTTTTCACCTGTTTCTGATTATAAGACAGTTCATCTTGAGGGCTAATTTTTATCCATGTGACACAGAATTGATGCTATCTCAGTATCCATGGCTGGCAATTTTCATCAAGAAAGCTTCATGATGAAATAAGTCAGAGATAAATGTACCACACTGAAAGAACTGTGTTCCCAAGCCCTTCTCCCTTGTCCTTACTGTTGTTTTATTTGAGGTCCTTTGCTAGACAGCTGGTCCCTGAAAGTTGAGTGTTAAGGTGGGGAAACCCACCAGCCTTGCCCACATCATGTCTGGGGTCCGGGGCTGGTGTTATTAATCATTCCCTTAGCACTGATGAAATACTAAAACTCTGTTCCCCTATTACTTTATCTTAATAATTGCTGAAGAAATGCTTGCAGACATGTAAAACCTTGAAACAGTGGTTTGAAAAACCAGTCAGTAAACCATTAGCTTTGATGTTAACAGATTATACTTCGTGACTGATGGTGTATTTTGCTGTTATTTCCTTTCTAAAAAAGGCAGCAAAGACAGATTTTTAGTTTTTAGGGGCAAAATTGCTGAGATTAACTGCATGCATTTCATTTATCAAGAGCATTAAGTGTTTTGCAGTGGCTGATGAGTGTATTTTAGATATACTGAAAACAGATAGATATATAGTTTATTTCTTTTATGTTAGAAGTTGTCTAAAAGAGAGCCATTATTTACATCCTTTATATCTAATCAAGATAAACTCTCAGTCTCATAAATAAGAACAGCCTTATTTGCTTTAGTGACTTATTCGAGTCTGGAAAGATTTGCTGAGCAGGGGCTGGGCTAAATAATATTTCACAAAGCTAAAAATTCAGTCTTGATACATTCTTGACATGAGGCACATCATTTTTCACATATAAGAACAATTACCTCATGTTTACACAGCATTTAAAGCATGGAAAGTGATTAGATTTTACCATCTCTGGCATGCCTGGGACGTACAAATTGCTACTGGCTCTTTAAATATGGAAAGACATTGGTTTAATGCTCTTTAATTTGGTGCCACTTATCTGTCTGTGGAAAGGTTCACTCCTGGCGCTGGTGATGAGTATGAAATACAGGCCTAGAAATAACTGTCAGAGAGGGAGGAGGCTGTAATGGGGAGATAAGAGTTAAGATAGATCTGCCTCCTTGGATCAGTGGGATGAGCCCCATATCCTGGCGAACCCACTCCTCATGGGTTGATAACGCCTTCCCATGGTGGGAGAGGTCAGCCGGCTGCTGCGGGCAGCCTGCGCTCCGGGGAGGGGAGGTGGGTCAGAACCAGGGAGAAGAAATGACAGGATGAGGGATTCGAGCTGGCCAGCGACAGCTGTCCGCAGGCGGAGGTGTGCGCTCCCGGGAGGTGAGAGGCATCCTCTTGGCACAGCGCAGAGCTTCACCATGGGCAGGCTGTGAGCACCCTTCGAAAGGGAACCAAACGCATCGGTGTGGGGTGCTCGAGCCTGCATCTCTGTTCCTCCCCAGAGATGAGCTCAGAAGCAGAAGAACAAATCCAGACCATAAAACCCCACTTTTCTAGCTGTCAGCCGTGCTGGTCCTGTGTGGTGTCTGAAGACGAAGCACATTGTCCTTTCTGCCAGTCCTTGCCACTGCTAACGCAGCACCTGTGCTGGCATCTCCAGTATACTAGAGTTAAGCCCTCCATCCTTCTTCACTTGCACTGACACAACTGCAGGGATGCTACCAGACTTGCAGCATCTGTGCATGTCTGTACTTCAGTAGCACTGAGCTTACCGGCCTCACTCTGTGTAAGATTTGTGTAATAAAGAGCTTACGTATGGTACTTTCTTCAAAACACACTACACACATAATCTAATGCTAAGATGAACATGTCCAGGGATAGACAGCTTGGCTAAGGGTCTGGGATAGTAAGCAGTCTGGGCTGATCTCCTGACCCTCCTCCCCAAGTATGGGCTATACTGCTGGCTATCCCAGACTAATAGGCTTGTTATTTCCCTGATACGTGTGCATCAGTGTCTGGCACAGAGAGCAGGCCATGTATGGTGTTTCTCCCAGGGCTTATGGAAATAGCATGAAAATGCTTAGGCTTTGCCAGAATTGCCAACTTTCTGGCTGTATTATTTGTTTGTTGTTATTGAATGTTGGTTGTATTTTCATATTTGGGAAACACTTTTGTGAACCATCCTTAGTCTGCTTTTCCAGTCTCAAGCATGTTAGCAAATAAATACAAATCCAATGTCAGTTGCAATCAGTTTCATAGACCAATGCGTCAAATACTGTTTGTAAGGAAAGGATTTCATGTGGGGAGTTGGGTACCTAGCCTATAGATCTCAGTGGTCTAAAAGTTAGCTACAGGCTATCCAAACCCTTGGTGCTTTGGCCAACCTTTGAGATACACATCCCTTCACAAACTTTCAGATCCACAGTGCTGTGATGTGGTCTTGTTATTGAGGACATCAGGGGATGGAGCAGGAAGGAAGGAATGAAGTGTTTCTTTTTTTTTTCAATGAAAACCGTGAAAAAAACAGTTTCAGGGACTTTATTTTTCTTCTGGGGTATCTGTGGCTAATCAAGGGAAATCAGCACTCCTACACCCTGTTCAGGATTTAAAAATACGGCTTTAATGGAAACAAATGCAAGTATTTTTAAGTCCAGGCAGGCTGGAGGCCCTCAAGGTTTTCAAACAAAGTAAATCAGAGAGGGCAACATCCTCATAATTTATATCAAATTTACACAGCTTTCCAAGGTACCAATTAAACTGTTTGATCTGAAGCAAAATTTATTCTTCAGTAAACCAAAAATAATACTCAATCTACAGACTTCCATGCCTGCTCGTCAGAGCAACTGTATTCATTGCTTTTTAAAGCCAAAGGTGTCTGGGGCACAAAGCCAATATAGATCCTTCCCAGTCACATGTTTAGGAAGGATATAACATAAATGCTATAACTTAGAGTGGTATAGTGATTTAAAGAGTATTGCTTTTTAACTCTCCTGAGCTCTGGCCTTGAAGGGGAGAGAGATGTCGCATCGCATCCGGGTTGCATCCAAGCCAAGTCACTTTCAAAGCAACTCTGACTCCACGGAGGTGTATGTGCATGGCTGGAATGGACCGCTCCAAACCCGAGCACTCTAACAGATCAGTGATGCCTCTAAGGTGACTCTCATGGTTGGGGCAAGCGTCTTGAAAGCTGATTCTTACCCAGATTATTTATTCCTTTGGCTGTTTACAGAGTGGTTCCAGACTTGCGGGGTTGTGTCCCAAGCTACGATTAGCCATCACACAACCCTCCCTCCGCCCCGTTGCTGCAGTGGGGGAAGCTCTGTGTCAACAAACAGCACAACACTGGCAATTCTTCAGAGCCTGCCTGAACCTCCACACCGCTGCCGCCGCTGCCATGAGCGAAAGTAATTAGAGACCATTTGCATAGGTTGTTAAGAAATGTGTAAACAGCAGTATAAACAACAGTGGGTCAGGTCAGGGAAGGAGGCTGGCACTCGGCGAGGCTGCGGCTGGAGCCTGCCCAAGTGTGAAATTCCCAACTGGGAGAGAACATTTGGAAAAACAGCGCGCTCGAGGTTTATCAACACAAATCATCTAAGTGGCACATTTTATTTAGAGTATGTGTGGCCTCCATCTAGAAGAAGGGAAGTTTTTATCAATCTGAGCTTTATCACTTCCAGATATCTCTTTCTTTGTTTACTGGCGGCGTGCACAATGCCTTCATTTTGAGCGGTCCAGTTTAAACACAAGCAGGGCTGGGATTTTTTGTGGGGCCTGCAGTGAACTGCCTGTGCTCCCTTTTCAGAACCATGCTTGTAAATCTTCCCTTCAAGCCCTGAAACGCCTCTTTGTGACCGTCACCCTTGAGAAACATGGCATTCTGGCCCCAGTTCATGAATCTGCTTCAGCTTGTGCTGGAAGACCATCCCTGCTCAGGGAGACGCTTTGAACCCTGCTCAGCTTTTGAGGAAGGGCTTGAATGTCTTTCTGTGGAGGAGGAGGAGGAGGAGGAGGAGGTTTCTGGCATGGGTCAGAAAATCAGAGTCACAGGGCACTCTCGGCAGGGACAGGAGTGTATAAATAAACCGTACATAAACCTAAAGTAAGCAGGATGGGAATTGCCTCTTAAAATTCAATTGTGAAGGCTTCCTGGGTGTCCTGAACTCCTAGGTGGCCACTGCACACCGTTTGATGCCACGCTGCTTCTCCCCGGCACTGGCACTGGCCCTGCGATGAGCCAGTGATCCCCATGGGCAGCTGCTACCCATGCTTCAGGTCCCCACCATGCACAAACAAGGGGACACCTGTAGGTGTTGAGCCATGGTCTGCCATTATTCCTGACTTGCCTTTCCACAGTGTTTGTTATAAAGGAGTTTTCAGAGATTCCCAAATACCAGATTTTTTGCCTTGTGAGGCAGCCTGGCATTGTTAGGCTTATTCTACAATGGGAGAAATGAAGCACAGAGAAATGAAAGAGTTTGCCTAAATATGACTGAAAAACCCAGTGGAAGAAGTGAGAAAAACAATGTTATCCCTCTACATCTGTTCTTCACCAAGAAGAGCTCATCCATTTCCCTCTATATGACCTAGCAGGTGCTACCAGCTAGGTGGTCTTGCCAGCACCACAGAGCCACTTTTACTATAGTTTGCAGAGCTCCCTGAGAGAAATGCAGCATACTCCCACAGTTTTC
The DNA here is from genome assembly GCA_035590275.1 of Ibycter americanus. Taxonomy (NCBI): domain Eukaryota; kingdom Metazoa; phylum Chordata; class Aves; order Falconiformes; family Falconidae; genus Ibycter; species Ibycter americanus. Next base: position 6,770,685 of record JAVJGI010000062.1, read on the forward strand.
CTGTCACTGGCCTAGCCACACAGCCATGATACAAGACAACACCATGTTACCTGTTGGATAGGTCAGTATTTGGGCATGGTGGCTGGAGTAGCCCCTTTTGGGAGACGTGCTTCCTACTCTGCTCCTTGCAGTCCAGGCAGAAGGCAGTGGTGGCTTTGCTCCTGGCCAGCACTGGCTGCTTATGAGCAAGAGGGGGTGTTCAGATGTGTGGTCTGAACCCACTGCCCAAGAAGTTGTTCAGTGCTTCAGGGAAAAGGCCATGAGCCAAATGGGCTTACCCCATCAGCTGTAAGCTGAACCTTGTTAAGTTAAGCCAACAAAAATTATTTTCTGCCCATTCCAAGGGAGTTTTCAGCATCACCGTGTCAGCTGGAGGACATGAATATTTCACTGCTGATGTGGTATAACAATCTAAATGTACCAGCATCAATCAGATCACACCTTTAAAAGCCTCTTCTCTTAGTGTATAGGTTATGGGTGGAAGCTACTCATAAACCTTTGTCTTCACCTTCTCAGTAAGCCCTAAACTTAGTGTCGTCACTCTCCTAAGCTCTTCCTGAGGCAGAAATTTGGCTCACACTGTGACACTGAAGCTATGGTATGATGTTTTCCACCTTAAAATATCTGAACTAATGGAGTACCATGGCATGGTATTGGGCCTGTAAGTGGCTTCAATACACAACATATACAGTGCAAAGGCTTTCAGTAGGTCTTTAAGGCACAAATGTGACTGGAAGTTTTGCTAGACATTGCCTCTTAGAAGGACCACAGGGAAACAAGTCCTGGGTAAAGAAGACTGTGCTTCACAATGTGGGGCAAAGAACAGGAAGGGAGATGGGAAAGGCAAAGTTCATGGAAATCTAGGCAAACATTGATGAAGAAGACCACCAGGCAGTGCATGGTGGAAAGTCAGTTGCTGTAGTCATCTGAGAGCTGGTCTCTGATGACTTTGCTCTATAGCCAACAGTTTTCCTACCAGCCAGCAAGACCATCAAGGAGGTAATACCCCTGTTCCCCCTCTGCAGAGGTAATGAGCATCCAGGATATCAAAGAAAGGGTTAAGCTGCTGCTTTTTTAACCTGGATCCTGCTTATTTCCTATGTCTTACATGGTGTTTGTAAAGTGAAGAGGCACAAAATAAGTGAATGATGAGCATGGAAAACTCAACTGGACCCACAGCCAGCACCACTGCCCACAGCCCGAGTTATTCAATGACCTGTAAGAACTGAGGCACTGTGTGGGAAGTGGTTTTATGGATGGCTCATGATCACTGCTCATCGTGCTGTAGTACCATGTATTGGTTGCTCTTAGAGAAATGTGAAGGGGGCAAGAAGGTGAGGAACAAAATAATAAAACTCACATATTTATACAGAGCAAGTGTGTAGGACAAGTGCATAGGATCCTTACTACAAAGAATAACTTACTAACCTCAGCCCGCATTGTCATTTCCCACCTGGTTTCCAGGTTACAGCACACCTCTTAGCACAGACCCTTGGGGAAAGACCTTGACAGTGTCCCTCTAGTGCAAGAATTGAACATTTGATCTTACCTTTCTCTTCCTGCCTTGTAACCAGTTACTTAGCCATTAAACAGCCTTCCTTTTACATCACAACATTTTGTTACCCTCACAGTTCCCAATGAGGAGTTTTTGCTGAAAAACTTTTGGAAATCCAAACATATTTATCAGACAGATCATCATATGCTTGTTGACATCTTCGGAGGACTCTAACCAGTTTTTCAGGTGGGACTTCCCTGTGTTAAATTGTCATTAACTCTTCCCCAGGAAATCAGGGTGTCCTCTAACTCTGCTCTTTGCTACAGTTTGTCTCAGTTTGCCTGGCATGGGTATGATGCCTCCAGGTGTGTATTTCTTCACCATCTCACAAAGCCTTCTTAGAAATCAGCATCACATATGCCTTATTCCAATCTTCAAATACCAGTACAATTTTAAGCAAGAGGTTACACAGCACCCTTAGTGATTCAGCTATTTTATCTTTGACTTCATTTAAATACCGCCTAGCCTTGATGATTTCTGATGGAGCATTTTGTCAGTTTGTTCCATAATTCCTTCTACAGCCGGATCCTCTGGTAAGTCCACACAAAGAAGTGTTCAGACTTGGCAATGTGACCAGAAAAAAGAAACAAACAAATAAAAAGTGCAAAGCCCAAAGCAGCAAGAAGCCTACCCAGCAAAGATCTTTCCTTGGGTTACTGGCACCAGGTCTATTTCTGGATCCTGAATTTCTTCTCAGAGTACCTGAAATTCAAAAGGTTCTTGTTCCCATTGTCTTCATCTCTCACCATGAATAACAGGGTCATCATCTTCACATTTCTGCTTTCCCTTGGAAGAGATCTTTGAAGAATGAGGAGGGTTACAGGCTCCCCTAGAGAATATCCACTGCTCTAAGAAATCACGTCCATCTCTTGATTTTAAGACACAATCCAGGTTGTCATACCTTCTGTTGCAAAGATGGCCCAAAGCTTCCCCCAGCAGGGTAGCCAGGAGTTAATTGTTCCAGCAAACACACGGCTGGGGCTGAGTCAGGGCCTGCATGTCCATAACTGTAACCTTCAGATGGCAAAACAGGGAGCAAGAAGGGACAAAGACCTGTGGGTCAGCTGCAGGAGGTCCAGACACAGAGCTGTGGGGATGCAAGATACCTTGATGAACCAAAGGTCTCAAGCCATCAGCTCCCCAGCTCCCCCACCAGCTACCATGTGATTGCTGTATTTCGGTCAGGTATTAGGCACCCTAAAACTATCTTTGTCATCTCGTGGAGTTTCAGCCTTGGTCTCACCGCACAGGTACAGTTGGAGCCTTATGGCCTCTTTTGAACCCATTAATACCGGCAGCACCATGCAGAGTTCAGTACCCAGCTCCAGTTTATTTAAGGTTTGTTTTAAAAAAACATTATGCAGTGAATTTTATTAAATCAACTTAATAGGAGCTGTGAAGTAAAATAAATAAATATGGAACTCATTTCTGCAGTTAGTGGGAATTACTCTGTTTGTTTACAAAGGCCATTAAAAGCTTACTGGAGGTGTTCATTTCAGCGAGGAGGCCTCGCTGATGGATCAGCGCAGCCTTGTCAAAACTGTATCCAAAATTTCACAGCGGTGCTCTCATTAGGGTCTAACAGTTAAAAGAAAACACAACTGAAGAGAACTATTAATGTTTCCTGGTGGCCTCCAACCTCCTCCACATTAGTTTTTCCCAAACCACACCACATAAAAACTCTTCTAAGGCTTTTGGGGGCTGGTAGCTTGCAAAAAGGACAGAAAAGGAAGACCTGAGTGTTTTGTCTTCTTGAAACAAGGCATGTTAAACTAGAAACCTTGGTAACTGCAGAGATGCTTAATCTGTTGCAGTGTAATGTCTCTGATAAAATGCTCAACAGAAGAGAAAGAATTACACGTTAGTAAAAAAGTAAGAATGGTATTGTGGAGTATTTTAAGCCCCATTTTAAAACGTGAACTAAGAATTTCTAAGGTGTGAGTGTTCAGGGACGTCCCTTAATTGCCAGGAAACACTAATTTTAGCTAAGTTTCAATACGAACACGTGGTGCCATTGTGTGCTTTCACCCACAGATTTCCATAAGCATATACATATTTCATTTACATATTTTTCATATCAAGCAGTCAGAAATACAGTACTGGGATAATTTCTTGTCTAAACACATTCTGTATTTGCTTTTAACGATTTAATGGTTTCCAAGCACAGGTGATCATCTGTGTTGCCTCCATCCTTAGCCAAAGTACCCAAAGAAGTGACCTGCTTTTAGAGAGATGCACAGCCCTCTGCTCCACTGCTGTCAGGAAGGGGCTCGAGTACTTAGCACCTCTGGATGTAACACCTTTGCACTGGCTGCACACCTCCTGAGCAGCTGCTGCATGTTTGCACCTTCTGGAAACATTTTCAAACACTGTAAGCAACTTGTCTGAGCATCATCAAAGAGAACCTGTGTCGAGTGCTGCTGTGGCACAGACGACTTCTTCCTGTAAGTAGCTGGCACAGGGATCTTGAGACGCTGGTGTGAGCCTCAGGGGTAGGGCGAGCCCTTCAAGCGCAGTCTGACCGCCCTTAGTACAGATTGCCACAGACCTTATGATAAAATCTGCCTTGTATTTAGGCTTTTAGGAACCTGATATGAGTAATACCCTTTTCATTTTTGGACTAGTAATTTGCAGAAGAACTAAAGAGGTTAGGCATAAACTGATGGCTTTGCACCTCTTCTTACTTTCTTACCATCTTACTTTCTTCTTACTTTTCATCAGTGACAGTAACAACTTCTTACCATGATGTGCAAAAGCATGTGACTGCAGTTACCAACTGGCAGAGACAGGTTACGAGCCACCGAGTCCTCAGGAGAATGTCGTGTGTCCTGGGAATCTGGCGGCCTGCTGGCTGCCTTCTGAAGGCCTTTTGCTACATGCTCTCCAACAGCACTGCCACATCAGCCCAAAACCTCTGTGTCCGGATGGGTCTGAAAGCTCAGCAGCGTGGCCACAAAAGAGGGAGATGCAAGGAGGAGAAGGAGGCGTTGGTCGTAGTGGCCATTCTTCCGGTCATCTCATTTTAGAGTCCCACCAAGAAATCAATGATGCAACAGCTTGGAAGAGCTCAAAACAACGGCACATGCATGCCAAGCATGCCTGAGCAAGCATCTCCCCCTGTGCCCCTGTGAAGGCAATACTGAGTGAGCACCACAGAAAGGGCAAGGGAGACCGCAACGCCAAGCCTTCATGAAGGGAAGTCCTCAGTGCATGTCTTTGCTCTGGGGATGTTTGTGTGATCAGCATGAAACAGTCACTGGATAAAACGCAGAGACAAGCCTGGGGACATGAGTAGGATCCAGGCCCTCGAACAGGAATGAGATAAACTAGAGAAATTGGATCCAAACAGCTCAGAGGATATAGTAAATTCCTAGTGTGGGAGGAATAAAAACAGTATTGTACAACTTTCAGCTGTGAAGATACTCAGATGCTGAATATCTTGTGTCAAGTTCTCTGTTGCAATCAAGTTTTATTTTATCTTTGTTTCGATAGCCTCTTTTTTTCCTAAATCTAATCTACATATAACTAAGTCATGTGAAAGACCCAGGCTAGCTGTTGATTTTACAGATTACGGGGAAGATGTGAGGGATGCTCTGGCTGTCCCCTTTCCATAGCAATAGTGAATAACAACCACTGAGGGCCATGGCCTTTCAATGAGTGGCTATAATAAAACAGATTTCCTAGAAGACTATTAAACAGAGATAGAAATCTCTTTAAAACCTTTATTCTGCTTTGCTAATCAACTGCCACAGTTGTTTAAGGTTGGATCTTGCTCTATACATTTTCATTATTTCAGAACATCCCTTGCCAGACCCATTGTAAAGCTTTCTATTAAACCCCTTCTTACTGTAGTGGGTTGATTTTTTTTTTTTCCCAAAGACAGATTTAATAGAAACTTGGCACCAGAAAAAGTGTTTCTGTTTCATTACTATGATATATAAAAGTTCATGGGGCTTTCAGAATATTCTTTCTAAAAAAACCCCCAACCATTGGCACATGCTGGAATACAGAACTTACTGGCAATTATACAGTAGTCGTCTTTCAAATACACACTTCCCATAGTGTTTCTAAGACTATTAGCAATCATTCTTCACATGCAGTATTATATTATATTATATTAAATGAGTATTGGAATAAAATTCATACTCTGTAAATTTTTTTGAAATGCTGCTCAAGTAGCTTTGGTGGTAGTTTGAACGCAAAGAGACAGCTTGAACTTTTTTTTAAGCCTATTTAATTTACACTTCACATATTTTTAAACCATACTTCTAACGTTTTTTTTATAGCAACTCTTTTCAGTGTAGCCCACAAAATTCTTGTTTGGCTTTCAAAAAAAATAATAATCTTTAGCACTTACATAGTGCTTTAGGTTTTTAAAGTGTTACACAAATACTAACTAATTAATGTTTGTTCAACCCAGACTGGCCTTATAAAGAGGCTGCAGTGAGTGAAGTGAAAGTTTTCCCTGTCACTATCAACAAGATTAAAGGTGTTGATGTTGTACTAACACAAAAATAAGGCACAGTTTGAAATAACCCACCTGCTATTGATTTTGGCTAAATTATGGGTAATCTCAAACTTGTAGATTACTTCTCAGTACTATCAAAGGAGAAAACAAGAAAGCGCTTGTTTGCCTGCTTTGGTAGCCAACAGCAAGTGCTGACGATGGGAAAAAGCCTTCACTTTCCATCTCTGAGTACATACAACTTTTCATCAGCACAGGAAGCGATTTTGCCCACATACCCTCTGGGTCATTTCGGCTTGCCAACGGGCATGGGAGCACAGGGCAGTGCTCTTGCCTGCTGCTGCCCTCCCACCTTTCCTTTCTCCCCCTTCCCACAGCCAGGCTCAAGCCTTCTCCTCCAGTGAGGCATTGGGACGCAGACCATAGCTTTACATCAGAGATATTTTCTAACATACATTTGTTTTTAATATATTAAAAAGCTGATTGAGTAATCTTTATGACAGATGAGGTTTCCTGTAAATCAGGACCAAAAGATTACCTTATTCAATCATATCTGATGTGGTTGCTCAACAGTCCCCTCTATAACATGTTTTCGGCGAAAGTCCCCGAGTTTACTGGGCTTCTGGACCCACAATAATGATGTTGCAATCATTTCAAAGTATGACTCTCGCATGTGTTCTGGAAATAACATGACTATAAACATAACTGGAAGTTTCTAACTGTCAGTGATTTCATACTGACTTTAACAATAGCCAGTAAACATATAGTTCAGACTTTAATCCAATTTTCTCAGTAAAACTAATTTCAGTAAGATGCTCCAGATAACACTTTCTTGTGGGATTACTGCACAGCTTGGGTGGTTTATCATTCAATCTTCATCTTTTATTAATGCATTCTATATGTTATATATGACCCCAAACCCTTGCCAGTGCTGTGTTCCTAAACTCATGGAATCAATTAGCTGTTTCCACGTTCAGTTTTGACTGCTTTAACACCAATGGAATTTCACTAATCACATTAGACATTAGCACCATTCACAGATTTCTATTCTTACACGTTCCCAGTGTTTGCAGCCATCCGCAGCTGACATCTACGGCACAGGCAGAAACATTGTGGAGACTCTCCTGCTCATGAGACGTCCTCCTGACACTGGGGGAATACGCCACAGCTGCAGGGCTCCATGCTGACACATCTACTAACAGGATTAGGACTTTAAGTAGGAAAAACATATGTCGTTTGCAATATAGCTGGAGAGCTACCAACAGATGTAATTAAGTATGCCTATGCATTTCCATGCTAAGCCCCTGTTTTCATTTGCTCATAACTTTCCAAAACTTTCACCTATAAGGCTGAACTTCTACAGTCCTGCTTTCTGCCAGATTGTGGCTTTTTCTGCAGTTGTTGAAAGTTTGAGGAAAAAGCAATGTGTCAATTTTTTTGAATGAGAGAAGAGAGAAGTTTAAAAAAAACCACCACCAAACTCATGTAAATATGTAGCTTGGAACTGATTTATGCTGGATTTTCTATTTAATTTAATTTTTATATGGTATTTTTAACTCTTAAATTATGTTCCAGCAGTTGGCAAGTATGGGATAATTTTTTAATAAGGCAACAGAAATAATGCAACACACTTCTCCCCTACAACTTGAGATGCTCAGTTACAGAATTTTAGAGTCAGTTTAATTACCTGCTTAAAAATGATATTCCTCTCAGCAACTCGGAGAGATCTCAGAACTCCACTCTGAATATGCAGCTGTAATAAAGCTCCTCTTGAGTTTCTTGGTGTGGAAATTGGGAATGAACAAACCATACTGACCATGCAGGAGTGCCATGACCCTTTCTTAGCCTGTTGGGATAACACCGTGTGGCACACAAGCGCTCAAGCGGTACAACTAGAAATATTTGAATAGTCTTGGCGTTTGCAGATGTCTCAGACTGCTTTGAACTTGAAAGACTATTTCAAGCCTTTGTAAGTCTATGCCTCATGTCCCCCTTTCTACCTGGTGAAAGTAATCAGTAGTAAAAATAATGTTAAGATTTTTCTTAAGACAGAAAGAGCTTTTGCCTTACTGACTCATTTCATTCCTGTCTTTTCCCATTGTTCATCCTGCCTCTTGCTGCTGGCTGGATGCTGAATTTAGGCTCTTGTAACTCAGCAATCTCGCAGGTACTTTTTCTATGAGATGCCCATACACTTTGGGCACTAAAGTGATTTTAATAGCCAGAACTTATGGAGGTGTGAATTCTCTTTGGAGAAAGAATATGTCTTCTGTGTTGACACTAAATATTTAATAAAAATCCCCCACATCTCTCTTTACTGTGTTGATTACTCTCGGGGGGAGGAAAGAAGGAGAAAGGGTGGGGGTTACCTGGGTTTTTCATTTTGCCTTGTTTTTTCTTTGTGGGTTAACTAGATCTTTTTTCCTTTATTCACTTATTTCCTTCCTCACCAAGATTTTCATTCACCGATGGGAAACCCCGCTTTCCTAGCAAGACATTTAGGTGCAAGTTGCTTTTTAAACTCAGTTCTCTGTTAAAGCTTTTCCTTCCCAAATTACAATTTGTATTTCTGAACATCCTGGGAAAGAGAGAGAACCTTCTGTAACAGTCCTGGTCTAGAAAGTCTTCACAGAGGCACTCCTTGTGTTATTCTGTTCCCTTTGAAAGGTACCCATTTAAGGGCAATGGACATTTAAAAAAGAAGCAAATGATCCTAACAACCTCAATGAGTTTTTTTTTGCTTTGTTTGTTTCATAGTTCCCCCCAAAAGTGGTGGTTTAGATTCCTCACAAATTAGATTCCTCATGAATCTAAAAACTCTCTTGGACCTGCAGAATTACACAATGGTTGTTATTTAACTACCACAATAGAAGAAGTTGTACTAGAAGAAGATTATTAACATAAAAAACAAAGGAATTTTTGGGAGATGAGAAAACCAAGATCCTCAAACAAGAACAATTTGTCCTGCCCCCTTCAACATATAGTGTTAAGAAATGGCCTTTAGCTAGATGTTGTGTACTATTTTCTGATGGGAACCATCCCATTTAAGGACAGAGTGGGTAGTCAATATTTTTTTACATCCATAACTTTTGTAAAGTGTCTCCTAGGACTTCTCTAATGTAAAGCTGCTTGCATGAGGACCTGAATATAAGAATATTTCTTTCTTCTTAGGCACTTTAAGACTTAGATGATATTTACTCAATGACTGAGAGGCTAGGATGAACCTATCTTCCCAGCATGCTAGAACATGAAGTTCTCAGGTTTCTGTTCTCCTAATCAGTCTCTAACCTCAGCTCCACCAAAGGCTTCCCTCCACCTTCTTGCATTAGCCGAGAGGGTTCTGCTCAGCATCTGCAGTCTGAGACAGGAACGTTCCCAGCCATCCTCTACAGGGTGCTGGTGCTCTCTGTCTTCATGGAAATAGAGCTTCTGGAAGACTCAGCAGTCACCCTTTGATATACTTCAAATGTTTTACTATTTAGGCAAATTGTCACAGGATTGGCAAAAGTCACATCCTTAATGCAAATCTCAGGTCTCTTCCCCAAGGCACAGATATACAGTGCTTGTTAATGAATTATTAGAAAAACATTTTTAGCTCACAAAAAGCAATATATTCTCCCCAAATCTCTTAGAAACAGCAGAACTTCTCAGATGAAACCTTTCCAAAGACCAATCGATACCAAGGAGGCACCCCAGGAATGAAAAAAAACCATTCCTGAATGGCTGAAATCTGGTAAAACTATTATTAGCTGAAAACAGGATCCTATAATGAGAAGTGTTAGATAACAGATGCAGTAGTGCCATCTTCACCTACAATATTTATGCATCCAGGTAGGATGTGAATAAGGGATTGATAAATAGGAAAAAAATATGTCACAATACTTGGAGCATATCATGTTAGTTCCATGATTTATGTTTTTAATATAGACACTCCTCTTACTCTGTCTGCTATGGAGCCACAAATGCAGCTGAAAACTGACTATAGCCCAGCATATAAATAGGAAATGGGAGACAACAGAAAATGTCTGTTCATCTCCATTTTACCCTTGTCTAATCCCCAGCGTGACCCCAGCCTGTTAAAAAGAAAAATAATAAAAAAAAATCATAGATCTGAAAACCCCCCATACTTTCTAGATTAAAAACGGAGAGTAAAAGTCATCAAGCAAACTTTTTGCTGCAAATACTTTGCTTAGCTGTAGAATTCACCAGATAAATAGCCCTATTGTTTTACCTTGAACAAGGGAAATGCTCACACGGCACGTTAAAAATTGTACCCCAAACTTTGTCAATTTGTTCTTGAATTCCGTGTAAATAACCTTCATGGAGTAGGGGTGTGTGTGTGTGTGTGTGTGTGTGTGTGTGTGTGTTCGGTTTTGGTCTTTCTTCCCAGAAAGAACTCCCACTAACAGTTTGGAAAAATAATTATCCTTCCTGCACCTCTCATGATCTTTTCCCAACAAATGAAGTGGGCTCTTCTGCAGCCAGCTTGAATCTCAGCTGACTGCCTGTACTTAAGCAGTTCCCTCAGATTTTAATACCCAAATACCAGAGGCCAGCACCCTGGTCTAGCAAGAACGGCTCTCCAAAGCTTCAGCAGATCCATTGGAAGCTAGGAAGTGCAGTGCAGTCATTTCAGCTAAACATTACCGGCTCCTGACCCTGGAAAGGGAAAAGTCAAAGTTCTTTTGGAAATGACACATTGTGACCTGCAGTCTGCTGTAGCACATTAAGTCTGATAAATGATCAGAAATGATGACTTAAACAAGCATCTAAGAGAGAGTATTTTGCTTAATGTACCCAGCAGTTAACCTTATGTAGTCACATTGCATAGTGGGCTCATTTGGAAGCCGTGTAGGCTTAGTTAAGAATAAACAAAGCGTTGCAGTACCATTAAACGTTTTCTACGTCTTCCTTCTGTGTTAATGTGGTTCAGTGCTTCTGTCATGAAAATGAGCTAAATGGAGTTTCCCACACTCTCGACCACAAAGAGTGCACTATATTGCCTTTCTGATATACATTTTGTACTTTCCTGAACACATGCCTGTTTCACAAGCAAACCTCGATTTTCATGGCACTGAAGAGGTCTGCAGCACAGAAAAGGAGCACACTCAAAAGCAGAAAAAAAGTGGAAGTGATGTCAAAACCATGCAACTTTTCCAGGTGGCAAAAAAATACCTATATATGCACAAAAAAAAGTGAATTCCCCACATACGCAAAATGCTTTCCAAGTGAAATGCCAAATCTAATCCTCCTGCATAATAAGTTCTCAAATTTTTAATTTAGGCACTTATGCCAGAGCCCTATAGGTACTAGAATAATGTGAGTTATTTCTCTGTATTAAGTTGCTCAAATATAATGACTTCATCATTTCATTTAAGCACCTGTTCTGGAAAATAGGTCCTGATCCTGAAAACACTCACATCTAGTGAGTATTCCCATTTGAACTTTAAAAATTGCATCCCAGCTCTTTAGGGTGATTTACGGCATATTATTAGAAGCATCTATAAGCACCTGAAATGTGTTGGTGGATGAATATGAGCAATAATTGTAAATATAGTTTATGAGTTAAGCAGTGCACTGATATTGGTGGCCAATACTCAGCAAAATACTGAATCTCCCAACTCCTGTGTAAACTCCCCACTGACTTCAGTTGGAATTCAGACTTTAAATGAGCAGTGAGGAGCCCAGATGCTTTGCTGATCATGGGCCTTTGGCTGCAAAATGCTGAATCGTCCCCAAGGACCCAGTGGAAATGATAGCAGAGAGGTATTTTATGCATGCACAGCTCCTCTTGGAGTTTGTCTGATGGAGAAAAATCTCCCTTGAAGTTCAACTGTCTTTCTTGTTTTTCTCACAGTCTTTTTAAAAATAAACGCTTTTTCACAGAGACCTTTATTACCAACAAACTGAAAGGGTGCCCAGGCCCTGGGGAGGGGGTTAGGGTGTGCGCTCTGGCCATCAAGGCAGACAACCCAGCTCTCCAATGTCAAGAAGCAATGGCCAACTCCCTTACCCACAAAAATAATTTTATTTTCTTAGGGAGAGGAAGTCTGCTGTCTTTGCTTTCCCTCTGCCCCTGCCGCTTCTCTGCAGGCATCCCTGACCCCTGTGCAGAGCAGAGGGATGAGGCAGGATTCCCAGAGCTCTGGAGGGGAGGGCCGGGAGGATGACCTGAACTTTCCACCCCCGAAGTACAACTGTGCTCACAAAGCCAACGTCCAGCTCCCATCCTCTGCTACTGCCCAACCTACCTTAAGCTTGGTCACCCTGCTCTTTCATATGTGGTGCTTCCTTACTCGCACACTAAATAGTTCCAATATTTGTTCCACTATTAGACGCTTACACTGCATTTATTCCAGGGGTGAGCTTGGCCAAGCACACTCAAATATTAGTTTATGTTCCTACTCCTACAGTAGCATGAGTAGAAGGTCCATGCCCACACAAAAAGCAGAATTTTCTCCAATACTTTCTGCCTTATTTTAGCCTCCTACTTGCAAGTCTGCTGGAATCCTTTGCATTATGTACTGTTGAGTTGTTTCTGTGTGGCTTGAGCTTGGCTGGAACTGGGATTCCTTTCCTTTTTGTTTTTAAAGTTAGCATCTTAAAGAAAGGAAAATAAACATGAAGTCAGAACTTCCTGCGGGACAGTGGGAAGGGGAGAGATCAGATGAGCTGTGAGACGGTGTTATTTTCCCAGGATAAGCTCTATTTTAATTTAAGATTTTTTTTCCATCATTTATTTATTTATTTATTCTCCACTTATAGAATCAGCTACAGACCTGTGGACAAAACTGAAAGATTTTTTTTTTTAGAAATAACAGGGCTCAAATTGCCAAAGACCACCTCTAGGGTGAATCTCCCTGTGCTCAATAGAGCGGTTAGAGCACAGATGCCTTCTGAGGAAAAAAAGTGTCTGAAAGTGGAAGACCTACGCTGTGCTCTTTCCTTACTCAACCTGCCAGGGAGTAGCTGCTGCTGTCCTGTCTGCACTAGTACCACCCTCTCCTTACTCATCTCTGACTAGTCCACGAACACTGCAGGCTCCTGAGGGTGGCGAGAGCTTGCATGGTGCCAGCACATTAGGGTGCTGCTTTGTCCTTAGGAATGGCTATAAGGGACAGGAGTGATAGTAATTTGTCTCCCTAGCAACTTCATCTGTAACAAACTTCTATTCTCCATCCAAGCTAGTTAACCCAATATATTTATACTTCAGTATTTCTTTGGGGCACTGGTTTGAAATATCTTTTTGGGAATTCCCCTCTTGGAAAATTGTAGCTAACATCTGAGATGAACCTGGCATATAAGCTGTCACACACAAGGTCAAAACAAGTCAATGCAGCTACCATCACAGCAAAGACAAGATGTCGGGGAGCCTTTGGAAGAAGAGCAAGAGGAATTTCTCAACACAGGTCCGTTCTTGCCCCTCAAATAGCTCCTTTGTGTGGAGATGTGCCATAAGCAGCACTTTGCTCCTCCCAAGCAGCAGTGACATGCTTCACTGTACACACGGTCAGAAAAGGTATAAATAGCAGAGGATGTTAACAATGACTGCAAAGGGAAAAATGAGGATTCCACACCTCATTTATCTGCAAACAACACACGTTATGTACTTTATTGCTTATTAGTTTATTCTCCTAAAGGGAATGTGCAGGTGAACCATCAAAGCGCAAGGGCAAAGTGAGATGAGAACTGTGCTTATCTGCAGGGAAGAGGTGGTTTCAGCACCCACCTCTAAAGCCATAGGCCAGGCTTTTATCTCCTGCTCAGCCCTGGTTCCCTTGCACAAGACCAGCCATGAAACTTGCAGGACTGAGATCTTCACTGCAAAGACTTCTCTAACACCACCAGTAGGCCACCTAGACCTCGATTCCCGATGAGCTGAGAAAGTTTAATCACCTCTTTGAAATCAAAGGGACATCTTCCCTAGATGGTCCAGCCTCTGCACAGAGGGACCCGTGAACATGCAGTACTGGATCCCTTAGGAATATATGCCCAGCTGAGGTTTTGAGTATTTGGCTATGATCCTCGAGTAACCTCCGTGAGATCGATGGATTTTCCCCAGATTTACTCCAGTATAATGAGCTAAGAATTTGGACCTCTGTGCCGTATTGTATGGATTTTTATTAATTTTAAATAAAGTTTCCACCTTAAATGAATTGCAAGTGTTATCTTTTTTTATATATAACTTCATGCTCTTTATTATTTAAAATGTCCAATTTGCTAGATGAAAACATAAATACTGACTGCAGCTGTAGAATTTAATAAAAACTCAGGTTTGAGCTAGCAAGTGAAAAAAGGTATATTATTGGAAACTTGTGGTCAAACTTGAAGCTTGAAGGAAATATTTTAGCACTATCACAATATTAAATTGCAATCATTATTTAATTTATCTTCTCTGAAATGACTTAAGGGAAGTGCACCAAAAGCCCTATTTACCTAAGCCAGGAAATAAGTCAGTGATCAGCTAGGTGGATGAAGTAATTGAAAGCTGACAAGGGACAATATAATGCCACTATTGTAACAGCACTTAGAAGTATTGTTTGACTTTGACCTGCTCAGGAATAAATGTTGCACAGTTTTCATTTCATCAAAAAAAAAAAAAAAAAAAAATAGTGTACAAGCAATAAAATGTGTTCCTTTTACTGAATTCTTGATATTTTTCTTTATATTGAAAAATATCAGCTTTGGCACATCTGGAGGAAAGGAATGTTCCCCACAATTACCAAGATTTTGAAAAAAATATAGATATATTGGAAATTAAGGTATTTACCAGTCAGTACATTCAGCAAAAAGTCTGATCCCCTGGGCAACCTGTGCATTTCAATTGTCACTTTGAACTTTGGAACAAAGGGTAGACTGTAAAACCAGTTTATAAAAAGTATTATGAGATACCACAACTGGCATTTTTATGACCTTATTAAACTACATCCAAGTGTCATAAATTATATGTAATGAAAGTGAATAGGATCTCTGACTTGATTTTAATATTAGGAACATGCTTATTAGTTTAAGGTTTTTTTTCTGAATAAAAGGGGTATTTTTGTTGTTTTCTTACTTTAGCAGCTGATGTTATGTGGAAGTCATAAATGCCAGATTACATTAAATTGTTTTTGTTCATATAATAATATTGTTAGTGAATTATTTGGGAGTAATGAGCACTTTTTCTCACTAGGTAAAGCTAAAGGTGTTAATTTAGACTCAAAGTATTCCACATTCTTATGACAAACATATTAACTGACCAAGTTTAGACATGAAAACCAAATTAAGGTTCAGAAAAAAATTTTCTGTCTTTCAAGAATAATTCAGAAAATTTTGTAACTTTATTTTCCCCAATAGCCTGTCTCTGCAGTAGGAGAAAAGCTGCAGATGTCTGTTCAAAGTAAACCCATTTTTAGATCTGCTACTGTTTTAGATGGAGAGCTTATGCCCAAAAGTAGCATAAAAATGTGTTGCTATATATCAGAAACAGTGCTCACCACAGGGGGATATTATCTGTACCATTCTCTTGAGAGCATCAGTTAGCTGTACCACATCGAACCAAAGGTCCATCTGAGCCAGCAGTCTGTCTCCAACGTTACCCAGAAGGAAAGTCTAGGGGAGAAGATAATACTCATGAAAGAAGAGCATGCACTTACGAGACTTCCTCCTCACCCCATCACTCTTCTCCAGTTGTTTGCAGCACTGGGAGGGAGAATTAGGGAGAATGCTCGTTAGTTGCAGAGGCAGCTTTGGCAAACGTTTGGTTTCTGTTATGAGAAAATGAGTGATGTTTGCTATTTCTACATCTACATCCCATGTAGCCAGCCTGCCTGGCTTTCCTGAGCATGGGGCTCAGCAGCTCTGTGTTTCCCAGAGGTCATACACCAGGCTCCAGACCCAGGGATATGGGCGTGCCAAGGATGCCCCAGCACATGTCCTCAAACTGCTCAGTGCATGCTCACCATCTCTTCCAGGAAGTCCCAAATACTGGCAGACCCAGGCTATGTAGGTCTGCAATCCAGCAGCTCACTGTCCGCAGTGGCTAGGAAAATGCCTTCCACAGATGACAGTGTGCCTCCATTGGGATCACCGCAGGGATGTCAGCGCTTTATTCAGCCGAAACTCCTGAGAAACAGCAAGCATCAGCCCTCTGTCAGGGTATAAACAAAACTGTGGCTGATGTTCAGGTGTGCTCAGTGGAAATTTTTCTTGTATAGTGAGGACAGAAGGGTCTCACATTCTTCTTTTCCTGATAAAAATTTATTTAAAAAATGAGGGGGAAAAAACCTACCACAACATCAAAAATATGTTGTGGCCATTCCTGAGACTTGTGTGCCAGAAACACCAAAAAATTTACACCAAAAAGTGTATTTGAAGTATTTGAAGTATTAAGAATTTAACTGGGTGGGGTTGTGCACTAAGGGGAATGGCAACAATTTTTTTCCCCACAATTTTTCATCACATTGCAGGGAGAATTGCTATTCTGCACTGGGAACTGGGATTTGGGTGGAGGTCCAGGGTGTCATTTTCTCTCCTACTTCTTGCTGCATCATTCAGTCTTCACCTTTCCATCAGCTTATCAAGGGCCAGAAGAACACGGGGTGCTCCTGCAAACACAGCCCCACCAACAGCTCTCCAGGGAAGGAACTCTCTCCTACACTTTCATGGCAGCAACTGGCTAAATGTCATGAGGTAATCCATAACTGGCTGTAGATGGTAAAAGTGAATTTTATTACCTTGCAGGTTTCTTAAAAATACCAAAAAGAAAGTCGAAGCTTACTCTAAGCTTTGGGATGGAAACAAAGTTGCCAGTACTGACCTCACCAATGAGATATTAGAGAATTTCACACATAGAGCT
The DNA here is from genome assembly GCA_035590275.1 of Ibycter americanus. Lineage (NCBI taxonomy): Eukaryota > Metazoa > Chordata > Aves > Falconiformes > Falconidae > Ibycter > Ibycter americanus. Next base: position 6,787,542 of record JAVJGI010000062.1, read on the forward strand.
GCTCCAGGACTGCCAGGCTAAAGGGGAGGGGAGGAGTG
>JAVJGI010000062.1:6787692-6836110 GCA_035590275.1 Ibycter americanus
CGCCCCCCCAAAGGGAGAGGAGAATACCCTCAAAAAATCCCAACCCAAACCCTAAAAAAAAAAAAGAAACAAACAGGAAGAAAAAGGTAAAGCTGAAGAGAAACAAGGAGGCATCAAAATGCCAGGAATATCAGACTTTTAAAATCTGGACAAGTTTAAAAAAAAAGAAATGTGTATTTTTAACCAAAAACTGAGACATAAACATAGACAATTTGTAGTGAGTGAAGTAGTCTCAATGAATACATAACTACTCTTTTTAGTCTGATCACACAATTTGTCTCCACTAAATTGTCTGCCTGGCAAAAGATTGTACCTTCAGCAGCACATCTCCTAAATGCCTGAGAAAGAAAAGGAACGGGCTTTAGAGGAGCAGAGCAACAGGAGGAGCACCTGTTAAAATAGATAGCAATTTGTTACAGATACCATTAATCTGCAGCTGTGCATAGGACCTCCCTGTACTGAAAGCAAGAAATGTTAAAAAATCCTCATAAGGACAGGATACCTGCTGCACGAGTGACAGAAAAGCAGTAGTCCATTTTGTCTTTTAAAACCAAGTGTGAAGTGTGGCAACTTTAAACAAAAGTTAATTTGCTGAAGTGGAAATGGAGAAAAAAATCTCTGCAGAGGCTTTTAAGGAGCCTGCCCACTTGGACCATGTGGAGAAACTAGTAAAGATAAGAAGATCAGAAAAAAAAAGATGGACTCATACCAGCGGGATACATCTCACTGGAAATCAGCCCTCTAAGTTCAGGCTGCTAGTGGGAAGTACTGTTTTGAGCTCTCCATTTAATTGATAGAAAACTACAGAGGACACTTCTTTCCTTATTTTAGTTAATTGTCCTAAGAGGGAATAATTCACGCTCTGCCCAGCCTATCTTTCCCCACTGACTGAACATTTTAAACTGGGGGTGTGGGTTTCTGACTCCCACACTAAGTGTCTGCTAAAGCACAGCTCTCTGCAGAAAATGGTCACAGCAATACACTGCCAGTTTTGTAGAACATGAACCTGGGAAGCAAGAAAGATGACTGAACAGGCATTATAGGAATAAATTAAAATGGAAGTGACCCTCTATTTCATATCAATTTAAAGAGAGCAATGACACAAAGAAAAATGTTAAAGAGTAAACCAAAACATTGTTTATCAAACTGAAGACTTCTGAAGAGATAAAGGTTACTCAGAGAACAATAGAACGTGATTTTGGAAAAACCTGGTAACTATGGAAATAAGTTATCCTGACCATGTGTATCTTGTGCGTGTAGCCCAGGTTTATGCTTAAATTCGCCTGCTAATCAAAGTCTTAACATGTCCCAAAGCCTTAAAATCCGAAGGTAGAAAAGTGAATCCCACGAGCTCTGTTTCTTCACTGGCAAATCATAGTTCAGAGACGGGTTAGGAATAGGGCAGTTAACTCTAGCTAGTTCTCAAAAAATAAATAATGACATTATAAATAAGATGCTTTTATACCAATTAAAAGAATAGCTGTGGTAGCCTCTCACTCTGAGGGGCACAAGGAGGGCCATGGGGTGAGGGGATCATGCTGTAGCAGGGGCTACTTTGTGTTTCAGCTCATTCTTCGTCCCACATGTGCTTCCTAGCTCTCTCCAGGATACTGCTGGGTTCCTCAGGACCCACAGATTGAGTTATGTGTTCAGGCAGCATAAGCTCAAGTGGAGAGAGCAGAGTACAGATCTCTGCACCTCTCTTCCTCCCCAGCGGTGTTCCAGGGCTGCCCATCACTGCGTCTCCACCGAGAGCATCCCTACTCACGGACAGGAGATTGCGGTGCATCGCTGTGCAGTGGCAGCTCGGTGGGCTCACTGGCTGAAGGCAAGACCTTGGGCTCACACCCCGCATCCAATGTAAAAGTTGTTGCAGCCAGCTCTGCAACTTTGTCAAATCTTATAGGGCTACAGACGCTGCGATGTTTTGACGAATGCATAATGAGAATAGGAAAGATGCTGCTAAACAGGGAAGAAAATATATACAATTGGAAGCATGGATATACTAAATTACCATACCACTTACTACTATATTACTACTATCACTATATTACTATATTATTACTTTCTACTATAGAAAGTGATAATTATATTGTATAATTTTAGTTTGATATTATGAGATTTCTTGAAAAAGGTACCATTTCTAATGCCTGAAGAAAACCCAACTGCATTTCAAGAAAATGTTTCCCTGTTGGAACAAAGGTGGTGGTCAAATTTGAAAATGAAAGACAAATATTTTGTAGTCTTCCTTAATACACACATTTCCTACTGATGGTGTACTTTTTACATTCAGCCACTAACCTAGAAATACAATTTTCTGAGTTAGCAACACAATCAAGTTTAGTAATAACACCAAACTTTTAATAATGAAAGCACTGCTTGTATTTGTTTTAAGGTGAATATATATACGCCTGATCACCCAATTAACTTCATACATACGGATTTCACTTGGAGCTTTGCATCCTGAGATAGAACAGCAGTGTCTGTAGTGCAGTATATCATCTCCTTCCTTTTGTAAAACATATACATGCCCTTTGCTGTCAGGGTAACCCTTGATGTTAAAAGGCGATGCAAAGACTGTCTATGGATCTTTAGTAAACTCATTTCATGTGTCTTTTTTCCCCATGGATCAGTAAAACTGAACTGTTATTCTTCTTTTGAAATATCTGCGTTGGAGTGTTTCCACCTTTCTTCATAAATGTGTAGACATGTCTGAGGGTCAGGGTTATATAGTGCATCCATCTGTAGCCCCAGGTGTCTGAAGCTAGTCTCTGGGCACTGATAACATAAGGTGTGGTCTGCAGAGGAGGGCTTTTATTAGTTACATCTTTAGCTACTTGAGGAAGGAGAGCGTATAATTTAAGACACTTTGATGCCTTAAAAACATGTGAAGTATGTTTAAGTCATCAAAGAGACTGAAATAGAGGAAAACAGCATGAAACTTGAAGTTTTGAATAAAGCAGCACTTCTAAATGAGTTTTAAAAAAACCTGAGAGAGACTAAAAGAGAAGGAAAGGAGAGAACGAACAAACAACAAGGCCTACCATAAAAAGTGCTAGTGCTTTCTAAATTCATGATATAAAACCCACTGAGAAGGTGAACCGAAAGAGAAAGAAGAAATGCACAAAATCATTGAGTATGCAAACATCTGTCTCTCCTGTAAGTAATCCTTTTCTTCCACATTATTCATGGATGGTGAAGCCCCAGCCTGTGATCAAGGCCCAGTAGCACCATGGAAATATACATCAGGAGAAGCATTTGTTCCCAAGAGATGTGCTCTGACATATTATGTACTCGTTGCCAGGTGACAGTGTGTTCTGCCCTTAAGTCCTAATCCTGTGGCCCATGACACGGAAATGTTAGCATTGCCTTCATTTGGCTCTGAGATGGGAAGGCTTGGTTTTGGGTTGGCACCAAGACAGGGTGAATTACCCCAACCTGGCCAGAGCCACCTCGTCCAAGACTCCTGCTTCTGACAGTGTGCTGTGCGAATCCAGTGAGAGTGACAGCTGTGTCCCTATGGCTCTGAACTGCAGTACCTCTTCAAAGATACTGCTCTTCTTGCAAGTCAAGTCAGAAAAAGGAGTCCAGCACATCAGTGCAGATCAGGGACAGGCTGGTCCGAGGGGGATGCTGACCCTGCATTTGCACTCCCTTCCACCTTGGGCTGTTGCCTGCTTGGAGGAGTTGGTGTTTGGGAGATTTGTCACCTGCCCAGTGTAACTCCCAACTGAAGTCAGCTGTCTGGGAATGGCAGGGATCAGAAAGTAATGCTCTGCAGGTAGGAGCAACTCTGCTGAGAGCTACTACGGACAGAGTAAAGGGTGTGACAACAAATTCGCACGTGTAGACATTTCAAGCAATAAACTGAACTTCTTATTCCAGCTTAGAAGACAAGCCATCAGAAACACTGCTATTTTAAGGTCACAACATTTGCATTTAAATATCAAAGCATTGTTGGCTTTATATGCCACTACATACTTCGGTGCTAAAGCAGGGGCCTTGTCAGAGGTGTGGCAGTTTGCCTCTGCTCTTTCTGGTCCTGTTTTATTGTGGTGACCTTCCTACCACACGTCCTTAGGGGAAAGAGCCCCACTCTTGTCATCTGTGTGCTCCTTTGAAAATGCAAAAAATACAACAAGGGAAAGATTCCAGGACTGTTCAGGCTGGGGAGAGTTCTTCAAAGCACCGCACTGCTACAGTTCAGTGCAGAAATTAATATCAAGTGTCAGCTTAACTCTGTCTTCATATAAAGAGTGGGATGAAGGACATTGAATTCTGACTACACCTGCATAGAAAGAGCTCCCCGAATGGTAGTGGCACACTCCCAACATCTGCTCCTTCCATTGAACTTAGCTGTAAATTGAAATTCCATTGCAATGTTTTTAGACTCAGTTGAAGTAAGGAGACTGTCAGAAATCCTCTTTAAACTCACCCTTATCCAAACAGGAAGCTGACCTCTAACCCCCGGACGTAACAGTACACCAGTGGAAATTTCATTATCCCCGTTTCAGCTGTACTAAGTGAAAATTAATTGTGTAATTATCTGGATGAGCGCATGTGTAAAATTTTACAATGTGCCAGTTAGATTAAGTAACGTGTTAGTGGCATGGTTTAGTGCAGAGTCAAGGCTGTCTTATAAAAACGGCATAAGAAATCCAACAAGATTTGAAGGAAAAGAACATATGTCTGAACAAACCTTAACATGAGAAAGTAATGTAATACTTAATAACCTAAGATTTTAGCCACCTCTGATGGAGGTTCATCTGCCACAGTAGACATCTTTTGTCTGGCACTTCAAAACCACAGAACTGAATGGCCAAAATATTTTGAGCATGCTTTTTTTTTAGGTACCAAATAGATAACTGATTATAATATGAAAAGATTTTTATCTACTTTGTACTGTATCCACTTTATAACTCTTTCATCTGTACAGTGAAAAGTTTCAGTTTTTTCCCCTGTTAAGTAACAAAACCCAAACCTAAAATATAGAAGCAAACCCAGACCAGACCATAACCCAGTACTTGAGAAATGCAAGCTGCTGAATTCACCTCTCTCATAAGGAATTGAGGGACGAATCTTACAGGGCCCGTGGAAATCCTAATACAGCTATTTAGAAGAAACCATTTCCATTTCAAAGCTGTAGACTTGTTTGGATAGTGAGATCGCTGGGCAAAAGATGCTGCCTGGAAGAAGTCTAGTCCTTTGAGAAGTAATATTATCTTTAAACAGTTTGGTAAGTAATATATTACATTCTATCAGTCTTACTGCCAAAGATATTTGTACAGAGTCCCTTTAGCAATACCAAATAAATACACTGGTAACATTTCTTAAAAACAGAAGAATGAAAATAACTTATAATGTGATTTCAGTGAAATCAATGGAACAGAATATGGGCAGGAAGGCTTGGTGTTACAGTGGAGAAGTCCCACTACAGCACTCTTCTAATAAACCTGGATGGAGACAGGAGATGATCCAGACGTTTCTGTACACAAATGAGGGGTGCACAGAAGAATCAGATCTGAAAGAGTTAGTGCCTGACATGGATTTCAGGTACGGTGGGATCGTGCTGTTATAAGGGCAAAAGTTTGGATTTTCATTTCTTGTGCAACTTAATCACTGAAAGCCTTGTGATAACACAGACGAAATTTTAGTACTACAGTCCAGTTTTTATCTATAATTAATCCACCAGACATTTTAAGAAAAGGGATACAAAAGGTATAAAAATAACAAAATCCAAATGAAAAAACAAGTCAGGAAAGAATGTGTATGACTCACAGATACACCTGAGATCTTAGGTTGTAGGAAAAGAATAGAAAGGTGTATCTGTGAGTCATACACATTGTAAGATCTTGGTCTCACATGTCTTTGCAAAAGTCCAGACATCGACTCAACATATTACTATATTAACAAATGTGGATGTTTGAAATGGGAAGGAACATGATGTAGAACCGGTACCAGTACCAGTACCAAGACTTACCAAAGCTGTCGCAGGAGGGATGTGGGGAGGGCTCTGGCACGTGGTAAGGAACAGAGTGTTTCTCTTCCAAGCTCACTATTCATCATTTGTTCTGGTCTGAGCTGTGACACAAGGTAGGTGACCACACAGGAGCACAGTGTAGCTGCAGGGGAATGTTTAAGTCAACAAAAAGTCTGTTTTTGTAAAAGAAACCGACCTGCAAGCCTTTTTGGCTGTAGTAAGTTGAAAGCCTCTGTCTGGAAGTTGTGAGTGGGGCTGTTAGAAACACTCCTGACTGAGCTGACTCCAGGCCTGATGGGGCCAATGGCAAACTGATTTAACTTGGAAGGGAGTTAAAGAGCGCCATGACTACTTCTGCTAATCTCATCCCAAGTACCTCCGTGCATTTCTCAATCGATGTGAACATACACAGAGCAGACCCCTGCTCCTCAGTGTTCAAGCACAACTGAGTTGTCATCAGAGGATGTCCAGGGCTAAGCTGACATCCAGGATAGGAGGAAAGAGCACAACTGATGCCAACAGCCAGGGACTGCTGAAGCTCTTGGTTAAACAAACCCACACACCACAACGCATCACCTCTCTCACCCAGCCGCAACAGCAAAAGAGCAGCCTGCCTCGCTTTGCCGGGCTGCCGCACCCCAGGCCGGCAGCCAGCGAGCGCCCACGTGCCTCTCCCTGCAGCCGGCTGGGAGGGATGCACCTCCAAAAGTACAGGAGGTCTCCCTGTGAAGACTTCAATGAAGAACTGATATTTAGGAGAAGGGCACACAGAGATTCAGGAGCTTTCTGACTTCAGCTTGAAAACTAAGAATAACATCTGTGAAGCTAAATACAGTTTTTTCCCAGATTAAGCAATTATGGAACAAGTGCTGATTTATATCAATAGTTGCTGACATTGGGATTATACTCTTAAGACAATATAACCTTTGTCTTAATGCAGTTTAGCAGAAGAAAGAAAGGAGATATTTTGCATGGTGGTGACCAGTAAGGTTTCTAAAAGTTCTGTCTGAGATCACCGAACATTATTATTTTTTATTCTTTTTTTACCTTCAGTGTTACTTTTCTCCCAAGCTGTCTCCAAAACACATGGTCTGCTTTAATGGTGTTTTTTTCTGAACCTACAGGAAGAGTTCCTCCAAGACTGATTTGTATGAACTCAGCAACACGAAGTTACCTTAAAATGGTCTGAGACAGTGAGCAGTGACCCACCCTGCCTCCATCACCCTTCCACTGGAGATGCTCGTGCCCTGGCTCAGCAGTATCAGGGTGCATGGAGCATTCTCTGGGAGTGGAGGAGCAGTAAGAGGCATGAGAAATAGCCCCCTGCTGCCTACTACTCCTGCAGCAAGTGCCATAGATGTTCCTGCGATGCTGAGGCAAACCAGGCTGCAATCAAGTGTACCTGGTTCTCTCCATCCTATTTAAATGTGGTTTGATTGCATAGGAGAGTAAAGCTTTTGAAAGTTTTAGGTCTTGAAAGTCATGTTGGGTTAAAATGCAGGGACTAAATTTGCTTTAGGTCTGTTTTCAAAGACATGTGGTTCCTCCTCACATGCTCATTATATCGCCTCTTGCTAGCTAACAGCTCGCTATGGCATAACAGTTTCACCAATACAAAAACTTTCACATGACACTGACAAATGAATGGTCTCATATCGATTATTTGGCAGTTTATTGATGATAGCTATATTTTCTGCACTTTATGGGGTTTTGACTCCCTTGTTTTCCTCAAAGTCAGGAAACATATACTGTATAAAACCGATGAAGTGTGAAAAGCGTTATCTACACTCCACACAGAAAAAGAAGCCTATAAAAAAGGCCGGGAGCAGGAAGCAGCAGAGGGCAAGATATTCCTCTGTGGAAAAAAAGTAAAATAATACTGTCACTAAGTTAAAAATAAACTACAGAATATCAGATCTTAGAAAACATAACATATTTTCCTGAAGAACAGAAATCTAAGACAGCAAAGGGAATTCTTTTCTTTACTGTCCCACTTTTATCCTAGAGATCTGAGGAAGTCAAATGAAAATTTCCTGGCATCCTGGGGCAATAAAATAATCTCAGTCTTCTTGTGAAACCACATTAGTGTGGAGATCGAACAGAAGTTCTTTGAGAACTGTAAGTGCTATGTAAGCATCATTTTTCCCAGGAAACTAAGGCTTTGTTTATTTACACTGAGCTATGCCACTAATGTAATGAGAAATAAACTGCTAGGACAGACACAGACCTGAACACCTATCACGTAGGAACATGCTAGCACTCAGGTCAGTGATGAAGTCAATTGTCCCTGTAAAACATACCAGGTCTGCTGAGGACAGTGACTTGGCCCATCACAGAGTCTTCTCTGCATCCAGCATCCATGTGCTGGTGAATCAGGAGGGATTTAAGCAAGTGCAGAGCACACTTCGCCGAACCAGGGCTTGTTGGCTTTTCACTAGCAGCTTTTTTGCTGCTCAGAAAGCAGCCAGAGTAGGCCAAAACAAGAAAGTAGCCCGGTATAGATCTGACTCATCTCCATTGACAATAAAATTAACTTAAGACGATTGTTTGTTTCAGATCCTGGCTTCCCAGCTGCATTAAAAGGCAACAGTACTCAGTCTGTGCTAAAAAGGCTGGGCACCGAACACCTGGCACTCTCCCTGCTAATTTTAAGCTGAGACCTGGCTCAGAAGAGACAAAGCCAGGGAGCACGAGCACTGAAAGACAGACACAGGTCATCTTAACCAAGGAGGCACATCAACCCGAGTAAGCTGGAGCATGCCAGGATTTGCAGCCAGAGCTGCAGATGGAGCAGCGTGACTTGTGTTTTAGGACTTTGGTTCCTCCAGAGAGATACCATCTCTATCAAGGTAAGGCAGTCTTTCCACGGCTGTCTAGGACCGCGGTGTTGCTGATCCATGAGAAAAAGCCACTAAATGTTGTCAGGGCCACACTAACAAAAAAGCAACAGCCCCCTGTATCACCCCTTCTCTTCTCTCCTGCATCCATGAAGGAACGTGCTCCTTCAAAACGGCAGTCCCTGTGTTGGTGGCGAGAGGGTTGAGGCTTCTTGAGACTCAACTCCTATTTTTAAAAACCGAGTTGTAGCAAGAGCACTTCAAAATTTCTTGTATTTTTCTAAAGTGAGGCAGTAATTCCCGACTCCTGACACAGCAGCCATCACAGACACCAGAGCTGCAAGCACAACTCAAGCCTGCAGCTTCAACAGGCATTACTGGCCAGTGCAGCTGAGGTTCTCTTCTACTCCTCTGTGCCTTTTAAATACATTACAATTAACTCCAAATTTTCACGTGGGAAAATAAAGCCACTAAAATGGCCCTGTAATCAATATACTTGCCGCTACTGAAACATAAGGAAATGTGTGCAAATACATTTTAAAGAAAACCCTGTTTTTGTGTCATTCAAGCATGTTCTGATTTGTCATGGAAACTTATATCCAGGGACTTATAAGTTAAGAATGAATAGACACTGTGTAACAGCCCTCATTCATCTCAGCAATATATGTAACATTAATAGCATGCAAACAGCGTGCAATGCTAACTGAAGGCACTACACAAAGGAGTCCTGAATGTAAAGCTAGAGTCAGCCTTAAACACTTTATATCTCACAACCGCTCCAGCCATCATGTCTCCCAAATTTTTCATTTTTCTTACGCGTTTCATTTTTCTTATATAGCTTCTCCCATAGTAATAACAACCGAGGACACTGACCAGTATTGGAAGGCAGCAGGTGGTATATGAGAAGACTTGAAAAGAAATCTGACTGCATTTATACAATCCTAAGAGAAACAGTGTCAAGGAATCCTTAAGAGACACTCTGTTCACGGGAAAGCAGAATTTAATAAAACAGAGAGAAGCCAGACTCCTCTCTCTGGTGCAATAGCATGCTCTAGAGAGGTTACTATGCTCTTTTGACATCTTCAACATTTATTCCCATAAGAGGATGGCACAAAATGTTTCTACGATTTGACTGCTGATCAAAGGCTGCACAGCTGTAATATTCAGGCATGTTTTGTGAAGGTCCCCTGCCCCTGCTGATTCCTTCCCTTCTCTGCTATTTCTTCATATGTCCATTCAAACTACCCTCTCCCAGGGAAAGCAGAGAGCACTCATGCCAAGTTCAGCAGCACAACCCTGCCTGGACATTTTCTGCTCAGTTTCTGAAAAAAGCTAATCTCTTGCTGCTTCAGCTGTTCCTTATATACCTAACACATATGCATTGGTCAGGTTGACCCTGATCGGCTGAGGTTTCCTACAGAGAGCCTTCCTCTCTGCACTTGCCCACCTTTCCTCCACCAACATCTCTCTCCTCCACCAGCCTAAGCAGAGCACATCTGGTTCACTAAGCATACCATCACTTTTCCTGTCTCAGAAATAATCCTGTGTCTTCCCTCAGCTGATCTTGGATCTGATGGAAGCAAGTAGGTTGGTTTTCCTAATTCTTAAATACAGACCTTTTCATTTTATAATGTGCTTTTTGAACCCTCTATTGGTTAAAATTGGTGGTGAGTGATGGTCTATTCATTTGAACCATAAAATTTCTTGCCATTTACTACAGATGTCAAGTTTGGCATAACAAACTATTAAAGGTAATTGCAAGACTTATTGACCTGCTATATAGTTGGAGAAATTTTAAAACTTAATTAAAAATTTCTTTCTTTACTTGCCAAATGATGCAAGTCTTCTACTTCTTTGTGGTTGTCTTCATCTCAGTGACCAACTAATTTGCAAATGTTATTACTGTCATTTTGCTCCTGGGACCTGAGAGTCAGACCCAGCAAGGGACTGCACAGCCCAGTTCTGGGAGGGGGTTTCACAGAGCAAAGACAGGGAAAAGGGTTTCATAAATGTGAAGAGCTGGAGACCCCCATGACACACTGAGGGTCCTGAAAGAGGCTGTATTTGACATCTTCTTTATAGCTTTTCTATCCTGGATGAACATGTCTAAGATTCAAGGTTTAAAACTGGATTTAGGAGTGTAGGTCACTCCTGTGATGCTCTTTCTGACCCATCCTCCAAATAGCACTGATAGTGCCTCGCACGCCCTCATGGTCCGGGCACTCTCCCAGAAAGGACAGACTGGGGCTCAGGTCCTTCCTCTGCCGGAAAAAGCTCAAACTCCACTCTCTTGCTCTCCAGAACCTATGCAATTACAGTGGTTTAAGAGGAGCTCATTAGTCCACAGCCCAGGGCTTGCTGCCCTGAGGTCAGGCACAGCTTGCTCAATGCATTTTGCTGGAGAGAGACGAGTTTTAGCACTTGTTTAAATTCTCTCCGAAATTAGGTTTATAAAGAAAAGAGACCAAAAGCCACCTCACAGCTCTGTAAGAACCATTATATCTGAGATGTCAGGACTGTGTGAATGTAGAGCCAAAATACATTTCTACTGCAAGAAGAAGGAAGATCCAAAGTAATTATGAAACATAATATACCAATAATATTTGTATAAGTTCAATCTAAAATACTGCTCTGTCCTTATGTTAGGCTGATTGAAGCCTGTGATTCCAGCCGCGATGAGAGGACACATTTCAGTGAACATTTGGCCAAAATCAGAAACCTCCCTGAGAACACGGGTGCAGGCCAAGAGTCAGGAGGAAGCTGCGGGCTGGCTAAAGCCCTATCATGCTAATAACACAAAGCATGTTTTTCTTTAGTTTCAGTTTAACTTCAGAGTTACAGCAGTTTACTGTTCTGTGGTACGATATTTTTCCCCTTAGTCTCACAGTCAGATTAATTCCTGAACTGCAGTGCAATGAAACTTTTGATTTAAGAGATTTGCTGAGGAAATCTAGATTGAAACTCAAGGTTTAGCCAGTACATAAATCAAAGGTGGGATCACTTCAAAGATTCCTTCATCTACTTGGCAAAGACTTGGTTCATTTAAAAACTCCTTTCTCATAATTGTACACTTATTAAGATTTGAGCATTTATAAAATGAGGAATGAGGTCTTACAGAGTTTGCTATAATCACTTCCCCTGAAAATAAAAGTCTATAGAGAAACAGTGAATGCGGGAGAGGACAGGTCATCTCCTGGCTATGGATGGCTACTGATTTTATGGGGTCCTGTCTTAGAAGTAAAGCTCTGCAGTAAACTTGCTTCCTGGCTCTGCCATAGATTTCCTGTGTGAGACCAATTCAGTTAATCCTTTAGGGCAAAAGTCATCCCATCACACTTCAGGAACTTAGCTGAAGTACCAAGATTAGGAGCCCATTTACCCTGTGTTGTCTTTTTCACTTAAGCAAACGTAGCAAACCCTACCTGTTTTGGTTGTCTAAAGAGTAATCTTTTAACAGACTAACTTTAAAGAAGTACCCTTAATTTTTAAGATTTATAAGTATGAGGTTTCAGTGTTTACATTCCCCATGTCTAAAACAGGAACGTTCTGCTTTCTTCCCACCCACTGCCTTTCTTTTCAATTTAGGCTTTAATCCTTCAAAGAAGCCTATCACTACTGGGCTTTATGAATTATCAGTATCCCCTTAACATAATGCTCGCCATATCTACACATACTGAATGGTAAGTTCCTTGGAGCAGGATTTTCCAATTGCTGTAAGGAAGGGGGACGTAAGAGAAGAGGGTCAAATATGACAAGTATCTTGTGGTTATGCCTGAACACTTGCACATAATTAATTGGAGGAACTAGAGAGTGTCAAAGGTCACAGACCTTAAATAACATTCCTGTGTTTCCTTAGCCTGGCAAGAGCCTTTCTATCCCTGTAGCTGGTACCTGGCGTTTCTGTGGCCAGCAGCAGGGCTGCACTGGTGCTTGACTTCACATGGCTTCTCCAGCTTGCCTTGTCACCCTCAGTAAGGCACTCAAGGCAGCCGTGGCACCTAGCCTAGGGGCAAGAAGGGAACAGTGACAAGCAACGGCACAAGACAGCGCTCAAAAGGGAACAGGTAAAACAAGGGAACAGACGTTACCTGACAATTAACCAGAGCAAACATTTGCCACAAATTTCACATAGAGATCCAAGCTGTGTAAGAGGCGTGTGTGAAGAACCAGAATCAAAGTTGAGGCAGATTGAAATATCTGAGGGTAAATTTTATAGATATAAACAAACTTTGGCACTAACTTACTGTCACAAAAATAATTTTCTGTGATTTGACAAAGCCTTTTGTCTGCACTGGTAGAATACTGCAGACTCAGCAGCAGGGAACTTGTGGCTAGTAAGAGAAGCAACCTGGGATTTGCTGGCCGGGGGATGGTCCTCAATTAAGCCAGAATTCTGCTTACAGAGTCCAGAAAATAGAATGACCAGAAAAGCCTAAAACATCTTAGGCCTTACTTCCATGGGTATTTAAAATAAAAAGACGACACCACCCTCCCCCTATAAAATGATGACGTTCCATATGTAAACAATATGTGCAGAAAAGGGTCTTTAAATAAATGGGTTTTGATAAACATTCTACTGAATGAAGTGCTACACACTGTATGAAAGTTATATAAATAAGTTGAGATGAAAGTCCTTTGAAATGCAATGAATCATTTTAGAAAAGGATTTGATATACAGAAGCAATGCATACTCACATCATTAATTTTTCATACCTAACATTAAAAAAGCACACACATTGCAAATACAGTGAGATCTATCTAAGGGCTTGGTTATATAAAGTTTTGACATAGTCCCTCTATCCATTCCTAGTTGGCTTCAACATTACATGTAGCTGTTTACTGTGCTATTATTTCTTGTTAAGTCATGGTTTGGGTGACTGCTGTGATTTACTGTCTCCTGCAGATTTTACTCTCCTCATCCTCACTAGCTCATGAGGCGACATCACTCACACAACTGTGAGCAAGCGTCTCACTGCAGGGTAGTAGGTAAACCCTGTAGATCCTGTTACGGACTCGCTATAGCTGATTCCTATAAACTGGAAGATGAGAACAGCCTTAGCCCCTTCACAGATGATGGATGCAGATTAGCAGATCTAAACAATTAGTTAGGGTGAGGGAATGAGCCCTTAGACAATTAGAGCAGTTAAGCATCCTGCTGACAGCTGTGGTGACAGCAGACAGTAAAACTACACTTGATGAAATGAGAAAACTCTCTGCCTTTTTGATTTACAGGCAAGTTTACTTATAGGCTTTAAGGTGTTTAACTACAGTGGTCACGAACCAGGCACTAACATCCTTCCATCTGCAGCGAACAATGGGGGACCGGTGGGCGCAAGCTGACATAGCTCAGTTCTGGTGGTGTTTGTCAGCTGTGGTTGTTTGAAACAAGGAGGCAAACTTGTCAGGCAAAAGGAGGCAAACTGAACGCTTGAGCTGTTACCGGTGTGAGAAAAAGAGAGATTTAATGCTTTAAGGTATGTGAAGATCAGAGATGTTTTGTGCTCGCTCCCACTCATATTTTTACATTAAAACCTGCCACTTGCAAGCTTTTGTTTCAAGTCACACAGCAGCTGTTTGGTGAATGTGTTTTTTGTATCCCTTAAGAACAAATGATCCCTTGTTTTTAACCCTTTGATTTGGAGAGTTTGTATATCCAGGTGTGCACTATTCCCTTTCCAGTCCTATTGTGCTACCACTACCCAGGAGAGAGGTTTCAAATATTTGCGGTCAGTTCCCGGGAATTTGCTTTAGATGCCAACAAAAATTAATTCATACAAATTCTAGTGGGTTTTGTCTTAGAGTTGTTTTCTGGAGCTGGGGGAGGGAGGGGATGTTTTAAATGACCGTGCCAAGCTGAGAGGCAGATGTGAGTTTGCTTTGATCCAGGAAAGGATGCATTGTTGAATGTTTCAGAGTCTTCAGACGACGCTCAACCATGAGATCAAGGAGAAAAATGTATGTTGCTATACACTTTTTCTCACTTAGATGTTAGAATTACCGGATACTAGAAACTAAATTTAAAGGTACTGCATTGCTTCACAGCGCACCTGGAAAAGGAACTATAAAACAGGTAATCACTATCAATTGTTAAGGTGTAATAACGGCACAAAGCATAAGAATCAACCTGAATTCTTACATCAGGCGGGCAGGGAAATAGATGTCATAACTTCTAATACAATTAAAACTCTAAATATTGTCATAATGGGTTACGACAGTACAGTATCATTCATTTCTGCAGTGACAGGCATCAACAGGTGGATAGCCAGCTTGGCTAATATGGCTTATCAATAGAGATAATGCAATATTCCCCTGGTTTCATGTTTTATTGTAAATGTGAACCTCAGCTTCCGTTTGACAATGTTCACTGAGATACACGAAGCAGAGCTCTCTTTTGTGCATGCCAGGCCTGATTGATGGTTTCAAAGTGAACCTTTAATTGTGTTTCACTTTGGCTTCGTTTACCTGTGACAGTACAAAAGAAAGTGCAGTGGGTGCAGATCTATGCTAGAGTTAAAACAGAGCTTCACCTGAATCAGGTCCACTTCAATGGATGAAAGCCCGCTTGCACTGACATCAATAGGATGCCCTGGGAAGCTCTGCAGGAGGAGATCTTGCTCTATTTGATTAATTGTCAACTGATATTTTTTACAACACCGCAGGCTTTAATTTCAGTAGAACTTCCCCCATCAGCATGAATAGCAATAGCCATCATCGGGCTGAACTCTGAATTCAGTGAGAGATTTCATTGTATAAGATTCTCAGCGTTCAGTTCAGAAAATGACTCTCTCAATGTTTTTGTCTTAGGCAAGCCACTTGGATAATTCATTGATATGATTGCATGGGGAAAGCCATGCTTATACAATGTAAACTTTTGCCTGAAAAATGTAAATAAGTTTTGTTATATGGTTCTATACCAAAAAACTGTGGGCATAGGTGTAGGTGCACAAAAAATAGGTTTCACTTTTACATGAGAATTGCTGATAATGAAGAACTACATGAGAGACCATCAACAAAGCAATATTGTTACGAAATGGAGAAGGTAATAAATAATTGGGTTAGCTACTAATTTACATGATGTTAGCGATACGTTGCTAAGGAGCAAATGTTGAAGCAGAGTATAGTATTCATCTGAACATACTAGGTCTGAAAATGCTTCAGTTCTTTCTCCATTGTGACACACCAACCTCTGAAACTTGTGATCTTTCTCCAGCTAAAGCAAAGCAGTGGTAAGCTCCCTCTTCTTCCTATTTCTGGTCTGCTGCCTGTAAAGTTGGTATTTTAGCACTTATTGGTGGCACTTTACATAGGTCATGTCTTTCCATGACGTTCTTGGTAGACAGGTAAGCTTTTCTACTCGGTAGGACAGTCCCTTACAGTATGGAAAGGACTATTGCCTGCAAGGAATTCTCCACAGGCAAATCAAGAAACGAGTCAAGTCACCTCTTTTGCCCAGTTGACTAATAATCAGATAGGGAGACAGCTCACCTCCTTTTCATCTCAAAAGTGAGGATTAATTCCAGATTCGGATTTCGCATGAGGGCTTTCATTTAGTCCAGGAAACAAAGAAGAAAACAGATGTTCTCATGTAAAATCAGCATTTTTATTGTAGTATAAAGTGTAAGTATGTGCACTCCATAACTACCTAGGGGCATCAGAATAATAATTATCCATTAATGGTTTTCATTTGTAGAAGTTCAAAATACTTTACAAAAATAACTTTACTGAGTATTTTAGAGGACAGAACTGAGGGGGCTTGCCTTCCTCATCATTAAGAAAGGCAGAGATAAACTGTAGGTCTCCTGCTCTGTGTAACACCCCGTCCTCTACTGCATGTGGAAGTTCTGACAGCTTCCAGAGGTGAAAAACTGTCCTAGCTGTTCTGTCTCGGACAGCAGATGACCATATGTATGACACACAGGGATCTTAAACAGCCAAGACATTGCATTTCAAACAAGAATTCTTCTAATGTGTGCACTGTCAGCAATGGATTTCACACGCAAAGCAAGCAGCTAATATCATCTAATCTATTTCTTGAGCAGAGTTTTGGGGGTTTGGGTTTTGGGTTTTTTTAAAGAAAGAAGATATGAAGCAGAATAAACAGGTTTCATGATGCCTGCAGCCACATGTGCTCAGGTAGGACAGATTAAGGAGGAACCGGTGAGGGCCTGGCATGGTCCCTTCAGGGGAATCCTGATCAGGGGGCCATCTGGAGAGCGAGGCAGAAAGCACATCATGGCAGGACAGCTTGAGTCCAACACTGCTCATATTTTTTTGCTGATGTTGTTCACCCTGTCAGGAAAGTCATTGAGTTCAGTACCTCGAAGCCAGTTGGCACAAAGGCTTTTGAATAGCACAGCGACAGATGCAGGGCAACAAGCTGAACAGTACCTGAAATACAGCTCTTCCACAGGGTGCTGTGGGTCCGGGCACTGGTGTCAGCAGGACATTTGCTGGTTCGTAATGTTCACTGCTCACATTGCTTTTCCTCATGCCTCCTCACATTGCTTTTCCTCATGCCACCTCACAGAAGAGGTGTTTTCTTCTAAGTATGCCTCTCCTCCTCTCTGAATGCCTCAGCTGGTACAGCATCTTGGGCCCTACTTTCCATCTGATGGCTCCAGAGCATGGTCTTTCCCTGTCTAACCACCAAGGGCAGAGGGGACATCTTCCTCCCACCTTCCCTTTCTCACTTCTTTCCCTGTAACCCCTTTTTTCTGACCCTATGCAGTCTTCTGAGGGGAGAACAGGATGAGGCTTTCTTCTGGAGAGGTGCTGCCCAGCCTTAAACCAAGCCCAAATGTAATTGTTTTCTTGTTTCTCCTATGTCATCATTGTAATTCTGGACTCCGCTGTTGTGGAAAGCTCTTAGTTTTATTGTCCTTTTTAATTATGAAATCCTTTCCTCAGTAATTCACTGTGACTCGGTAACTGACTCCACATGGCTACGACGTGACTGTCCTGATTGAATTACTGGAAGTACAGAGCCGGCTGAGCCACACGCATGCGAGGCATGGCGCAGCACGGAGCTGCCTTCACTGGGCGCCCCGGCATCACCAACATGGGGACAAGGCCTCCTTCCCCTCCTGGGCCCTTTTGTCGCTGGGAAGAGCTGGTTTCCCCACTTTGACCACCCCAGTGTCAACCCCCTGTGTGACCCTTTTGCATGCTGAGGGTAACAAACCTATGGTGGTGGCAAATGCCACCGGCTCTGGCGTGTCAAGCAGGGAGCGTGGGCACCCACTGAGCCAAAGGCAATGCTAATGCTGTGCAGATACTGACACCAGTACCCTGTGATCCGGGCACACAGTGCTACCAGGCATGCACACGCTCATCACTGGGTTGTGTTAGCTACCCACAAATGAAGGTACAAGGCAAGCCATGCAATGCCCACTCTGGCACGAAGGATGGGCTGGGAGTCGTGATAATTCCACCACGGATCCACGTCCGGCTTCCCGGCTTCAAAGGAAGAAGGGGGTGATGTGCCTAGCAGGGTTCCCAAGCTGTGGGTGGTTTCCTTTTATTTAGGAAAACATCTGATACAGCGTGTCACGAAACGTCACGTTTATTTAATTCTTTTTTCGTTTGGATATGATTACTGTCACGTGGAATGGAAACTGAGTGATGCGCCATGAGCAAAACAAATATTGGAGGATGGTTTAAATCAGCTCATACTGAATTAGGGCAGGGAGAAGAAATGTCTATTGTAGGTCTGAGAAAATTAGGTTTATTTAAACTTTTTGTTAATGAGTATAAAGGAGGAGGTAAAGTTAAGCAGGCCATTAACTGATAGTACATTGATAGTGGTAACTGCCTTTGTTTCTTTGCCCCAGTGAGCACTGGCGAGAACTCATGGACTTACAATAGGATTTATTAGGAGAATGCAGAAATGGAATTCAAATAATTAAATATGTACACAATTTAGTTAAGGAACATTTAACATAGGTCCTAGCAGGCTAAGGATACCACAGTGCTAGATGAAGGGATAAGTTCTCTAGGAGAAGAGCATGGACACAACCCTGGGACCGCTACAGAGAATCTGCACAGATGGAAGGATGAACAGGGACAGTGAGTTTGCCTGATGAAGGCCGAAAAAGGAAAAAGGGGAAACTGAATATCCAGAGGGAAAGATATTGCAGGAGTGACACGCACAGACATTCCAAAATGAATGCACTGCGAGCAGATTCAATTAAAAATACTTTCTGTCTCTACGTGTGTGAGATGGAACACATTTTTCCATGATGTTTAAAAGTTGAAGAGAGATTGTCTTTTGTTGTTGTCAAATTCCATGAACTGCTTTCTAAGTAACCTAAGACAAAGATAAAGGGAACAGTCACAAATTTATCATGCAGCCTGCTTTGCAACTGCATAGAACAGAACACAGGGGACAAAGCAGGTCTTCTCCACTCCAAAGGCTGTGAGCCTGCTTGTAGCTTGGGACTGAGCTGGAGTATTATGGGGGGAGAATAAAAACCAAACCACATGCTAATAGAAAAAAGAAAAAGGCAGGGTGTGGTGGGGAGGGAGAAAGAGAACAGCTCATGCATTTAATCCAGAGATTTTGGTCAATGTTCGACCAAACCGCAATGAAAAATGAAGGCACTGTATCAATGGTCTTTCAAGATTCCTTCAATAGATTCCCTTTAGCTTTTGGATGCTCCGTCAGTGTTGATCTTGCCTCTCACTTTTTGTCTTACCTTTCTTTAAAAGGTGAATTAAAAGGGAATTGTCAGCATTTATGGAGACAGAGCATGTGGCTCAGCATTTTGACAAACAAGTCCCTCGCTAGCTGCATTGGGAAAGCACCAGCAGAGCGGCATTTGGAAGAGCAGGATAGTTATTTCTGGCTGCAGTTGCGAAGATGAAAACGCCTGGTGAACACATGCCTTCGGCTGCCACCGCATGGTGAGAGCAGGGAATGAGGGCGAGCGTTTATCTGGTTTATCTGCAATTTGCCTGGCAGTGTGATATTCCCAGAGATTCTATTGAAAGTAACTTCTTTTCAAATCTAACTTGAGGAAACCCCCCCCACAAACAAAAAAAAGAACCCCAAACCCGAGCATTTGTATCGGCTTTATTAGCTATAAATTCATCTCTCTTAGAACCTTTTTATGCCATTTCTTTGTTTCATTTTTTGGCATGTTAAGATCTTGTTATGCCAAGCTAGTAAAAAGAACCAAGGCAGAAACAACTTCATAAAATGATTTTGCAGATTCATTCAGTCACCCTGCCCCAGTGTTATGACTTTCATCTGCTGGCTCAGTCCCAGTTGATGCTTCTTAGCCTGTATGCAGATATTGCAAAATACAGGGTAATCTTCAACCCTATAGCAGTTTTTCCTTTGTAAATGTTGACACTGTGCAATCAAAAGGAGACCTCTTCAAGATGCTAACATTTCGATTTTTAGTGCAGATTTTCTATAGAAATATTTGTATGACAAAAAGCCTGCTATTTGGTCTCTAGAAGTGTCATTTAAAAATAGTAAAAACAACTTTAAACCTATTTAGACATTCAATGAAGAATTTTTTCCCCCGTGGTTGCAATTGCTGGGAGAATTTTTAGGAACCAGGGTGGTTACAGCTCCGAGCTATAAACAGTGCCCTGGTGCCTGGACTAAAACGTGTGAGACATTTTAAAAGTTTCATGCATTTCAGTGACCTTTTAGTGCTTGGTAACAGGAATCAAGAACTTAACATTACACATAATCTTAAAGCAAGTCCTTGCCATGGTTCAGTTTTGCCCCGATTGCAGTGCTTCGCTCAGCAGCTCCCAGCTCCCATCCCAGCAATGTGGGTGGAAATGCAAGAAAATATCCCTCTGGCTCCAAGCAACTCACAGACCAATACTACCAGGGGAGATTATTTATTTTTTTAAATATCGTTGCATGAAGAACTTTATTTAATTGCATGGGTTTGAACTCTGCTTTTTTTTTTTTTTTTTTTTTTTTTTTTTTACCGCAATATAAATGCAAATAACTCCAGGGAAAAAAGTATTTGACTTAAAGTTACACCTGATCTCTATTACTCTACAAAACTGTTCCTCAGCTCATTTATACCAGTATAACTGTGGAGTAAATCCTCTTTATGTGGCAGAGACATTTTCTTTAAAAATGAATGAATGAGAAGTACTTCAGGACATATAACGTGGTATATTTTTGAGGAAAAGAGAGTAAATCATGCAATAGTTCCACCATTTAAAATACCTTATGTTAGACCTTTCACTATTGCAACATAATTGTTTACGAGTAATATTTTTGTTTAAATAAAAAATGTTGGTTTTGTTTAAAACAAAAACATTTAAACATCTGATGGAAATGACCAAAACCGAAAGAGTATTTCCATTCCTTTTTGTTCCTTTTTCTTCATCGAGTACATGGCAAAATAACGCTGTTGCTGACAGAGATACAGATTTTTCCAAGCTGCCCATATGCTTGTACATATAAACAGTCATTTAAATAGGATTCCCAACACATATTCTTCTTATAGATCTTGAAGTCTTATTTTGAGTTTTAACAGAAACGTCATGTGAATACATGTGTATTTGGGGAGTTTTAAAAGCCAAGCTCTGACCTGACGTGCAAGGAGCTGCTGCAGGGAGTACACACAGGCACTCACATCTCAGCACTTCCCAGCTGCTCCCAGCGTTGAGTTTGTCACATGTTAAAATTCACAGAGCAGCTTCAATGGAAAAGAATGCTGGAAAGAGTGTGTTTGACTTCAGGTGTTCCTAAACATTAAAAAGCTGTCATTTTTATTTTGTTCTTTTCCCATAATCTGTATTAGGTGCTGGCCTGAATTGTTTGACATTAAAAATCACAGCGTTGAGCAGGAGCTAATCAAAGTTTAAAATAAATAAATAAAGAGACAGATAGTAACCCTGCTATACCCCGGCTTCAATACTGTATTTTCAAAGTTAAACAAAATAATGAACAAGTGAACAAAGACATAAAACCAGACCCAAGAACTTTCTTGCCTCATTTCAATCCAGAATAAAATTTTAATAAGGAATTAAAATAATGAAAATCCCGATGACTCCTTGCCCCCAGATCTCACAGCATTCAGATCAAGGTCCTCTGTGCCTGCTGACTCCAGAAAGCAGGGGAAGGGAAAAATAAAACGCCTCCTCTTAAAGGTAAGTGAAGAGGCATGGCTGCCTGAATGCTTGAACTGGTTTTCCCTCATATAAAAATGAAACATTTCTTTTCATCTTCTCATTTTCAGAAAACTGGGCAAGAGTAGAAGTAACTGGAGCTCCAAGGGTAAAAAGAGCCACATCCAGTTCTAACACACAGTCTTCAAACAGAACATTTGAATGATGTTTTAAATTAAAACCACAGAACAAAAACTACAGCATCATAGATATTAAGGGCCATGTTGCACTTTCTGCTTTGAAAGTGGGAGAAGTAACACCTAAGCACACTCCTAGCAAATACTGGGGAAGGATGGGGCTCCCTAACTTCTTCACTCCCCTCCAGCTCTATCCCAAAATACCTGCAGCCTCCGAGTCTCTGCATACCGTACAGCAGTGCCCGGCTTGGCAGCTATAAATGCTTCGTGTGCTTTAGGCAGCAGGAAATATGCCTTAACCCTTTCCGCAGCTATGATTTCACGGCACCGGCAGGAAAGCCCAGTGGCAAAGTAGCTAATGCTACGGTCACGCTCTTCGGAGAGCAGGGAGGCGTAAGCGGAGAAGGCAACCAGTCTAGGAGGGTCTGTCAATGCCCAAAATGCCAAAAGTCACATCCCACTTCCCCCTGCCTCGGGACACCGGGTGCTGGTGGTGACAGGCAGGCTCTGTGTACCTGAGGTGGTTTTCTGCAAGAGATGATCCAGGGCTGTTCAAACCAAAACTGAGAGGGGATCCATTACTGCCACAGTTCCTCACCATAACACAACTGATCCTGCACAGATTCATTATCCTGCTTTTAGTGCTCAAAGAATAAAAAAGAGGATTTCCAGAAACTGGAAATAAATGTGAAATATAGGTGTATCACATGATGAATTTCATTCCTGATGAGGAATTCTACCTACTGCAATTTACCTTCTGTCTGGGACACATTATCTCTGCGCAGAGGAGCAGCCCAAGACTTAAGCAGTTCTTAAAACTTCCAAAAAAACTGATTAAGAGGGAGTTAAGGAGTTTATAGGTCTTGTGGGGCTTTGTTACACATGGCTGAATTTTAAATTCATAGTGGCCTCGAGACAGAAAGTTCAGCTGTGTTTTAGATCTTTTAAAATAATTTTGTTTTCCACCCTTTCTTCAACAACAAGTCTTGAAATAATGAGATGAGAAAGGCCATTCTGCATCAGCGTTTTTCATACCCCTCTCTATGTAGTACATGTTACACGTCTAGCACTTGGCACACCAGACTAATATTTTGCTCTTTTCCTTCTAAAAGCTATGTGGGTTTTAACTATTTGTCTCACTGAAAAAAGAAGGCATAAAAGGTTAGCTTGATTAAGCAAAACTGCAATTCTAGTCCCATTCAACAGTGCACCATCCTCCCTTACCTTGCTTCCATCAAGGAACCTTTTCTTTTAAACCATCCCTCATGAGTATCAGACTTCTGCAAATCTCTGGGGTGGGAATTAGGAAAAATTGTGTCCAGCTCCTATTCACAAAACCATGGAAGTTTGACTGTTAATTCTCTTAAATTAAAATAGATTTTGAAGGATTTATTAATGTTGTATTTCATATGCTTCGGTGTACATTTTGTTTAGTCAGTCTTGCCTCTACTACATAATATACATACAGCTGTCCTATTATCTGATGGCAGACACACATTGAAATGATGTAAAAGGAAATAACTGGGTAGAGATCTTTCTGAAAACTTTTTCTATAATTTTATAAGATATCTGAGCTTTGAAGCTGGGCGCATAAATCTGAAAAACAAAAAAAAAAAGCAGAAAAATAAAGAAGTTCTTTAAAATAAATCTGACCTGGATTTCAACATAAAAACAAAGGCTTAACTAAACAGAACTCTTCTGTCCCAAAAGAACTCTGAATTCAGCTTAAGATTTATTATTGCCAGCTTCCTGTCCAGGGATTTACAAACCCAGCCCTAATTGTTTATACGGTAAACATCATTTGAAAGTAACAAAAGTGAGCTGTATTAGTCTTTTTTTTTTTTTTTTTTGTTTTGTCTTAGATGTGAAGTTGCATATCTTACACTTGCAGTGTCGGGTTTGATGAAGTGTGAGCTGTGAACTGCTGTGTGAAATAATTTCATGTTTTTTTCTTGGACTCCTTCATGTTCTACCAGTGTTAATTTATGAAACCACATCTCTCACATGATCGAGCGTTAAAAAACACTCTAATTGTAATGGGAAAGTAAAATTTGTGTTTAAATGACAATTTTTACCCTGCAATCTTTGTATGGGATTTAAGCCCAGATCTTTGTGTTTGTAGTCAGTTTAAGATTTCAAAGTTACAGCCATTGTCTGTGAGGCGCTCTGGGTTCACCGGTCTGAAGCCCCCCCACGTACTAGCACCACCGCCACTTCTCTTGAAGACTTGTACAGATGCCTCAAGGCATCTTTCAGCAACAGTATCAGATTTGCTTATAGTGCTGAAGCAAATGTTTTCATGGTCTGTCACCTTGATTTTATTAAAGGTGTTGGCCTCGGCTATTATCCAGTGCTGGAAAAAGTCCCCTATAGAGGCTTTATATTAGGCTGGGAATTTAGAACAGCCAAGCATTTTCAGTCCATGATAAACTTTTCTTTGCATGGCACAAGGCAGAGCATTTTCACAATTAGTCTAAACCAGGATGATGCTCTGCAGGTACTTCAGGCTCTGGACGTTTACAATTTGTGCCTCTGTGCCTTAGATTTTGCCACCCCTTTTCACAGAGACTTGACTTTGCTTTCCCAGGATTTTTATTTCTCCCACTGAAGAAAGCATCCAGTGCTGAAAAGTTCTCCTTTCAAATAGTTGTGTGCCTGGCTTAAATGTGTGGCATCATCAAAGCGTTGCTTTCATAAACAGCCTGATTAATCACTGCTTTAAAGAGAACAATTTTGGCTTATTCTACAGCTTCAATACATTGTTGTTTTGTTTTTGCTGTGCTTTAGCCACAGTAATACGTATAAGAATAACTTGAGATCAAAGATTTCCTAAGAGCTGTAGGAAATGTAATGTGTGTGCAGGTGCCTTGCTCTGCTCTGGAATTTGGGGACTTTGTTGAAAGGAGGTTGGGGTGGTGTTTTCCAAAGGGCACAGAACATCTTCATGCAAAACAGGGATTTTTACCAGGGCCAGTTCTGAGGTGCTCAGTTAAATGCAAGACTTCATTAAAACCGAGACGTTCTTGTGTACCAATGCAGAGTTCAGTTGTCTGCTGTTTATACAGCAAAGGCAAAGCGAGTGTGTGCAATGGGACCCACATGCAAAGCAAAGGGATTGTGTGTGGTCCGAGTGGACGTTTTTGTCATCCTGTTTGGGAACCAGTTCAGGATCTGTTTCTGTTGGCAGTTTCCTCCTGTTGTGAATATATTAGTGCATTTCTCAAGGCCTCCAAGCAGCTGAAAGGCTAGTAACTTAAGCCTGGAATATGACAGACAATCATCTTCCATCAGTTCAGACATGGGTGATGGGATGAAAAAGAAGAGATTACATCTCTGAAAACAAAGGAACTAATGCAGGCCAAGACCAGCCAGTAGGCTGTAATCTCTGTTTTACCATAAATGTACAAAAACGTCTTATCTCTGGTTTTACAAAGTAGTGTGAGA
Source organism: Ibycter americanus (assembly GCA_035590275.1). Lineage (NCBI taxonomy): Eukaryota > Metazoa > Chordata > Aves > Falconiformes > Falconidae > Ibycter > Ibycter americanus. The sequence goes on from JAVJGI010000062.1 coordinate 6,813,237, forward strand.
GCGGTTGCAGCTCTTGGGCACACCAGCCAGCTCTAAGTGGTGGCTCAGAAAAATGACAAGACTAAAAGAAGCAGTTTAGGGAATGAAAAAATGCACCTTGTAAAATTCCAAATAGAACAAAAAATCTCTGACCATCATTGCTCAACAATTTTAAACCTTTCAGTTCACATCAAAAAGAGATTTATGCAAGACATGAGACCTTAAAACACCCAGCCAGTAGAAACACGCAGCATCATGTTCAAACACCCCGTTTGCCACCTGTGCCAATGAAGGTTTGAGATTTATGTTAATTCTTCAATGAGCAAAAGTCAAGTGCCAGTTTCTTAATGCAAACCGCATTGCAACGTGAATGTGCCACAAACCTCTCCCACAGTTCACATCTGCAAATATTATTTTATAGAGGGGAGGAAAGAAATCAACTCATACTGAATTTCCACCAAGGAGGAGGGTGCTCTGCGTAGCTTTTCTGTTAGCAGATCGCTCAGCATCCCTGGGTTTGGGGGAATCATTTCTTGGCAAACATGGGGACAGTGTCTCACAGGTGCACGGTGAATGCTGCCCCAAGCAGCACGTTCCCTGTCTCTTGGTAGATGTCATCCCTCTGCTTCTCCTCCTCCCTTTTCTTTAGTTTCTTTCCAGTTTTCCAGATTCAGGACTGAAAATGAAGCGTAAATCTTACTGCCTAATAACCACGGCAGTTACTTCAATAAAATGTTACTTAAAAGTCAATGGACTGCACATGTTAAAGACATTAGAGCTGTTAACAGACCATTGTAAAGTAAGCAGAATCTTTAATAACCTGCACGTAACGCGTAGCTCTGCGATTTTCAGCACAGGGCAGGCTGCGAGCCCGGGCTCTCTGCACTGGGGCTCCCAGCAGAAACCGCTCCTGCATTCCTCGCTCCAAGGGCGAAACGGGGCTAGAGGTGGTGCTAAACACCGAGGCCCCCGGGCAGGCTTCGAGCGCAGCCAAAACCCCTATTACCCTGAGGCTGGAGGGCTGAGATGGCTGGAGGGCTCCTCAGTTAGAGGGGCAGCAGAAGATTCCTGACCCTCTTCTAGAGCCCAGCCTCCAGCACAGGCGTGGGGAAGGGAGCGCTGCTCCTGCCTGAAGGCAGCACAGTCCTGATGCTGCAGTGCTTTGCAGGGGGAAACCTCGCCCAGGAACTGATCTGGGGCAGGTAGCAGCAAAACGCTGCTGAGACTGGGGTGGGGGAGGCAACTCTCACTCCTTTGCTCCTGCCACACTTCCATCACCTCAACAGCAGTGGGAGGTGCTGTTTAAAGCTGGCAAAAGAAACATCCTTTGAATGGGTGCTGTCCTTGCCGCTGGAGCCTTCTGTCCGGCAGGGAATGTGCATGCTCACTGACCAGCTAAGCCTTGGACATGCTACATCTTCGGTATTTTCTGTCTTCTCCCTTTTTTTATTTTCGGCCAAAAGCCTTCATACCGCCCACCCCTCCAAAAAAAAGACTGAAGCTGGAAAATATAGCAAATGATTGTAATTTCAATTTTTTTTAAAAAATGTGCTTAAGTGGAAACATTTATAAATAAGCCAGAAGAGGATTTATGCATCAGTCTGCGATGATCTGCATGTGTGAGCACAAGGCATGCAGCCAAATTTACACAAGCCAGAACATCCGCCTCCCCCCATCTCCCCGCATGCGCATGCACGCATGCCCTTACCAGTGTAAAATGGATGTACTGGCCTCATAATTTACACCAGCACCTTCTTTGGCTCTTTCCAGATGCACGTCAGCATTATGGAAATGTTGAAACTGAATGTGCCTAAGCTGTCATCTCAAACAGCCTTTGAAGGAGGAGACAAGTATTTTGCTTTTTCTTTCCAATGAGTGCCTGATTACCATGGCTGCTGCTCTTAGCACACAGAAATAAGTGATATGAAGATGAGAGATCTGCTGGGACACCCCAGCTGTACAGAGCATCTCCAGCAAATTACTTTGCTCACTGTCATCTCTCATTCGAGTACTCTCCAAGCAGGAGCTCCTTCATTTTTTTCTAAGACTACCTCTATAGACTTCAGAGTTGGGAAACTGCCCTTATTTTCCACCTCAAGGTTTCCCAGTCAAGTTTTGGCCCCTTGTCCCACCTGTAGCCCTGTGGTGTACCCCCAGTTCTGTCACCATATTGTCACATCTTCCAAACCACTTCATCCAATCCCTTAATTCAGGTGTAAGCATGGGTGACCTACCAACATGTCTCAATCTTACCTCAATCACTTTTGCTGCTCTCCCTTCATGCCTTTCCGTATGCAGCACATCTGTTCAACGGGAGACCTAGAAATGCACACAACAGATCAGAGTGCAGTTCCAAGGAGAGTATGAGATCTCTCCGTATATAAAATATGACACCAGCTTTCACATGACCTGACTTTCCTACCTGACTGTGTGGGAAGTGCCTTTTTAATTAGATCTTTCTCAAGCTTTTTTCAGCCAGCATGTGTCTGTCTTAGAAGCTAAGGCAGCCCTCACCACCACCTTTTCGGTTTCTCCATTAAGACAACCTAGCACAGCACTCATGCTAGGGGTCTTGGGACTGGCCATGTTCCTGGCAGCCCCCTTACCCACACCATGGCTGCATCCAGCCCTCTGTAGTATTAACACTTTCCAGGTTTCTCCCTTTCCAGATGATGCTGTTTTAAAGTAAAGCACTGTAAATATTTTTGAATTCTTTCATGAATATTTTGAAAGCTGTCTTTCCAATCTCAGGCAATTCTGAACTGATTTTGAGGCAAGGTTTTATAAAACCCTACATCAAATGCTTGAGTATTTATTATTTGTTATTTATTTTGCCAAATGTCTCAAATGCATCTATAGGCGACAGGCCAGTGCTCTGATGTATAAGCCAAATACCATAAAGCTGTCTCCATGCAATTTAGAGAACTCTTTGATTATGCATGCTTTGGCTATATTTTTTACTAAATAATGATAATTGCTCTAAAAGGTTCAGTCTTTGTTGGTTTTAAGTACCTCAAGAGTCAATCCAGTAATTTTTCATGCTTACTTCTCCAGCCTCTGTGATCTGTAAGTGATGGTTACTGATTTCCTTCTTTCTCCTGTCCTCTGTCACCCTCAAAGATTCTTTGTTGCCTTGATTTTGATAAAAACACACTTGTATAAAGCCAAATGGAAGAGCTGAGAGCTTTAACAATTTTTTATGTTCTTGAAAGAATAGACTTCATGCCTTTCTATATCTGTATTTGTACATATGTTGTATGTATAGACATACATTTATGTATACTTATGAACAGTAGTGCTCTAGTTCTAACTGAGGCCTCTGGGTCTTGTAATAAAACCAGTAAAACAATAATTTATAATAACTTATCAATAGTATGCCATGGATATCATCTATAATTCTGACAAATAATGCCTGATTTAGGTTTCTTTCACTTTGTGACTGTCTTCTGTTGATTTTTTTCTAGCCCTTTTATGTGAGTTTAGAGTTTACAAAGGAATATGGGAGAATTTTTTTAGAATTAACTAAAAGCCTACATTTAATGTATATTAATTAAAGCACATTAATCACTGCATGGGAAACATTAATATTAATCTAAATTTTTTAGTGGATTGACTTTCTTGTGTGCAAGGTCACCTTATTTCCCATAATATCTTATCAGCATGGGATGTGTTTTCATGTCACACAAAGGGTAAGCAGCAGCAGGACTGTCCCCACCCCAATAGCAGCTTCTCCACCAGCTGCAATAGCAGCTGGAGAAAGAGGACAACGTTGTTTAGCAACTGGTGAGCAGCTTGTCCTTGTGACTAGCTCTGTTCAGTGCAGCGCCATTCTTGGTGAGTGGGGTAAAATTTGAGGGAGGACTACAGTAAGGCAGTCCAGCAGGAGATGCAGATGTATCACACCCAAGGAATCAGGCTGGGCCAGCTGCTGGTGCTGCAGCAGGCACACTTGACACCCCCTGCAAAAAACACCTTTTGCCCAGGCAGGGTAGTTGTCTCAGTTAAAACTGGCACCGTGTGGGTAGCTCTGAATGACTCTTCCCAACATTACTAGGGTATAATGGGTTATCTGGCCCCTATCGCTCCTGATAAAGGAGAGTTAGCTGTACTCATATGTGTTGTTGCTTGGGATTTTAGAGGTGTGGTTCCAATATTTTCTTTACAGTATATGTACTATTCAATGGAAATGACAAAAGTACTACAGAAGGATTTCAGGGTATATATTATGAAACTTATGTTTCATATATCTCTAGACCTTGCTGCATCTTACACAGATTTTTAAGAAAGGTAACTGCACTCTCATGTCTGGAAAACTAATTTTATATTGTAGTACTTGCATTTCTCAGATTTTGTTAAACATACTGTTATCATCTTGGAGCAAAACCAGACTTTCTAGTCAAAAATGTGTAGATAGCCACCAAAAACCCCTTCACTGCATGTGAACATGAGACAACGCAAATATTGGACCCAATAGCAATGAACAGCTGAGAGTCCAAAACAAAGGCTGCAGCAATAGGAGCATTATCAGGCAATTTCAAGAGCACATCTTTTCCCAAATGTGCTAATGCACGAACACTTGCAGGAGGAACAGATAGCTGGAGGCAGCAAAATATCCCTAATCCTGCTACTAATCCACCTCTGTCAGATCCTTGGGAAGCCAAGTCTGCCAGGACATGGGCTGTATGGTGACGGCCACTGCCACAGGGCCACCATCCCTTCTGCCACCCTGGCAGGAGAAGGGGCTTTCTAAGACTCTTCTCTCAATCTAATTTATTCTTCCATCGCCACTTCTACTCTTAGACCCTGCTGCAAGGAATGCATGAAACCCCACCATGCCCGTATTGCCTTGCATTGGCTCCACATACTTATGCTGGCTATTTCTGACTGGATTTCTGTCTGATCGTTACTGTAGTAATGGGTGGACTTCCTCAGCTTCTCTACCAGATTTGCCAGTATCCAGTAAAGATGTGACAGCCAGCTTTATTCCAGTTTGTGCTCTGGGCTTCAAGAAAAGCAACGAGTGGTTATTGTTCACTTCCCACAGCATCAAAGGAAAAAGCATTTTCTTTTCGCACTTTGAGATGTCAGGCTTTAAGTCTCCTTCTGGTACCTGGGAGACATTGGAGGTAGCAGATGAGGTTTTGGTCAGGCTGGACTTGCTGTCCCAGTGCATGCTGCAGAGTCATTCTTTGTTGGCCAGGATTTTTAGATAGTTTTGAGAGTGGGTGACTAGCAAGGAGTTTAACATTGGCAGATGGATAGTAGATCCACACAAAGAGACACAGAAAGTACTTGAGTTTACAAAGGCAAACGAAGCCCAGGAGAAGAAGCGGTAATGTTATTTGTCAGTATTGCTGGCCATGAAGGGCCAAGGTCTGGAAGGGCTTAAGTCTCTCTCTTGAAGAAAGCCATAAGTTGCCTCCACCACCTTGTTAGAATTTTCATCAAGTCTTTTCTGTAGCGTGACCTCCATTTTGTCACTCAGGCAGACAGGCAAAGCCTTCTGTAAAACAGTTCTGCAAAATGCGTTGTTCCATAGGCTCGCAAGCAAACTGTTCTTTTGACTGCATTACACCTTGGTGTAGTTTCATGATTACACAAGCTTTTTCTACATAACTCTTCCCAGAAGAGTTTACTGAGAAAGTGAGATCTACCCCCTGGAATGCCAGGATAGAGCATACTCTGCAGCATTTCGTTTTATGGCATTTTATGACATGTTGCCTGTGAAAAATATTCCATAGCATGTGAAAGAAATCTACACTTCCAGCCAGGGCATTGATCTAGCTATGACATGAACACCATTAGAGGGTGCCTCCTTGTCACATTAGTCCACTAAAAGTGCCCTCAGGTTTATTATCAGATACGACTGTGAAAGTAAGTGGTGTAAAAAGGGGTGCACAGCTACAGTTTCGGGTGGAAAAAAAAAGGAGGGGGCTGAAAGGGAGAAGTCTGGGGACGGTTTCAGCCATGCTGAGGTAAGACAATCTGGTCAATCTCATTGTAATGTAGCTTCTCTCCAAAGCCAGCGAGATCTCCCTTTTGAGCCTCTTTCTGCCCAGGACATGCTCATAAATGGCAGTAAGAGGGCATGAACTCATTAAAGCTCCTACTTCACATCCATACAAAATTGCTACAACCCACGGAATAGACTGAATGCCAGCTGCTTCCTTGGGCATTTAACATTACTTACAAATAAAAGGATTAAGTTTAATAGATCAGGGCATAATTTAACAGCGGGATAATTACTGGCCTCTCCTAAAAATTGCCAGTCTAGCAGCCTCATGCGCTATGCTGCTGCACTGGAAGTAGACCCTGGCTTGCAGGAAAGAGTTTTAATGTCTGTGCCCACAGTGACCTCCCATGGGAGCTATAGCCATGGCCTGGAAGACCAGCTGAAGACCACCCATATCATGTTGGCTTTTCTGCTCATCTGGAGCAATATTTGTGCAACTGACTGAGAGTGCTGGGAGGAGGTTTCAGCCTCTCCTAAGGCAACGCAAAGGCATTTGGATGCCACCCTCCTCCTGGGAGCACACATGCAGCGTTGTCCCAGTGTGTCACCGTGTGTCCCACTGGATGGCACCATCCGTATCTCCCCTCAGTGTGATGTGAGTGTCTCTGCGTCCCCAGAGAGCTGCCCGACGTTCTTTCCCCGCAGTCCAGCACACTGCTGGGGCACACACCTTCTGCCAGGCAGCCAAACACCAAACTCTCACAGAAGAAATAATATGCAGCCACAGCCACGAAATATTTGAATGTAAGAATGTTATTACCTGCAGAAAATTCTTTGACTTGTCTGATGCCATGTCATTTCATGGAACATATTCCCTCTTTTGTCTATTGACTTATGTAGGTAAATAAGAGTACCCATCTGTGGTGAAACAGAGACTTACCACCTTTTTAACATTTGTTATAAATTTGTTCAGAAGGCTAACATAACCTTTTTTTGGCCAGCTCCATATTCACTAGTTGGTCATCTGCACAGTTTTCTTCCCGTCTCCATTGAGTTTGCAGTCTATGTGAGAGAACAAATATGTTTAATTTTGATGGTTTTCATTTTCTGTTCTAAGCAGTACTTTCTGAGCTGGGCTTTTTTTTTTTTTTTAATTTTATTTTACCTGCCACTCCTACTTAAATGTGGATCTGTGGGAAGTGCCTTGCACTTTTCAAGATAGTTGTTTGATTTTCCTTTCAAAGCCAAGAAACTGTAATTGCTTGTTTCCCCTGGGCTATTCATTCATGAGGATATGCCCCTTATATTGCAGTTTTCAGCCAGAATTCTTTCATTTTCTTTTAAATTTCCAATAAGCCTCTCTTTATTCCTTTTTTATTTTTGCCCATCTGTTATAGATGCCATTGCTACCCCTGTGAGCTTTCATGGTCCTTTTGAATCAATGTTAAATGGTCTTCAATACATTTCCCTTCTGTACTTTCTACAGCGCCTTCTTTTATTTTTTTTTTTTTTGCTACATTTCTTTACCATTCCACTTTTTTTTGTCCCTGTCCTCCTTGTTTCTGAGTCTCCTGCCATTTGCACCCTTTGGCTTCCCTAGTGATTTTGGTGGCCTTTCAAAGTCTCCCAATGCTTCCCAATGCTTCTTAAAAATGGAAAACACTTTCCATTTCTTGTGCATATGGGGCCCTGGTAAGGTTCTTCCTGGGACAGGAGTGTCACACATGGCTTGTATCCCATTGACATGAGAAGTTATTTTTTCCAGCAGGATAGCTCCTCACTTACTGGAAGTGTTTGACCATGGAGATGTCTTAACAAGATCACAGCCTATTATTATTTCCTACTCACCACTCCCTGGGACCTGACCCATCCTCCTTGCTGACTCCACTGCAGCCCTAACAGATAGGGATGGACAGGACCCAGATTTCTACAATGCAATCATTTATATGAACTTATTACTGACATTTGGAGAAGTTCCACAGCTGTTCCAAGGTAATGTTTGACTGTCTGAGACCTGACTGATCAGCGCCATGCAGTTTCTGCACTCCACTGGTTCTCATGAGTCCCCTACGGTCTCTGATTTGGTCTATAATTTTTAAATTTCTCTGTTGCATGTAGTAAAGTTAAAAGACTTAATAAATCTTCTGACAGCTCCTAAAAACACCAAGTTAGGCTCTGAACATTGAGGTATTTCATTTACTTATAAGTTTTCTGGCTCCTTTTCCATGCTTTCTTCTACACCCTTGTTAAACCAAGTTCTTTTAAAATGCCTCAGCTAGAGAAATTCTTGCCTCTCCAGGCTCATACACAGTTTTACATTGGTTGGGATAATTGGCAAGAGTTTTAACACATTCCTTATTTATAACTGCTAACAGTTTGTTAGGACAAATACCTAAAACCATTTCAAAAATCATTGATCTTTTAAATGTTTTTTTTTTTTTATAACAAATAATATCCCGTGAACAGGACAGCATATTTCAGGCATATGAAATATTGCAGCGAGTATCATCTCCTCTTGGTAATTTTTTTGCCATACTGTGGTGGTTTTTTGAAGAACATTATCTACCATAACCAATAAAGGACTGCAAATATTTCTGTGGTGGGGCTTCTCCATCTGCCTGTTCATCACTCTTCCAGTGACTTTTGCGTATGTGGACCAGTTTGCAAACAGATAATGACTGCTTGGCTCCTCTCACTGTGCTGGGCAAGGCAGGGACCCTGTTGCCCCATACCCTAGGGCATGGTACAGCTTGAGGGTGAGGCAGAGGGATTGCCCTGTGGGTGCTGGAGACACAAGGAGGAGCTGCAGTCAGGGACATGGGGAAGAACTGGAAGCACTGCCAGGGGTAGGATCATGGGCACGCAGGGAAGATTCAACAGAGTTACAGGGGGACACCTCTGGATTATAGGGAACTGCTGAAAATATAGCAGCGGACACCAGCAAGCAAAATAGGAAGATGAGGGTAGCTGTTAAAACTGCAGAAAGAGTATGTGGGCACATTAGATAGAATGTATAGGAAAGCAGGCTTCGTTATTTCTGCTCTCACAGAACTTCTTAATCTAAACCAGAAAGGAACACAATAATGGGGTTAGCAAAAGCAAAATCAATAAAAACATGGGTGACTATGGCCTTGGAATCACCAGCTACATCAGAGCATCATGACTTTCTCCAGAGTTTTTCCTTTATTTTTTTAAAGCTTTGCAAACCAGTCATGTCTTTTGAAAGCCTAATCAGTTCAATCTTGGTGCTGCCTGGGGGGCAAAGCTCACATCTGAATACAAGGCTCATACTTTTCTCAAATTAGTGGGTATTTGGATTCCGTCAAGACTGAGACTGAGCTCATCTCTAGAAAATACATCAAACAGCCTGTGGAAAACACAGTTCACACACCTCATATATTTTAAATGCTCTATCATCTGAGACTATTAGGTTTTTTCCCCATTACACTCTTACACTGTATCACTAAGTAGCAGATGGACAGTGGGTGTTGGTCTCTTCTCCCAGATAACAAGTGATAGGACAAGAGGAAATGGCCTCAAGTTGCACCAGGGGAGGTTTAGATTGGATATCAGGAAAAATTTCTTCCCCGAGAGGGTTGTCAAGCATTGGAACAGGCTGCCCAGGGACGTGGTGGAGTCCCATCCCTGAAGGTATTTAAAAGACGTGTAGATGTGGCACTTAGGGACACAGTTTAGTGGTGGACTTGGCAGTGCTGGGTTAACGGTTGGACTCGATGATCTTAAAGGTCTTTTCCACCCTAAATGACTCTCTGATTCTCTGACAGAAATCACCCAGCTATTAATGTTAACTAAAGCATGAACATAGCATTTCAGTTAGTTTTACATATTTATTGGAGTCTGGAAATCTTATTCATTAGGATTATGTCAAACCAGGAAGCAATTTAGTTTTAGTAGGTGAGATTTATCCTATCTAACATCAAAGGAGACTAATAACTCATTCTAAGGCTGTTTGTGTAATCAGTATGGGAAGAAACAGACAGGTCTAGGGACAAAATGATCTTAGACCCTTGAGACCAAACACTTCTTGGAGCTACCTCCTCCCTCAGCAGATAGCAAAGGGAGCCTAAATGAATACATCAAACATGATCTTTAAATATCTGAAGCCTGAAGAGTTGAAGCCCATTTGTTTTAATAAAATTTAGGAAATTATGAAATGAGATGGTAGCTCATGATAAAGGTGCAAGTGAAGGAAACAGTTGGGGACAGTTAATACATATTTTAAACAAGACACAACAGTTCATGGACCTCAAAACACACAGACCCCTGGCTAGTAAATGCAGCCATTTTGTCATGCCTATATATATATTATATGAAAAAATCATCATAAGTTGAAAGGCAAAAGCAGTAGAGCTGTATGCATTTTCTAGGAATTACTGGTTTTCTCTTCCTCTTGCTTCTTTCTCTTTTCCCTTCCCTGTTTCCTCCTTTTCTTTTTCTTCCCTTTTATTTTCTCTTTCTTCTTTTTTCCTTTTTCCTTGTCTCCTTTTTTCTTTTTCCTTTTTTCTTTTTTCCTTTTTCCTTTTTTCCTTTCTCAACTTTTCTTATTTTTTCTTTTTCCTTTTTTCCATTTTCTTTCCCCCTTTTTTCTTTTTCTTTTTCCTTTTCTTTTTTTTATTTTTTCCTTTTTCCTTTTCCCTTTTACTTTGTTTTCCTTTTCCTTTTTTATTTTTTTCTTCTTCCCTTTTCCCTTTTTCTTTTTTCTTTTAACAGAGCTGAAAGGAGCACCAAATGCACATTCCTCTTAGCATTTCAATGAATTCTGTGGGGGATGAATAGCAAGCATGTACATAACCACACACATATGTATGTATAAATTTACAAGCTACAATATCCAGACATCATGAAGCTCTGCTAATAATTTTCTCAACCTTGCCCAGACTGTAGCTACATTTATGATCTGGAGATTTATTGATTTTAGTTATTTTATCCCTCCCATAATAGGAAACTACCCTCTGGACCATTGACCTATTCTTGTTATAAATATACTTTAGCTTGCTCTCATCATAACACTATCCCAGGCATCTAAGGTGTTGTTATGAGGTGGTAGTGTTGTAAGGAAGGTAAGCATAACAGAGTTTCAAAGTAAATCATTTAACTCTTTCAAATGAGTTTTCTTCTGCACCCATTAGCTATTGGCACAGATTTTGTTCTGCCGAGTGCATCAGGACCCTGATCCATCCCAAGAGCTTCTAGGTGTTTTGGTAGCACAAATAATGCATAACAATAACGGAAGCTGAAATTTATAGCAACAATACAAACAGTACCAGCCTGAACTATGTGCACATGTGTGGTGCCAATCAGCAGCCTGTGTCTGAGAGGCTTTGCTAAGGCCGCATGCCCCTAGGACCTCCAGTTTCCAATGGCTTCCACAAACAAGGAATCTGGAGCTCATCCTTCCTTGTGGCCAAATCGCTCCAGGGTCTGAGCCCCTGCAGGTGGCCAGCACTCTCCTTCTTGGTTTGGTTAATAGCATAGCCATGAAGAACATGTATCAGTTCTTTCCATCTCTGAACAGCAACACCTAAAATACTTGCTGTTTAGTATATGATAATATACAACACCACAGGTTATTCTGTAACCTGTATGGCACTGAGTCAAATGATGAAGCTTAAGTATCATCCTGCTCACAGTCTTGACAGTGACACCTCGGTGTCTGTGAGGAGCGTGGCAACTGTGGGTGGTCAAGAATATCGAGAGTCCAGCAGTCAGACGGTTGTCCACATACAACGCTGAAGATCAGTTTTGGAGCAACAGACAATTACAAATACCAAGTGATGTTCTGACTAGCCTATGTAAGGGGTGACTTTGGAAGTCTGTTATTTGCTGGCTGTGCTGAGAAGTTGACTGAAGTCCCATGTGATCAAAGTGGGAAATCTAGCCTTTAGGCCAACTGCATTTTAGTAACTGGAGCTAAAGGCCATGGCTAGGAGGGCCAGTGAGGCCAGGCCAACACCACACATGCCTTGGAATCCAGCACGGAGCCTCTGACACAGTTACAGCTGCTTGAGCATCAGAACCAGGGAGCTGCAGGCTACCCAAGAGAAAGTAATGAGCTAGGTACTGATATTCTCATTCTACGCTGATGTTATGGCCACTGTTCAAAGTATTTTCCTCTTCCCATAACCTGCATGCCAGTTTTACATAAGTTTTGAGCAACAGCTTTTCAGCCCCGTTATGAGAGCACTCATGGTTACACATCCATCATGCTAATGCCTTGTTGCTTCATCTTTCTAGATCTCCTTTTATACCTCACTTACACTCTTGTATTTGTAGTCTCATGGTAGTGCAACTACTTCTTCAGTGCAACAGCACTGCATGTCAGCAATGCATTGTAACAGCCAACAATCTGCACCAAGCAAGAATTTTGATCAAATTAGCAAACTTCTTTTCTTGGCAGAGTAGAAAAGGAGTTTCATTTTCATCTAACATTGTCTTTTCTGAAGGTGCACATCCCACGGCCATAAAGAATTCTTCATTCCTCCTCCTTCCCAACATGACCTGGCTTGATCAGGCTACGTCAGTGTAACGGATTAACATCTGTCGGCCGAGCCTGAGCAGTAATTTATCACCCATCACAAATTCACTGTGCCCCTCTCCTGTGGGTCTCTGAATTAACATCTAAAGATTAAACTTCTGTGCCATCAGAGTCCAGACTAGAACAACATCCAGAAGAAAGGTAAATTAACCCTTGGAAATGGGAGGATGGGCATTCCTGATTTTTCTTCTTAGGTTTTTTCCCCCTACATTCAATGACATAATAAGAAACAAAGTATTCCTAGCAGTCACAGTCTGAACACGTAAATAGAGAAGAGTGTAAGGACTGGAAAGAAAACACCTGCCTGGTTTGGGCGCAGAGTTTTAGAAGTATATTGATCCAGTTTCAAGTCTTGGTTCTGAATGCAAAAGTGCAGTTAAAGGGTCAATTTGATTTCTGCCGTCTGTAGCAGTGTGACAGTTTAAAAGTGGAAAGAATCAAATCCTTTGAATTTACTGTGATTTCTGCTCTGTCTTTGTTCTGTTCAGTGGTTTTTGTATATTTTCAGAAGCAAATTTAAATCTACCCAGCATCCTGCTGAGCACAAAGCATGGAAAGTCCACTCATCCACCACCTACCAAACTCAAGCCCGGCCAAGTCACTGCACCACTGCTTCCAAGATGCTTATGAAAAAGCTGTGTAATCATCTAATTTATTTTAGGAGGTGTTAGAATAGCAAAGGTAAAACAAATATTATCCTTGGCAGCTACACAGAATAGGGCATTATCATCACCCGTGGATAGTAATATTCTTGTATTGATTCAATATATTTGTGGTTTAAAAGTCTAATGAATAGGTCTAGGCTGTATTACCTAGTGTAGTGATATTTGTAGGAAAGGGGGAAAAAAATCTGTTTCAACAGAACAGAACATCAAGAAACTCAGAGAAGTTTTAGAGCAGATTTTGTCATGTTCTTGACTGTAAAAAGCCGGGGTTTAGATACAATTATGTGTATGTGGAACTAGTGACTGCACTTCCTCCTTTTAAGGTCAGATATAATAATATTTTGGAATTATTTTAGCTTGAAAATTTGAAGTTTTAATGCAAAATGGAAGTTAAGAGAACAAATTACTTCATTAGTTCTTGCCTTAAAAATTTGTTTATACTTGGTGGTATTATTGTTACTTCCAAATTGAGACTTTTGGAATTTCTGTAATGTTATTAGAACATATCTGAATCTTGAAAGATTGACATTTCAGAATTATTTCATCATCCTTTGGGTCTTGTTTGTATTACTTAGGGAAATAACTTTTGATTGAGCCAATTACAGTACGCTGAATGGTTAAATATATTAAGAGCAGTAACTGAAATCTGACATTCCATTGTTTGCACTCTTCCAAAAATATATGAGCCATTTTTACTTGAAAAGTGCAAAAAGGGTTTGAGAATACGCTTTAAAAGAATACTGTCCATTTTCATCTGGCCTAAAACAAGCTTATACCAGACATAGTCTGAAAATAAATGTTTCTGTGGGGCTTAAAGGTTCCCCCCCTTCTTTCTAAGATATGAAAAAAAAAAAAAATAAATCTGAAAAGAGTTTAAAGTAACATATGGGTCCCTTGAACAAAACTTGCCACTGAGTATGTGAAAAAATCTCCATAATGAACTAAGTAGGAGAGAAAAAATATACATTAATAATTTAAACATGGATAGGGAATGGCTGGCATCTCCTGATGGGTACATTGAGGGATGAAGATGCAGAGCTGTGGCAATTAGGGCTGCATTAAGCACAATGCAAGAGCATTAAGGGGTGGCACCAGGGTGGGAGGGAACTGAGTTTTTGGGGGTCATAGCATGGGGAACTGGGTGGGTTGCGTGGTCTCTGCCAAGTGCTGCCTGCTCCGTTTCCCCCACCATACTCCCCAGCTGTGTGTGTGCCTATATTAAATGGAGGATGAGCCTTCCTGTTCCTTCCCCAACCCTCATTTTAACAATCTTTTAGAAATCCTGCCCAAATTTAACCTTTTGGATGCCATACTGAAATACCTTGTTGCCTTGATAAAGGCAAAATCAACAGTGTCCATGTTTCTGAAGATCCTCCGCAACATGTAGAAGCAATGGAGGAAAAACTATAAAGACTTTTTTTTCCCACCCCCTTTTATTTACCTTTCCACACCAGGTATTCTGAACCCAGCAGAATTGTACTTAGTGGGTACAGAAATGCCAGCAGTCACCATGCTACCGTGAGCCTCCTAAGGGTGTCCGTGGAGCCCTACATTATTCAAATATCAACTAGCTTTCTAAAAAAGCAAAGGTTCTAACTCTTGTGGCTGCAAGGGAAAGCCTGAAAATAAGAATCCCTATTTTGGATGTGTGTGCAAAAGCTTCTTAGCTGTTATCCCTTTCCAGCCCCATAATTTTTCTTAATCAAATGGTTTTGGGTATTTGATTGAAGGTTGGAGTTTTTTTTAAAACATTAGAATTAGTAACGTTATTTTCTATTTAAGTATACATTCACTGCCTCCCTATAGTTGAGACAAAGTATGTTATTCACCCTAGAATCTCCTGAATTTAGCAATTAATTTGGAGTTCAATGCCAAATCAGGAAAGCACCGAAAGATCATGCAATTACCTTGCAGAAGGTACCAACTCACCAGCTTTTCTTGCAAGATTTCTGCCCTCTTGAGCCCATCTGATTGCATCTGAAAGCAGTTACTGTTTAGCTGAAGAGCCCCAGGAAAACCAAAGGAAACTGTACAGCTAGGATTCGGTTTGGCACACATCTCTGCTTTCACAGAGCATCTATTAACATTTGACTCTCACTGTAATAATGGACCACGAGTGGCTTTGGATTCAGATCTGAACAGCAGCTCAATGGTACATGGCACCTACGTTATTTAATAAAAACCACTGCAAGGTAAAAGACAGAAAATAAATCATTAGCACTTTTCTACTTCATTTTGTGCACTTTTCAAGCCAGGCTGTAGTTTTCACATCTGCTTTTGTTAGCCATGCAGTTTTCATGCAGTTTTCCCTGCATTGGACCATCTTTTGCTACGATCCAACGCAGCTAAAACTCGAGTAGGTGAATAAACAAGTTGCAATTCCAAACTAGATCACTAGGTGGTATATAACCGGAGATGCAGTGACGTTAGGATAGGCAAACGGTGATTAGTGCAATGTAATCATCTACGCAAGGGCTCCATTTCATTAAAGATGTGTTAGAACACACATCCATGGCCATCTGTTTCTGTTTTGCCAGCCCACTTGATTGGCCATCACAAGCATTCCCATGTGTGCTGAAGCATTGTTGAGCACAACATCTGGCAACAACCAACACCGCCGTTAAAAAAACATGATAACAACAGAGGCATTAAAGCAAATATATGTACAATAATTTCATTGTTGAAACCTTTACCAAGGTAGGCCTGTTGTCCAACAAAGTGAACACTGAAAATACTCCTTTTCTAAAGTTTTGCTTTACTGGGCATGCCAACAATTCAGTAGGAAGACACTTCATTGGAATGGCTTTTTTTTTTCTTGGTCCTGGCTTTTGACATTGCTTAGAAGGCAATCAAAAAAAAATTAAAGCATTTACAAGGGAATGAAAAGCATTAAAGCAAGACTGAACTTTTGACTAATTTTCCTGTATTAAATAGAAAAGAACATATTTATGCCACATGTTGTCAGAACATAGAACAACTGCATTTTAGAAATGAAACTGAAAAATCAAAACATCTGAATCTTTATCTTGGCAAAATAAAGAATAAGTGTTGAAGGAACCTAATGATCTTTTGGGAGTGAGAAAAGTTGCTCTCACTGAAAATGGATGGAATCCCTCCAGATTTACACTGATGTAACTTCAAGAATTTAACCAAAGTTTAGTCAGCAAGTAAATAAATGACTCTATTTACAGCTGCTTTTTGCCATAGATTTAAGCTTAGTGAATAAGCCACTGTTTTCCCCATTTACATTTCTGAGGATAACTTTTAATGAATTATGAGGCACCTCATGCTGAAAAAAGCACACAGCTTAGAAAAAGCAGGATATCCTCAGGCCTCCTACCTTTCTTGATTCCTGAGTCCCTCTATTTTCTTTTCCTTCACATAATTTAAGTCCTTCCAGACTAGCCAAGCACCTACAAGAAGACAGAAGAAAAGATGGACAAGAGATATGTCTGTCCTTAGAAACTGAGCTATGCTTAACATCCTTACGCAAACACAGCTGACACGCTTACAGTTTGTTTATGCATTTAAGCATTCACTGCAGAAACCAAGGTAATGTACATTGATCTCACTTCTTATATCGTAGTGTGTAACAAAAAGCTAAAAAGCAAGATATGTGTGCACAGGCCTGACATCTCCAAGCCCACGGCACAGAAGCAAAGTAAATAATGCCAAAAAAAGTCTTTCTCGGTGAGGCCACCACAGTGTCTTTCAACGAGTTACTTAGAAGTGTAAACGCTGAGGCTGCAGGGACAAGGACCTGCCTCTCTATATGCTGACCAGCCTCATTGGACTATGATGTTTTACCAATTCCTGTTATATAGAATGCAAGGAGAAAGAAATATTCCGCTTCTACATATTTCCAAAAAGAAGATAATGCAAGGTTTCTACCCTCTTTCTTCTGGAGAATACAAGAATAGCTTGAGCACTGCCTTTTCCAACCCTCAGCGCCCGAGGATGGTCCATTTAATTCACTAACAGCGACGCAGTTTAGGATGATGCTACCTGCTGGCAGCCAGCTGTGAGGAGGGCTTAGGGGAAGGAGAAGGGACAAGTACCAAGATTCTTCTGCTTATTAACTCAGTGCCGGAAGACAGGTGACAGAGTTCTTTTATACTTGCTGCTGGGGACTGTTACATTAATCATACATGTACAGTGTTGCTGGCCCTCTCCTCCCCTAGCGAAATCCTTTCACAGAGTCACAGCATGGTCAGGGTGGGAAGGGACCTCTGGAGATCATCTAGTCCAACCCCCTGCTAAAGCAGCTTCACCTACAGCAGGTGGCACAGAGTCGTGTCCAGGCAGGTTTTGAACGTCTGCAGAGAAGGAGACCCCACAGCCTCTCTGGGCAGCCTGTTCCAGTGCTCTGCCACCCTTCAAGAAAAGAAGTTCTTCCTCATGTTCAGATGGAACTTTTTGTGTTGCAGTTTGTGCCCATTGCCCCTTGTCCTGTTGCTGGGCACCACTGAAAAGAGCCTGGCCACATCCTCTCGATAGTCACCCTTAAGATATTTGTAGACATTGATCAGATCCCCTCTCAGTCTTCTCTTTTCCAGGCTACACAGGCCCAGCTCTCTCAGCCTTTCCTCACAAGGGAGATGCTCCAGGCCCCTCATCATCTTTGTAGCCCCCCCGCTGGGCCCTCCCCAGCAGTTCCCTGTCTCCCTTGAGCTGGGGAGCCCAGAACTGGACACAGCACTCCAGGTGCGGCCTCACCAGGGCAGAGCAGAGGGGGAGGATCACCTCCCTGAAAACCTCCTTTGACCTGCTGGCCACGCTGCTCCTAATCTCCCCCAGGGTCCCATGGGCCTTCTTGGCCACCAGGGCACACTGCTGGCTTGTGGGCAGCTTGCTGTCCCCCAGAACCCCCAGGTCCTTCTCCTCAGAGCTGCCTTCCAGCAGGTCAACCTCTAGTCTGTTCATCCCACACCAGATCAGTAGCGAGGTCAGACTTTGCACAGGTGCCAGGATAAGTTACTCTCTGTTCTCAGATAAGCCGGTTGATGCGGCTGGTTGGTTTTTAGAGGATATGTCCAAGCTGTTTTAGGGATCCCTGCCAGATCTCCACTGGTATAGACTGGCTCACATGCCCGCTGCCACTCTGGGGGGAGAGGACCTTGGCATGAGCCATCTGCTCGTCTGTGTTTTGGCTGCTTCTTGGAGGAGATGGTTTAGTTTGTTCCACAGCTGAGCCTCAGAGCAAGCAACCAGTTATACAGAGGCCTTGGAGTTAAAACAGAGTAGGAGTAAAGCTGATGGAGCTATCACACCCGCTTCAGGCTACCCCAGCTGCTTGGACCCAGCTCCTGTTACTACTTTACAACCTCTGGCAGAAGGATTAGGCAGAGCTGTTTTTACTGGCAAGAGCAAGATATGGTTGTAAAGGAACATTACTGATGCACGAGGAAGAATGAAGATGGACGGTTACACTAAAAATACAGTGGTCACAACACAACTGTTAATAACCTCGGTGAATGTGATCACATTTCCCCTACAACTACCTCCACTCTCTGAGCGTCCAAATCACTCATCCCTTCCCCTGGTGCTGGAGGCACAAGTTGCTGGTACCAGCACCCCCTCCTTTGCTGAGAACTGCAGTGCATATGTCTGCCCAGCTGATTACAGGTTGGATCCACCACTGGAGCAGACAGGAATATTTGCTTCAGAAACATTAATTTGCTACTGGAGTAAATGGCTTGCCAAGGTATTTATTCCCGGATCAAACTCACATCAGTTGGAAATGTTGGACTCTGACCTGTTGCCCTGACTGCAGCGTCCCTCCAGCTCCTCCGGAAAGGCACAAACAGAGGTAAACAGATGCCCTCCTTCTCTCCCTTTGGCTCCTCTGTGTGGCTGAGGTTCCCACATCATTTCTAGTACTGAGTTCCCACATCTTTTTTAGTGCTGAGTTTTGGATCAAGGCCCCTAGTCTTCCTGCAGCTGTAACAACAGCAGCAATTTAGTGGTAAATTCTGTCAGAAGGATTATGAAATTCATTGACAAATGTTCCTTTATAGTGTGTCAGATTTGAAGCATAACTGAATGGGAAAAATAGTCTTACTCCAAAAAGAGTTTTAAAAAAATGTGTAGTATATTGCACAACTATTCGCTCTTTTTTTGTTGCCCAAAGAACCACTTTTGGTTATATTCACATTTCTTTTGTCACTGGCTTGCTGGACTGGGTCTGGTGTGGCTGATGGATCTGTTTTTATGACATTGCCAAGGAAGCCCAGAGGTGTGAGGTAGGAGTTCTGTCACTGTGGTCTAATAAAAAGGGAGGAAAATGCATTCAAAAAATGAATGTAGAAGGCCTAATAAGAGTTTGAGAGATGCAATGGGGGTACTTCTCTTTTTCTTCGCCCTAAGTAACTCCCGTTTATCATGGCCCTTGTGATGGCATCGAGCCCTAGCCACACGATTGCACCCTTTCTCTTTTGTAATTAAGATTTCGGTGTTTTGCTGTATTTGTGACGAGCAACAGCTGATTTTTAAAACAAAACAAAACAAAACAAAACACCACAAAACAACAAAACAACTCACTCTTTAATATGTGGAATCTGGCTGTGCCTGCCACTGAAGTGGGAAGAAGTGATAGAGAGTATTTCTCTGCATGAAGGAAGAACAGTAGCTTTCCAAATATGCTGCCAGGGTAGAGGGACCTACAGAAACTCTCAAGTTCCAAAGCACATTCAAGAAACTGTTTATTTTTGTCTATCTGTTTTTAGGATCCTTTTTTTTTGTTTGTTTTAAGTGCTCAGATTTGGCTTAACTCTGATCCCACTGACTTCAAAAAGAACAGAAATAATCCACTGCTGAGTTCTTCTGCAAACCTCACTCTTAATTGTCATGCAAGAAGGAAAAGTGCAGCCTATGAGAGCAATGGGTCACGTAAAGAAGTTGAAATGGAGGATCTCTAGACTCCTAGTTTTTCATTTAGAAAGTGCTCAGATGCAATGGTGAGTCAAAGGCATTATAGCAGCAGAGCCTGGTATCATGTACACATTATAGATGCCAACTAATTTTCAGCCAGGCTAAACTGGGAATAGCTAAGATTTCTTATTTGGGAAAGAGAGATCAAGGACTCAGGAGCAGGTCATATTTCACAGAATGGAAATATGCACTTCTGGGAGCAGGCTGCCTTTTCTTTACTGCAGGCAGCTAAATAAAAAAGCTGAAAAAGAAACAGGAGTGGCCAACCTATGACTCCTGAAGCATGTGTAGCTCACAAGCAGTACAGGGTTTTTTTCCTAAACTGAGACTGGTCTGCTTGAGCAGCAGTGGCGATGTTTTGGTGGGTAACTGGGATGCTCAGGAACAGGAAGAAGGCGCCCACCAGGCTACAGTAGCTGGTGGTCACTGAGTCTGCCAGGACCCTGTCTGCTTCCTTCCCAGTGGATGGTTGGACACCTGCAAAGCGTCTGCCATCTTGCAGTGTTCTTTCTCCCCTTGGCTTTTTGAGTTACATGGTACCTACCCATACAAACTGGGCTTTTCAACTGGCTGAAGAGCTTGATATTCTTAGTGGGTCATCAGGGAAGGTGGGCAATTCCCATTTGTTATAAATCCAATCCCCTTGTGGGAACAGCAGGCATAGCAACACCCAGCTGGTCCCTCACTCAATGTACTGAAGACAGTAGCTCCTGCCCTACTCACTGCCCACTAATACAGATGTCTCCTTGGTGGCGATGCTTATGGCAATACAGGATTCCCGTGCAGGGAGTATATCATGATAGACTAGCAGACTTAACCCCTGCAGGTATATATTCTCCAATGCTTGGAAGAGAGGTCTCCTACATTAGGATACCTCAGACAGAGAAACCTGTGAAAGTGCTTGGAAGAAGAGAAGTACAGATCTTTCCCTATTCCATCGTACACATTAGATTAAATTGACCATAACATACTGCCTCTCATCTCTGTTTGCTTTCTTCTCAGACAAGTGTGATCCAGATGAATAAAGTTTGGAACACGTATTTGGACCAATATGGAATGGCAGAGTCAAGCACACTGTCTCACTCCTTCATACATCACCATATATTTTACATCTATAATGACCCTGAGATGTTTTTACCAAACCATGTAGTTGCTGTCATTAAACTTATCAAGTGAAAATCATGGGAATTCAGAAATAAAAGAATCAAAATTTCCTTCAGAAAGGTCTTCTTAGGGCTGTGTTAAATTACCTTGCCTTTGTGAACTGTCATTGAAATCAATGAGGTTTTTGGTGGGATGAAAAGGCATACACTACAAATTGTGCAAGCAGATCCAATACATCAGAAACAGAATTTGATCTGGTCCTCAGCATGCCAGCTATATCTGGGGGCATTAATCAGGATGTCCCCTGGCTCAGCTGCTTCCAAGTGTTCCCTACAGGTCTGGGAAGTCTTGCTGTTTGCTCATGTTATTGTTCCCATGTAGAAGGTGCATCAGAAATGGTCTGAGATTCCATTACAAGTCACTTATCCATGAGTCCTTTGGATTGAACTGCTATTACTGTACTCTTCCTGTTTCACTTGTGAAGCCCCTGAAAGAGCAATGAGAAGCACTTTGTCACCTCCTCCAGGAGGCATATTCCCACCCCATCCCAGCAAGCTGCTGCTGGCTTCAACACCTACCCCCACGTACAATGGGTGCTTTTCATGAATGTTGTCCAAGTTGTCTTTTGATAGGTACAGCACTGCTTTGTGTACTGCGAATGCTTAAGTAAATATATTAACTTCAGATCTGTAACTTCACAAAGCCTCATTATAGTTTGTATACTTCACTGAAACCTTACCCTGTAGTACTTAACATCTGTGATTCAGGGTGTCAAAGTGTTAATTGGCTGGCATGATCAAGATTAAACGAGTAGATTATTTTTATATTCTTCAGTAATATATTAAAAGTGAAACATGATCCATTGGCCCTTGAGGTTCAAGTCTCAGCACATGCAATTATACAAGGAGTTCCCTGTGAAAGTGATCTGGAGAGCTGAAAAAAGTGAGCCCTTCCCAGATGTGGTCTTAGCAGTGGTCCATAATACATGACATCAATGAGTTAAACTAAGGAAACTAGTGAAGGCCAACATCTCGGTTTTACGTTTCAGATGAGGTTTTTGCTTATGCCCACCTCAGGAAATGAATATTGCATTCATAAATTGTTTTTCTTATCCAGGAGATGAACCTTAACATTTTCATTCAGCCCCAGAGTATTAGATTTCTTTAACACTTTGCCACATTAGAATATGTTTTCCATCTGAATCTGATGATGCAATATCTGAAGAAAAAGTTGGCTGAGTGGCATTCCATAACAAGCAATAAAAGTTTATGATGCACAGAGTATGATAATTGGCACAATATGAATTGAATGCTTCCTTATGGATAATATTTGATAAGATATAGCATGTGTAGCTATCGTAACATTTCAATCAACCCACGATTGCTACTTTAAACTGTATTTATTTTATTGTCTCCATAATGGATTTTACAGTGCCAAAAATTGGTCTGACTTCACTAGAAAGATGAAAAATCAGTGTGTTGTTTTCCCTGGTGCATTTATTTCCCACTGAAATCCTTTTCTCTTATTTTCTTCTCATTTTTTTCAACCCACCTCCTTGCCATGAGCTGTTGACATATGATTTGTTGAAAGTCGAAGCTAGTGGACCCCAGTGTTTTTGTTCCGGGGGGGGGGGGGGGGGGGGGGGGGGGGGGGGGGGGGGGGGGGGGGGGGGGGGGGGGGGGGGGGG
>JAVJGI010000062.1:6853409-6879905 GCA_035590275.1 Ibycter americanus
TGAAGAAACAGCATGGACAGTAGATGAACTTTTGGAACCTTGTGTGGGAAAGCCTTGTTGCAGCCGGCTAGTTTTGTTGTGCTGTGACAAAGCACCAATCCTAATATCTTTATTAGATAATGTCTAAAACTTGAGCATTACAATGCCTTATTCTTTTTATGGAGCTACACTTGGGCTTAATGTAGTAGACCTGTTTACTTTTTTTTTCTTAATAATTTTGAGTTATTGGACAATGCCACTTCAAAGATTTCCTTTGCTTTTTAGAACAAAAATGTAGCTTCTATAACCTTTCCTTATCACCAGGTCTCCTTGAGACCTACTGTTCTTCAGATTACTGCATGCTGTGCTTTTAGAAATAGACAAATTATATCCTCTTCCTGTGATATGGTGACTAAAACTGTATAAACAAGCATTTCAGATAGCAATGTGTAAACAATGCACCAGGTCATCCCAGTCTGCAAAATTAACAGGAACACAAAATTTCCTGGGCAACAGCGAGGGTATGAGCAAAGTCAGTCCCCAAATATGCAGGGGCTCTGGACTTGGAAGCCAGAAAAATTGCTTTACCTGCTGTATTCCACATGACTTTGGTCATCACAAGAGTATGCCAGTATGGAAGCCTCTTTCCTTAGCATGGTGTCTGTTATATACTGATGGTTGTCTGGACAAGAGCTGTCTATATGGCAGTGGTTTGTTTTGCTTGGGCTTTTCCTTTTGTGTTTTGCTTTTTTGGGTACACAGAGAGGTTGGGTGTTTTGGAGAGTATGGGTCATGGGTGCACACCCTGCTTGTTGGTCAGGTGCAGGTGGTCCTCTTGTCTCACTATAGGTTATCCCATGGACATGGATGGTCCCTGTCTCTGCCATACTTTTCAAGGTGAAGACAGGCAGCCAACCACAGTCTTCCCCCCAGACGACTTAGCCAGTCCTCTGGAAAACCTGAGCTCAGGTCCTGTCTTGCTTTGAAAAGCAGCATCAACACCTTGAACTTGATTTATAATTCAGGGAAAAAAGAGTTTTCTTGCACATCCTTAAGAGGTAAGACCTGCTTAGGGCTCTTTGGTCCAGATTTTGGGCAGCCTAATTTCACATAAATCTCTGTGCTTAGGGTTTCCTGTGGCTGGCTCTGGGCCTTCATATATCCATGGCAATAGAAAAACACTAAAAAAGGGGTTTCAGAGGCAAGTGAGGCTGGCTGAACCTAGGCCTGTAGGTTTCCACTCTTGAAGGTGGGTTTTTTCCCCATGTTTTATTCTACAGGATGACCAAGATGGGCAGGAAGTGCCTGGCTGAGAGCAGATTACACAACGACCTGCTGCAAATAGCCTGAGCTAAAACACTTTCAACAGGGCTTTCAACTCTAGAGCTCTGGATCCAGCTGCTGGTCTTCAATTTTGGCTCCAACACAGGGACAGGAAGCTGCAGCCTCGGTTGAGTGCAATGACAGGAGCACCCAGAGATATGTTTGTCAGATGTTGTAAGAAGGGCTAAGGGTAATAAAGAGAGTCCCAAAATCCAGTACCTGAAATAGCAACTCTCACCTGCACCTTCCCGGCATTTTATCTGGGGTGTTGCAGATTTTTCACTCATCTCTTTGATTTTTTGTGTGTGTGTATGTATGCTACAAAATGGATGAAGGTTCTGGAACAACTAGTACTTTGGTTTCATATAACGATTCATGCAAATCCATAAAGCTGTAGTAGAATTTAAGTTGCATTCTATTATATATAGATATAATATACATATATATAATTTATATATTATACCTATCTAAATATACAGTGTTTTCAAACTTGTATTTTCCCATGAAAAGAGTACAGTCTACCCCCAGCTTTTGAAGCTTTTTGCCTTTGGGATAAGACTCCACAAATGCGTAACCAAGAGGATTTTTCCTAGAATGTCACAACATGCTCTGCTCCTAAATTGGAAAATATCACTGTCTCCATATTTCACTATATCTGGGGAATACGAAGTGAGCTCTTCTATGGACTAGGGGACAAGAGGGGCATTGGAACAGCATGTGCAGGAAGTCACAGTGCAACCACTGGGGATACAGTGAGATGCAAAAAACTCACATTTCTACTTACAGTGCTATCTGGGAAGCAATTTCCCAATAATATAAGAAGATATATGGATAGTCTGACCTATTTTTTTGTAGAGACTCACTGCAGCTGAGTATTTCCTGTACTGACCTGGATCCAATATCATAGAACCTAATAAATCAGTTAATATTTCAGGTAACTAAAATATTAAAAGATGCCTTAAAGATTTAAAATTTTTCCACACATCATATTCCAGCTTAACAAACAAAGGTAATGTGAAACATGTAAAAATTCCCCTCCTATATTAATTTTTCATTCTTTTTTTTTTTTTTAACTTGAAAGCTATCCAACTAAGCAAGGGGAAGCCATGACCTTAGAAAGCGCTTTTCTCTTTACCAGAGTGTTCAGAGACAATGTGTGTGGCACATTTAAGTGATACACAATCCCCAGTTCTTCCCCTCAGTCTCTAGGGAATAAAGACAGAATATCTTGTTGCAGTAAGAACTATTCCCCAGAATACAGATGTCATCTATTTGGTGCATCTAATGATGTTCAGTTATTAAACATCCTGTTTAGTTCTGATCTGTCCCCAAATATGGGATTTTCTTAGAATCACTGAATCATAGAATCATTTAGGTTGGAAAGGACCTTTAAGATAATCAGGTCCAACCATTAACCCAGGACTGACAAGTCCACCACTAAACCGTGTCCCTAAGCACCACATCTATGCATTTTTTAAACAAGAACCCAAATTTTCATTTGTGACACATAGGCTCCATGGTGACCCCTCCTATGTATGGAGACTCCTTATAACCACACCAGAAATAAATATACTTGGAATAGACCCAACTCCTTTCACTTTGTTGGACTCTGCTGACCATGATGTAACTGCAAAGGCATCATGCTGCTTAGCCCAGGAGAATCTGTCTATTAAACATGAAAATGAAAAAAAAAAAAAAATTGTTTTCCTAAAACAAAGGGATCCCAGTTTCTTAAAGCCAAGGCTTCTGTATTTGTCTGAGAACCTGTTGATCTTTGCCAGCCACTACGTTTCTTGGAATTTCAAGGAGCCGAAACAGTTAATTCAACACAATCTCTTAGGAAGAGCCTAGTAGCAGAAAAGAGTTGGCTGAAAGCATTTTCCTGTACTCAGGGTTTTAGTTAATTTTATACACAACAACTAGGATGACACACTATTATGGAAAAGGTCATAATTCATTCCAGTCCATTTGCAAGCCAGGAATTCTAGGCTTTGTATAAGTCTTTTGTAAAATGGCCAGTTTCATGTAGATCATGCAAACACTCAGAAGTGCAACTGTCAGGAGACAAAATTCACCAACAGCTGAATGGAATTAAACTCAAAAAACATCTCGGTTACTGTCTTCTTTACTAAATAAGCACAAAACAAATTTTTTTAGAAAATGGTTGACACCAAAATAATATTTTGTCACTGATCTATAGGTATGAATTCAAACCAAAATCTATAAAACTCAAGGCGTTGCATTTTTCATGAACCTCTGATGCAGGCTTCTATGCTTTTAAAGTTACTCTGTCACTCCCAGCCCTGCAGAGAAACACGCAAACTAAAAGCCCTTTGCGAACAGCCTAATTACTGTTTTCAGTTGATTTTTCTATTTGCAAATATTATATGAACAGGTTTTAATTCGACTGCTTATTTCTTTAATGTAAAGTAATTTCATTTTCAGGTTACAGACTGGACACACAGTATTCACTGCATGTATGAAGCAAAAACCATCTACGATTTAAGCTAAGATTTCAGGTAGGTCATCACTGATGAAGCAGCAAAGATGTAACTTTGTGTTTCCATGCTGAAACCTAACCACACAATGTCATTATGTTTACACATATACCTAATGCTAGAAGTTAAGTAGTTAGGCTTGCAGCTGGATTAAGGGACTTGTCACAGGAGGAACATCAAAATGCTTTTTGGCATTGTCTTTACTTTAGAATAAAATATAAAAGGGGGTTTTATTTCATTTAGTTAGTTGATTTGTTTTTTTTTTTAATAAATGTGGACCTGACAATATGAGGTTTATGAACGCATAGTTTATGAACACATTTTACTTCTAACAAATTCCTTATATAGTGGGAAATGTTAAAAAAAAACCCACCCAAATGCTAATTGTTCACAGTGACATTTTACAACAAATAATTTTATGTTTCCTATTTAAAATAGGAGATTTAATTTCAAAATATCCTTCCATTTTGTATTTTAAAAAAGTTTAAACAGTCCTCAAACCTATAGGTGTCCCTAACATTTTGGGATTTAAACTGTGTCATCCACCAAAAATCTCTGAATGTTTTAGGTTCAGGTTAACTTGATTTCCCCTCCCCGCTGATGTGCAAACAAATCAGCCATCATGGAAGAGCTCAACAGAAAGACAAAACAGTCACAAACTTCAGCCTGAAATTGGCCTGAATTTCAGTCCCCCTCAGTGCCGTAAGCAGGGCGGGAGCTGCCTGCAGGCTGCTTGTGGTATCTTCGACTGGCCCCAGCACATGGCTGGGGGCAGGAACCCCTTCAGCCACCCAGTATTAACCCATTGCCACATGTGAGTCAGAGCCTGAAGACCCCCCAGGGCAGAACTGCCATTTCACAGCAACCTTTCTCGGTACGCTCTACATTTGGCCAAGTCAAGCAGCTGCAATCCTACCTTAGTCATTTGGCAGGCAGGTTGGTCCTGCAATTTGTTGAGCACACATAGTAGTCCTTTAATGTAGTCCATTAAACAAATCCTGATGCATGCAAGCAGTCCTCAGATTCAGTGGGAATCGTTCAGGAACTGAGACATTTTGGGATCAAGGGTCCCATCCTGGCCAGTATGTGGGAATTTTGCCGTTGAATTCCACCAGTGTGGGGGAATACTCCAGGACCAGGCCAACTCTTAAGAATGCAGAGGAAAAAGTGCTTTTAGGCATCATGTGTGGTTTTACCCAGCATTGTTGATCTGCTACAAAAAAGTTTTCTGCTAGCAAAATCTGCATTTCCACTTTGTAATGTTACAATTACAGTCTTTGCAAGTGTCACCTTGGATCCACTATGAAAGTGGGAGTAAAACTGAAACTACTCAAATTGAAGCTGTCATGTGTTTGCAAAGGCTTAAAATGCCTTTTTTTCCTAACTCCACACAACACACATCCTCCTGGCTAATCCCGTGAATCCAGGGAACAAAAAGCTGCTTCACACAGTCTGGCTCATCTGGGTAATGAAATATCCAGAGGACTTAGGTCTGGGGAAATGCTCTGATTTGCAGTTGTTTGAAGGCAGGACAAGTTAATAGTGTCACTGGTGAAGATAATCTAAGGAATTTCAACAATAAACAGGAGCTGAAATGTCCCTGGTTTAATGCATAGCTGATGTTACGACTTGGTTGTTTTTTTTATAAAAAAAAAAGTCTGCACTTATAAAGACTGTCAACAGCAATGGATAAAGTGGACTTGAGCCTCTTCATATCCACCAGACAGTCTTATTCTTACCTGACTATCCTATATTCTTTGACTTGCAGCTACTTTTCAATGTATGCTGCTACACATCAGTGCTGATGTGCCTCAACTCCGATGCATGTGGCTCTTGCTGTTCCCAGAGCACTGATAGCCAGCTGGAGGCTCCCCTGCAGAGCAGAAGAAAAGGTCACTACTGAAACTGCTTTCCAGCTACAGGTCCTGTCTGCAGGGGCAGATGCATCTTCTCACACACACCCTGTATCCCCCTGCAGTCAGGGGGCTCCAGGAGGAGCGGACAGGTCTACCTGTATGGAGAAACAGAAAAAAAGCACAGATACACCCCTGATAGGAGAGATGGGTCAAATTAAGGGGAAATAAAAGTGCACTGGAATAAAGCCTTGCTCATGACAAGGGTCTGGAAGCCAGTTTGGGTGATTTTTTTCCTCTGAACTGTAAATGCCTCTTTGAAAAGAAGACATATAAGCCATTTAGCAAAAGTGTATTTTAAGGAAGTGGTTAAAAGAAAAGAATATGAAGGCAGAGCCAGCCAGTCACTACAGGCAAAGAAGAATATACTTATCAAAGTTGTTTTAATAGCAGAAAAAAACATACCTATGCTGGTCAAGTGATTTTTTCCTGCTGAAAATGGCAAAAATATTAATCGAACAACTTACTTGACAAAAGAAATCTGGCTATTATTTAGTCAGCTGTAGTTACAGCCTAATTTATGTCTGTTTCCATCTTCATTGTTATGAGAGTATCCCTCAGGAGCTAACAGTGTAAGATAGTACAAAAATGCTTTTATTTTATTTTATTTTATTGCCTACACCCAAATGCTTGTTAATTGTACCAGGTTTTCTCAACATGACAAGAGGAGGACATGCTGAGTGAGAATTTTAATAGCAAAAATTATTTAAGAAACAAAAAGTCTTGTTTCCCTCAACTCCCAATCTCTTGGGCACCAGTAAATACCTAAGTAGAAAAATGTCACCCAGAAAGAAGTATTTGTGACCCAGCTGGTGCATTAGCTGGCTTTAATGAGATGACAAAGTACCTAGAATCCAGCTGTCTACAGCAAATCTTCCAGATCATCAAGGTGGGAATACTTCCAAGTCACCAAACTAGTCCAGAATCCATACAGCAGGCTCTGAGATCTCCATTGCAAAGCATCTCTACAACCTCCTCTGTGCATGTACACGCAAGGCACGCACATAGTTTTTAAAACACTCGGAAAAGCAATCACAGCATGAAACAAAAAATGCAACAAAGCCAGCAGGTGTTTGAGGACACTGGAGTATTTCCTCCCTTTATTCTTTTGCTTTTTCCTTCTGCTTTTATCCTCCCTCTCCTGGCAGCAGCACTTTCTTCACTCAACCCTTAGCCATGCTGTCCTCTGCTGCATCCCTCCTGTCCCCTGTACGTCCCCGTACATCCCCATATGTCCTGCAGTGACCAGCAGTGCCAACAAATACTCAGCGGCTGGCCATGGCCTGCCCACCCAAAAGAAGAGGGAGTGATTGAAAAATTCCCTCCAGGGTATCCCTTAAGCATCACCATCAGGAAACTGGCTGCTGACAAAGGCATGGTGCCGACCCCAGGAATCAAACACTGTCCTGAAGAGCAGGGGCTCTCGCTTGTAGCCCAAACACAACTTACTGTAATCCCTCGCTGCCTCCTGTGCTTATACAATACAGACCTTCTTGGGTTACAAGACACTTTGAAGATCTCACCTTCTCCCATTACTTGTCTTTTACATAAAATGTCCACAGATGTGAGTCTGCTAGTGTGTCGGAGGACTGCGGTTAATAATTTATAAACCAATACTTCCTATAGGGCATATTGTTTCACGTAGGGCTGCGTGGCAGAGGGAGTGGGCTGCCTTGCTGCAGGAGCACCCTCTGCTGACTCCCGTGTGGGGTGGCAGCCCTGAGGTGGGGTGATGGCCGCTATGGGGACCTGCTGGGCATCAGCCCCTGGCTGCAAGGGACGCTGCGTCTCAGCTTCTCCAGGGTCATGGCAACTGTTAAACCCCTCGCTCTGCAGCAAATTGCAAGGCAAATAGCAAAGCACAAATGAAGTGGAAATACTCTGATGCACAACCCTTGGGAACCCCATGCGGTGCACCCCCAACTCGTGAAGCATCACTTGCAGATAGCTCAGCATTCTTCCTGTGTGCACGCTCCAGCAATCACACTGAGAAGGCTCCTCTTGAGCCGAAGCCACAAGGAAATGGTCGTACAGCTACAGCTGAAAATTGGCCATTGTGTGTGATGGTGTTTGCCCTGTACTCCTAATTCACCCCAGGTCTGCGTGGAGCACAGGAGAAGATGCGAGCAGATATATTTGCCATGTCAAACATAATTCTCTGCAGGTGGGACTGATGCTCTGGCCCAGCCGTTGCAGCCTGAGAAGAAGGGTCCTCCTGAGGAGCGTGCACTGGGTGGATCTTCTTCAACTCCCTATCCGTGGCAGCTCTGGAGCTGGAAATGGCAGTAACAATGGTGAGAACAGTCAAATGGCATCTTCCTGCAGTGGTGTGTGGAATAGATCATCATAAATAACCGATGTGGCACAGACAATGCCTGCTCAATAAAGAACCAGTGAGTGGCTCAAGCGCGCCGGTGGCAAGTGCTTGCCCTTTCTACTCTTACCATGTCTATCTTTATCAACAGTAAGTCTATTTACTATTTCACTTTTAAAAAATATTTTTTAAAGTTTCTAAACACTTTTTAAGTATTTGTTAAGTGGTGAGCTAATGGTTTTTCACATCATCAGGAATCCTTGAGAGATTTTAAACTGATGATTAATTTCAGATTCCCAAAATGCAGTAAGTGGTTATAAATGTTACAGAAAAGCTTTCCAGGGTACTGTGCAATTTCAGCTTGCTTTCAATTTTGCTTATGTCTTAGGCCATTCTTTTACCAGAAAAGTGAAACCAAAACATTCATGGCTCTCTAGGCATACCTTTACCAACCTGAGGAAGAGTTTGTCTGCAGAAAGCTTGTCTGCTTTTTCAGACTAGTGTAATAAAAGATATTGCCTCCTCTTACAAAGCCTGCCTCGTTGACTGATCAAAATGTTGCAAATGTTATTTCCAGCAGTGTTTTATTATTCAGATTAGAAGGGCAGGTTTAAAAACCTACGGTAAAGGCATGTCCTCATTTAGCTAGAAACAAAACTGATATCCTCCTGCCTGAAATTTTTGGCTACTTATCTCCAGCCTGCGGCACAGAAGCCCATTTTGCACCAGTGGGAAACACAAATGGCTGTTGGAGGCTCTGTGCTGGACACTCTTCATGGCGGGATGGAGGCTGAGGCTTCAGTGTCATCTCACCATGCACCAAAGATCCCAGTTAGGCTATTTCTCCCTCCACACCGGTGCCTGCAAGCCCCAGACTGCCCTTTTCCACTGTCATCATGCTGGGAATGCTGCTGGTTGATGCGTAGCGGGAGGCATCACCGGGCAGCCTGGACAAATGGTGGGACACATGGAAGCTGCTGTGTTGATACTCGCGCAGAGGACTGTCATAGACTCCCTCACATGCACAGCATGGGTCCTCACCTGAGATAAGGGCTATCTGTCTTCACATGCAGCTGCACCTCCAGGAACACCTGCAGGGACTGCTGTTACCAAATTTCATTACACTCTGCTTTCTTGGACAGAAATATGTAAATGCCTCTTTCTCATACGACATGGAATTCATCTTGGTGGTCTGCTGTTAACAGGGGAGGGATACAGGCAGAGGTGATTTCTTTCCCATTCACTCGCACAGGGGGAACCAACACCTTCACAGAGGACAGACCCGAACCATTGCAAGGACAGACAGTAAACCAAGAGCAACCACTATCAGAAACACTGTGCGCGTTATACTGGCAGGGAGGTGCAATGTATTGAGCCCTGTTTCTGTGTATCAAGACATTTTACATTTTTAAAGGAGTTGGAAAAAACACAGAGAGCCTCCCTCTGCCAGAACGTACCTGGTAAGAGACCCTGGGCTATATTTAATTGGAAAATTGTTCTGATTGAACTGGCTTTTGGATTTTACTTCCAATTCTGTTAGAGTTAGTGCATCAAAAACACATATAGTCTTTCTCTTTCACAGCTATGTAAGCACCTCATTTTCCTCTCGGTGACCTCCTTTTGTCTCTTTTCCTTGTCATATCTGTATTTTTCTTCTTCTGTTCAATAGGGGGGGAGGAGTTTCCTCCAGATAGCTATTCATGACATGGACTGAAGCTTGGCTCTCCAAAGTACCAGCCTTAAGCTGGCAGCTGTAATGTCACAGGGTGGACCACATTCCTATGAAAAGGCTCAGCATCAGACCCTCACTTCTGTGTGGCAGCAACAGATAAAAGATTGTCAGTAGCAATACTGGGCATCTTGAATGTCACCCAGTTGCACATGTCTGCACACAGTGACTTCCAGCCTGTTCTTTTACTTGGCTGCTCTTAACAGCCTTGGACCAAGGCAATCCTCTAGTTAAATTAGTGGGAGTTCATTTCACTGGAAACCAGGTGTATCTTCCTGGGAGGTGCCATGTTTTTCCACCACATATAGTGTTCGGTTTTGTCTTCTAGGTGCCTCCTACCTCACAGGCTCATCCTCTGTATTTTTACGAGGTTTTGGATCAGCAACAGTTTGCTGTTATGTGTGTGCTTGGTATTTATCCTCATTGTGGACAGTCAGTTATCAGGATTAATCCAGTTATATGGATAAAAAGCAGTTTTAACTACACGTTGTTTCACTAGTGTTTGTTACAAAGCAGCATCTAGTAAATGCCCTGGCTTACTCAGCCCAGCACCCACAAAGAATAAGGCACATGCTGTCTGACAGAGCAACCCCCTTGCAACAGCAATAAGAGGATTTGTTCTGAAGGTCTTTTATTTAGGAAGAGGAGCAAAATGTTAAGAAGTGCCAAGATTTTTCTTTTGCGTATAAATCCCCTCACTTTTTATTTCAATGGTCATGCACCGCTGAGGTATGTGGTAAGGAAATAGCATCTTGAACTTGCCTTATACTGAAAAATGAAACAGATCTTCAATATTCCAAGGAGAAGAGGGTGTGCATCGTTTCTTGAGAATAAGCCCTTTGTGTCTCCATTATTTTTACAATGCACTTTAATGACCTGAAAGCATGTGTGTGCCTTCTTAAATCATCACATACAAAACTACATTTTGACTGTAAAATATATTAAGACTCTTATAGAGGAAGTTATGCCATGTGTGGGTTTTTTCTGTTTTCAAAGATAAGATGAGTCTTGCCCTTATTACAAGGACAGCTCCAAGAATGAAAAAAATAAGGTGGGAAGGGGAAGGTATTATTTTTTTTAAAGAATAAATCCTAGCTCTAGACACCAGTGTCAGAAAAGTCACCCTCACCAGATGGCTAATACAGACAAGGGAAAATAGCCAACTTGATTTCAAATGTGAGGGTGATTTTTAAAATGAATGATAGAAACTACTTCAGATTCATTATTTTAAGCAGGGAAACTCATGTGTTTAGCTTATGGGTCTGGTTTGAATAAAAGTTTGTCTTTCTTGAATAGAAATCATATGTGATTCCAGGCAGTGGCCTGGACCATTTGCTAATACTAATTGTTGCTGGTTGAAAGTAGGGTAGAAGATTGTTAAAGTCTTCCCTGGCAGTAACTTGATCTGTGGAAATGTACTTTACAGGAACTGTGATGAGGTTTACAGCTGGCAGAAGTTTGTGACAGGATGGCCACATGACTTTACATCTCCCTTTTAATAACAGAATAAAAGTTTGCATGACACAAGTTTGGTAGGTAAAGGAGGGCAGGGGTTGTATAAACTGAAGCAGAGATATATATTTTTATAAACATGTCTCATTTTGAAAGATACTCGATGACGTGGCTATTTTGAAATAATATTATCACAATATGCTGAAGTAAAGCTGGCAAGTTAGAAAACCACCAACTGAGGACAGATGGGCTGTTGAAGTTCTCACATGAAGCATCAGTGGTGAAAAAAAAAAAGTGTCAGATTATAATCATGTCAGTTTGCCCTTGCCCAGTCTCCACAGAAACCTGGTCAGTTGGTAAATCATTTGCTGATAAAGAAGAGCTCTAACCTTAGTTAAATAGATAAAATGTGATTATTCTGCATAATTTACATGTTAGCATCAGTATCCTGGTAAATTCCATAGTGAAACCTTATCTTCCACTTCTGAAATGCCAGGGTTATGCTATTTTCAACCTTCAGCCATAACCCATAGTACAGCGTTGCTATTCACGTTAACATTCAAGCTGGCTGCAGCTTGCTGCTGCGTGAAACACCTAGAGCACGATTCAGCCACCCAAAAATAGGTCTTGGTGCCCTTCAAATTGCCCTTACATGTCTGAGACATCCCCAGTGGGCTGGCAGATGTGGTGCACAACCCACTGCACCCCACGTCCCTGTGTCCCTTTCCAGAGTGGTAGCCAGCTGCCTCGGGGAGACACCTTGCACATTGCAAACAGCACCAGACACCAAAGGCTGAAGCACTGAATCAGGTCCCCTATGTCTGTGGTGTAAAACTACTAAGCCACCTCGGGATCAGGCTGTACAGGGACCTGTAACAGAGCTGTGGTTAGGAAGCATAAAGGAGCTGTGGGTTTGATGCTCAGGTGGGATGCCGTGGCTCCTTCCTGCCAGGGAGTGTGCCGAAACTGTAAGAAAAGTTTGTCCCCAGTTGAAGGGGTGAGCGACATTTTGTTGGTGTTCATATCGATGACATGTCACTTGTGAGTTCATCCAGAAGAATTTCAGCCTGCAGTTCCAGTCAGAGAATCACACACTTCTTTTCATTTTACATCCAACCAGTATCAATGTGTTTTCTGAAGCTTTGTCATGCTCGGGTAGACAGAAAGTATTCTTTTCACTAATATTTGTATTGTTCCACATCTGTTTCATAATAATTCTCATGCTATTGTCAGTGGAATTGCTCTGCCATTTCCTTTCATGATGTGCTTGATGGCTGCTCTGGAAAACAGTTTATTTACAGGTTCAAGAAGATGCCGTTGGGTGTATTTTCCATTTGGCAAACTACAAAAGCAACATATACAGTTATAAACACCTGCATAGACTTATATGTTATATAATTTACTTCACAGAGAGGTGTACAGTGTAAATATCATGTAAACAGCTTTCCACAAGTCAAAATGAATGCAGAAAACCCCCGAGACTCCTAGGGAAATAAAAAATAGAGAAGTGCGATTTTTTTTAAACATTTTCACATCCATTCCTTCT
Source organism: Ibycter americanus (assembly GCA_035590275.1). Taxonomy (NCBI): domain Eukaryota; kingdom Metazoa; phylum Chordata; class Aves; order Falconiformes; family Falconidae; genus Ibycter; species Ibycter americanus. The sequence continues at coordinate 6,866,164 of JAVJGI010000062.1, forward strand.
CAATCTCAGTCATAGTTACTTCACATTTTCTTTACACACATTACTTCACACACACACAGTGACTCTCCTCTGGAAGTAGTGAATATTGTGTACTCATTTTATATTCTATTGAAAAATCCAAAACCTTTGCAACCACTGATTATTTTTATTCATGATTTTAGTTCTCTACCCATTTGCAGAGTAGCAGCTGGCTGTGAAAATGCTCTGTATTGTGTCCTGTTCTGTGCGGTCCTATGAGAAGCTTCAGTATGCTCTTCTTTGGGGAACGCTGAGCTCTTTGGTTGAGTCACATCTGTGGCCAAGGCTGGCATTAAGTCCTTTCACCTTTTGCTGGTTCTCACCTGAGCATCCTCTGGCATTTTTAGGTAGCACAATGTCCTTGCCCTAAACAGAGCTAATCAGTTTTCAGACCCATTGCTCAGCTGCAGAGCAGATATATAAATCTTGGAATTAATATTCTTGACATTAAAATGTGGACTTCAGTCATGCTGTTATCTGGGCTAACTTGCTTTTCCTTGGTGGTTTGTTTGGGGATTCTTGCCAATCTCTTGTGACGATGACGATAACCTTACAAGTATAGCTCTAAAAGCAGGCTCTTCTAATTTCTCCACAGTTGTAAGGTGGAAATAAAGGTAGTAGGGTAGGATTTAGAAGCAAGTCAATATTTCTGACGTGTTTTGAGTAGTATATTGCAGCATCAGGTATGTCTTTCATGGACCAGCCCACAATGGTACCCATATAAATACTATGTTTGGATATGTAATGGTCACTTGGGCATAAAGACTGCAGCTTCCCTGACTGTGGAGCTTCCAGAAGGCTGTAAAAAACTCACAGTTGCCCATGGCAAAAACACCTGGGAGAAAATTCAGCTCTTACCCTGATGTTACTGACTGAAACCCGCCTCTTATCTGCATCTCTCTCGAAAGGAATGGAGCTGGCTGTAGGACGGACCTTCTCTTTTCTGATTCAAAAACCAATGCAACATCTCACTTCCCTGGCCCTCATGTTCCTGAGGAAATGCATGTTTTTTCTCGATGCCCCTTGTATGTCCTTCAGGACGCTTTCAGCAGAGGACACGAGGGAAACAGGCACAAAAGGTGCAACAAAACTCATTTCAGTGCGTGTGGGCGGGTGGAGCCTCTCCTGCCACTGCTCCTGCACACTTCAAGGAGGTGCAAAGCAGCCCCAGGGGTGTGGAGAAACAGATGGAAGCACCAGCAGTTGATAGCTGTTCGCTACGGACAAGACCGCAGCATGGACCCCTGGGCAGGTTCTTGGAAAGGACTGATTTAACTTAGCTGGGTCTCCAGAACTGCCAAGATTATGCAGAAGACCACTGAGGCCACTGAAAAAGAAGAACAAGATAGACTGGAGCCACCTGAGACCCACACTTTCTAAGCCATGCCTCTGAGAGTTTCTGCATGTGTCAGCCTTTCACAGGCAGTTTGGTGCAAACACTGAGCAAATGTTGGCCTTTGCTGGGGACATGCTTCAGAGAACAGCATGGGTAAAGGCTAAGAAAAGCTTTCACAAAAAGCACAGAAAACAGGAATTAATGGAATCCCTTCCCCAGCTGTAATTCACGTGTGTTTTAAATACTATTAACGCAGACAAAAACAAGTTCTCGGATAGTTCCTGTAATAGCAAAAGCGGTTGCTATTATAACAGGTTGTGATTTAATGTTTCATTCTCTTTTATGCATTATAACCTACCTCCAGCCATCTTTTAGCTGGCTCTTTCACCAAGTCCTGACTCCCCGTTAAGCCTCAATCTCTGGCACTCATAACTAAAGCAGCAAGACCAAGTCCTTAAACTTATCCACTAAATGCGTTGGCTCTGAGAGCGTTTTCCAGAATTATGTCAACCCTCCACTTAGCACTTATCTTCCTACCTCCTGCAAATGCCCCTATTCACAGCACTTTGTACATAGCCTGGGACTTTCAGAGACCATCATGCAACATATTAAAACCATTCTAATCTGCTGCTTCACACATAACCCCTCAATCACAGCTCATACTGATTCCAACCATCAGGCTCATAATCTCTGTCGCACATTAGCCAAAAAAAAAAAAAAAAAAAAAAAGGGAAAATCCATTTTCATTCTATCTTATCCACAACATGTGCAAATATTACCTCATCCATCCTTGAGCTGGCTCCAGAGATTAACCCAAAGCTGACATGATAGATGCCTAATTTAAAAAATAGTCCGTTTCCTGGCAGTTGATTTTATTGTCAGGTTTGTTTTAAACTTCAACGTCGGGTGTGACATTGCTACCAGAATTTCATATTTTTGAATACCATTTCACTTTCAAAGGCTGAAGCCAAGGATGATGTCATGTGTGCTAGCAGCTTAGCACATATCTGCAATGGGAGCTTGGAGATTAAAAAGAAAGTTTTCCTTGCAAAAACAAGAGCGGGACACACTGGAAAAAGATTTTTGTAGGAAAGCAATGTGACACTATTTAACCTTCTGATTAGGGAAAGCATTACATGAGCCTTTTTAATTGAGGGAATGTCACTTCAGCAGTTCCCTGGGCAGGAAGTGGCTGCTGATGCCTGTGGAAAGCAGGCTGCATGAGGTTTGAAGCAGCACCCTTTGAAGTGAATGGAAAGAGTTTTACTGAGCTCAGCGGAGGTACTCTGCATTTGTACTAATGCAAATCGGAGTACAATTTGACCCATGGGGATGAAGGGCACTGGCTAAATGAAAAAATAGCATGAATCCTTTGTTTATGTTACAGAAAAGCTCATATTGTATGCAATATTACTAAGAAATAAAATATCCTTTGCAGTGAAACAGTTTGTTCTTCCTAATCCAGTATTATTGTTACGCATGTGTTAAATCATAGGATACACATGGTTGTAAAAGCTGATTTATTAACTAACTAAAAATCAGAGGCATCCACCCAAGCGCCACCCAGCATCTGCTGGGACTAATGTCCCTCAAAAACGTCCCATATGTCAAAGGAGGGTATAGGCTCAGAAAAAATACTACTCCCAGCTGGTCGAAAGGAGGAAAAGAAAAACAGGTTTTGCTTTATAGACTACAGTATTTTGTTTGTTTTCATTAAACACTCTTACTGATTTCAAACATCTGTATTTGTTAACTTGTTTAGCTCTTTCAAACTTAAGAGCACAAACAGGGCCATATGTGCTCACTGCTGGCATTTCTGTTCCCCATGCTAACATTTGCCTCCAGAGACAGGCTTATCTCTGACAACTCAGTAAACATGGCTCACGATGAAATTTGAACTATGCAAGGTAGTTTCTGCCTGCAGAAGGCAGAAGGCACACGTGGAAACCTCCCTCTTAAAACCTGCGACACCCGCTGCAGCAATGTCAGCTCGGCTGAAGCAAGGCTGACATATGGGGGGCTGCATGGGGCCGGCTCCACTGTCTCTGGTCGTTAGTTTTCTCATCGTTTGCATTTGCTGGTTGGAGTCCGAGCAAGCAGGTGGAAGGGTAAACTCCAGTGACTTGCACATCCCGCTGTCATATTGTCATAGAGGCTGGTCTGAAATGAAACGAGTAGCTTCCTGCGCTTGTATGAAGCAAGTCTGCTTGCCTCCAGTCACAGCTGGTCAAGAAGAAGATTAAGAAGTGGTTTGGCTTCAGTGTATTAATACTTTCACGGAGGTGAAATAGAGTGCACTCCAGGGCTCTTTAATCTAGCAGAGGATGGTCTCACAAGTGGAAGGTTCAAGCCAAACACATTTAAGTGATGAATTAGATGGGTTTTTAACAAAAGGAGTAATCACTGTTACAGACTGGAACCAGTTACTCGGGAAAGCGATCTCTTTATGGCTGCTTTCCTAGAGGGCAGGTCACAGCTGGACAAGTTACCAGCCCCAGTACCACAATACCTCCGATGGACGGGAGATTGGACTACACTGTCTGCAGTCATCTTCACTCTGTATACTCCGGGAACCCATGGAGCTGTGGATGTGTCACTTACACTCCCCAGAAGCGTAGGGAAATGATAGTCATGCTTCTTCTTCCACTATGAGAGAAAAAAATAATCCCTTAAATTCTGCTAATTTTTGGCAATTAAGCAGCCATGCTTAGAAAAAAAAAAAAGACTCCTTTAAGGCATTTCCCAGAGAGTGCTCTCATTTTTGAATATTCAGGCCACTTTTTGCAACTATTAATCTAATTTCAGTCCAATCCAGAATAACTTTTCCAGAATATTTTGACTTCTACTCTTTTTTCTCCTATGATCGACCTGTCAAGTATAATTCCAGTTTCTAATATACGCCTTTGTGGTAGGTGTACAATCTTGGAACCTGGTCTGGAATTATCCAACCTAAATTTTGACACCCAAGTTTCTGGCTGAATAGTTAATACAAATGGGCCCCTCTTCAGCAATGATTCTTAGCTTCTTTTCCTCAGGTAGTTTGCCCCTTCACACAGACACCATAGATAATGACATTAAACATTCACCTATATTTAGAATTACAGAAACATGTATCTCTTTTGTCCTGAACCCATCCCCTTTGCCTTCAAGACCTATATTTCATACTCGGTCCTTCTCTAAGGCTTTGCACCCAGCCTGTGCTCCATGCCATAGAGGTACAAGTCCATGTTCACTTCTTCTGGTTTATTCTCCATAAGCCAGGCATCCACTCACTCCTTGAGACAGGGGTGCACCTGTACACAAGAGCATGTGCATCCACATACGTGGTTCACACACATACACTCATTTTTTAAATACATGCAGCAGCTCTGCCTGCCCCTCTGCAGCAGATGACATGGGAAATACTGATACTATATGAAAGCTGGGGAGCAGAAGCAAGGAGAGGAGGTAGGAGGTACATGTATACATACATTTCTTCAAAGGAGACGAGGAATGGTTAGTGGAATACATACATGTGTGTGTTTAAATGGGAAATGAGGGGGGAGAAGCAAAGGAGGCAAAGCTTATTTGTCAAAGGCTACAGAAGGCAGAAGACACAAATATTTGGTTTGTGGATACAGGAGAACTGGGGACAGTCTCTGCTGTTCATGTGCAAGTGTGTACACATGTTGGGGTGAGGGAGAATCACGCTGTGAACTGAGGAAAACTTCTCCTGATCCGCTCTGGACACATCCCCTGTGAGCCTGACAGCAGCTGTATGAGACTACGAACAGAAGATGAGGTCAGGCAAGAGCTACGGTGCAGTCTTGGTTCATTGAACACTTCCAAAGGCAGGAATCCAGCGTTAGGAGAGGTGCATTACAGTCCTGCAGAAGTCTCGTAAACAATCTGAGCCACTGAATGTCACCACTAGTCCTAGAGACTTTCTGAAGCCTCTCTCAACGTTTCACTAACAAAAGTGTGTGAAATTGTCTCTGCAGCCCTTGTACGCTTCCCTGCAGGAGGCACCAGCAATATGAGCTGCTCAGAGAACACACAGGTTTCTGGACATGCAGTTGATGATACCTTTTTACTTGTTCTTCTTTTCCCTGCAACATCCCTTTCACTCCACTCTTTAATATGTATCTTTTTTTGATTATTAACATTGGACCTCAGGACAGCTGACTCTTGTCACACCTGTAAGAATATGCATGTTAATCTGACTAGACTCAAAGTCCCCTAAAAAGGCAAAAAAGCATCTGAGGGGTTTATCAAAAGCTTCTAGGCAATGGAATATCTCAAGAAATCTGGCTTTATTCTCCTGGGTGTGGACTGTGGCTTGTATACATTTTTGAAATCAGGGGCAGGTGTCTGGGAATGCTACTGCAAAGAAAATACACAGGGGGGTCTAATTCATATTGCTTCACATCCCCTTCTAAATTTGCACCTCTTTCCACGTCCAACTATTGGGTGATTTTTATCTCTTATTACGTTTTGAACTCGACACTGTGAAGATCAAATAAGCAGCCCGTCATCAATTAACTTTCCAAAGCAAATACTTTAATATTCACAACACATATGCATCGCAGGCATAGATGTTGGGGTGTGTGCGCGTTGGTGTGTGTGTGCACATGTAGAAGGAACCAGGGGAACGGGCTGCTCAGTTAACACACAAGTTTCGGAACATGTGGACTATACACTCTCCTTGTACCTCTTCTCCCCACAACATCTCTTTCACTCCAAATGCAGGCAGATGCACATACACACACATGCTCACCTTTGATATAAAATTGGGCCTGGCTCTTGCTGTGAATGTAATTTTCATCTGCTTAATGTCTCTCTTATGCTCTTCTGTAAGTGGTCTGAGGGGGCCACCATGTCAGGAGAATTTTGGCCCACAATGTTTTAAACCTCATCACACATTAGGGCCAGAAGCAGCAATAGCTTCTCATTGTAAATTGTGCCTGTTATTGTAATTTATCAGGATCAAACAGTTGCTGGCAGTCCTTTCTATAAGATCCGGTTGCAGTGTCTATATCAGCATCAAGCAAAATCAAACATGGCTTGCGAACAGAGGTTTAGCGATAAATAAATCACTCAGGGAGCTTTAGAGAAACAAGTCTTCACACACACCAATGTTATGGTACTTGTCTTTATTTCTCTTCCAGCTTTCCTTTCTTTTCTTTTCTTTTTTTTTTTTTTTTTTAATTTGATTCACAGTGTTCGGATGACATGTGTTTTGCCTTATTCAGCCATTTGGAGTACAGGTGCATGACTGTGTTTTTGATGGAGTGTTGCTATTCTGGAGTGCTCCATCCAAAACACAATCCCACACATGTAATCCAAACTGCCGAAGATGAGTCAACCATCTTCCCTTTGCCATGATAATTAGACACTTCTTTTCATTCAAAGTCTCATAGCCTTTATTATTAGTTGCAGATGCCATGCTTGAACAATATTGTTGAATCTTAAAAGGCTTTCACACCGGGCTATTTTATCCCTCAGAGTGGAGGAAATTAACAAAAAGCCCAGGCTTACCCAAACTTACATTAAATCAAATCAAATATTATTACACTGCAAGAAAACAGTGACACCTAAATACCTTTAGTACACATGTAAAAATCATAGCTTAATATTCTAGTAAGTAAATATAGCAGCTTGCTGGGGAAGGTTTGTCATAATTAAGGGATTCGTGGAACAGCAGCTTCCAGCCTTAGTAATCCACGCAGGCCACACATTCAAGTGTCTTTTCTTTGAAAACGTTTCAGTTTCTTATCACATTAAGAAAATGACCACTTCCCAGAAGCCTGAAACAACAAAGAACCTCAGTAGGTTTTAAATCCTTAAGCTAGGTATTATTTTCCAGACAAATGCTTGCAAAAGGCAGTTTTCACAGGTCTTAATATATACTGTCTGAACCTTGGGACTGCTGGTGTTTATTTCTGGTACCTTAGGAGCTAATAGGCGATTAGTGGGGTAGATATGGAGAGAAAGAAGACATGCAAAAGCAGGTGTCATAGTCCTTCGAGGCTAAACTTTAAGGACTATTTTAGTCCTCTGAGAAGCCGATCTCTTGGTGGCATTTTTGGTACTAGGTGGGTGGCAGACAGACACCAAATGTTCAGCTGCTGGAAATCTCTAAGTAACGACAGGTCGTATCCCTACCTAAAGAACTGTTTATGGGGGGAAAAAAAATATCTTCTGCCTGTCCACATTTGTGAGATTCAGAGAGGTGAGGTTTCCCTTTCCATAGTACCTCTCCAGCTGGCTTTTGTTTTCTGTACTTAAAACATCACTTTAGATTATCTTTATTTCCAGGTATGAAAAAATAAACCAAAAAGGAGGACACGTGCTGACTCCAGAAAGGCTGCTTCACCTGGTGGAGGATGAGACCTCCTTGTCAAGTGCTGCCAGCACAGGGCACAAAGGCAGTGTGCTATAAATGTGCTGTAGGTGAGGGATCTGCACCGAGCTGAAATGGCCCAAGCAGTGCTGGGGATGTGGAAGTAGAGGAGACCTCAGATTTCTCTGACTTCCCCACCCCCTGGCTCTGTACTAACAGCATCTGTACAAACAGCATGGGAGCGGGCCCTGCAGCTCCGTGAGCGAGGATGACGAGTGAGACAGCTAAATTAAATCGACAAACACATGAACTTGCTTCACACAGAGAACAGACTTGTAATAGTCACCCTGTCCCCGCATCGATACCAGTTAACACATCCCAGGGTTTTTGTTATTACGTGTGAACCTGAGTTCTGGGGGGTTTATTCCTTAACTGGCCAAAGACAAAAAAGGGTATCCATGTGCACTCATCTACTTTTTTTCACTCCTTGGAGGAAAAGGGCTTCCTACACGTTCACCTTGGCAGTCCATGGATCAGCCGGTGGAGCAGAACTTACATAGGCAACAATTCCTGGCAAGGATCTGATTTTGTCCCCTCAGCTTTTAAGACCTGATGCTCAGTTCCCTGTGCAGGAATGTAAGACTAAACCTCACAGCATGATTTCAAAGAAAATAAAATATGTGGAGCAGATTATCTTAGGATGAAATTATAATGAGAAAAAAAGCTTGAGGAAAAAGGTAATTGGGGTAAATTTCACACTCCAGCTCTCCTGTTCAAATTGTACGCTGTAAATACCTTGCGCCTACTGAGAATGCCATAGCAATACCACTAACAAGCCGGTCGGTTCACAGGAATACTGTTTATAGCAGACATGAAGTCAGGAAAACTGTGGAATACATTATTGGTTGAAAAGTTAAATCAAACTCCTGGCAAATAAACTAATGCTCATTCCAAAGTTTCTTTCTAAAAATGTAGGCTAGTAGACGGCAAAGCAAGTGATTCATTAACAAAGTAATGACCTTTCAAGCCAGAAGACAATCTTGCCCAGTAACTAACTGCTTAATGAAATTACTACCTCAGCAGCATAATTACAAGCCTTTTGACAAAAGCCGCCGAGAGTCGAGTAGACCCTGCCCATCAAGCTTGAACTCCAGTGCTTACAGTTGCACAGCTCCATTTCAGCGCAAAGAGCCATGCAAGCATCCTCAGCCCAGCATGGGGAGCTGAACCACCCGAGCAATCCAGACTGGAGTCAGAATAGCATTAGTTATCACACACGTACGCACCTGCCACTATGCCCCACGTCTGTCCCAGGGCAGACAGACCTAGAGTTAGCAGAGAATCACCAGCAGTTACACACAGGTGAAGAACAGGTTGGAGGGACTGTTCTCATACGCCTCCATACGAAGAACAAGCACCACGTTGCCCACCTGCAGCCATCGCTGGTGGTGTGGGGAACACCTAACAGTGGGCTTCAAACAGGGAACGGTCCTGGCCTCTAACAGAGACAAATCTCAATGTTGTGGGTGCATAGCAACATTTCGACTGATTTCCCTGAGAAGATGCACAAATCTTTCTACCTTTTCACTTTAGCAGAGGCTCCAACCCAAAATAAGCATCCTGTGCTGAAAGCAGGGAAGCACGATCCTGGGCCAAGTGGGTGTTCCAGGTTCCCCACCCTCCAGTAACAGGTCATTTTTAAATCAATACCCCCCAAAACCTGAAGACCTCCCAGTTGCACTAAGCACAACAGTTTGATCCTTTTTCAGCCAGTAGGATAAATGCGATGTTATTACTAGCTATATTTTAGGGAGAAATCTCCTCTGGCAATCCTAAAGCTACCTTACTTTCAGAGGAAAATGTTGAAAATTGCAAATCTATCACTTAAGAGTTTATGCTGTTTCTGTACCACCAAATGTAATCACACTTGCCATATGGTGCTTTTTCGGATACTTAACTGCAGAGAAATGATGTTCCCCTAAAGTAGCTTTTTAAGATAAACACACATGCATGTGCTGTTTATTGTACTTTAAAAATACAAAAAAAAAAAAAAAAAAAAAGGTTGAGCACAGAGAAATTTCTTCAAACTGCATTTGGAGAGTGACCTAAGATGTGGGAAAGTTGTCTATTGCTTATGTTATTTTTTCACCCACTTTTGAGTGCTTTGAGGCTACATTTCCCCTGAGTTATGACAGATATTGCCACCCACCTTAGTTCTTCCTGCCTCTGCCCTAACAGAACCTCTTTGTTGTTTTATCTAATCAGATTCAGAGGCCCTGCTAGAGTTGGCTCTTTCAGACTGTTCAAAGCGGTTATATTTCTTATTTCCCAGGCTTCAGAAGAACTAAAAATAACCAAGTGAAAATCTGAAATGCAAAGCTAATATTCTTGCCAGTGTTAGGCAGATATGTTGTCAGGATTAACGAGAGATTTTACAGATCTGAAAAATTTGAATAAATCAGAACACTTAATTTTTCTTTGCTGAGTTTTCTGAGTTTAATCTTTCCTAAGCCACTAAGAATTTTTTGTAAAAATATTTACCTTTTTTCTAAACCGAAGATATGCAGCTTGTCTTCATGCAAAGAGATAAATTTATTATAAAACTTCCTATATACAAAGGAGAATATTCATGGCAGACGAGGGTTTGCAGTTCAAATGACTTTGGGGTGAAAGTGACCCAAGTTGTTTCTCCAGTCCCCATGTAGAGTAGGAGCCGTAGGCGTGCCGCCTGATGCCAAGTACGGAGAATTTTCACTGGCAAAGGAGCTGCAGTAGGCATAGGGCAGGGCCGTTAGGCTAGTTCAAAAGTGCTATGGTTGTTAAACCAGCCATGTTTGTATCTATCTTTGCACTGTAATTTTTCCAGGATTTGTCAAAAGTGAAAGCTCGTAACAGGAGAGATCTTGCTCCACTGGCTGGATTATGCAGTAGAGGAATGCCTCCCAACAAGTTTATAGAGAATCAGCAAATGGAAGGAAAAAGCAATGTTAATTGTTGGCAAATGCACTTCTTTTGAGAGAGTGAGAAGCAGCTATGATTATTGACAGCAAACATTCACCCTCTTGAAGGAACTTTTAACTGCTTACATTTCCTGGTGATAGTTTTCTCTATGATGGGGAAGGGTTTACTCCTGCAGCAGTAACTATAGCAACTTTGCGCTCCCCCTCTTCCAGAAGAACTGGAAAGTTGGCAACACAGGGCACAACATCAAGGCAACTAAGCATTTACACAAATGAGCCAAAGGGAGGATCCATTTTCCCAAAGTCTGAGAGATGGTGCATGTTTGCTAACTTCTAGAAACCGGGAAATGGCCAGCAATGTGACAGCCCAGCTTCCAAACTCACAGCTCCATCCAAGGGATGCAAGCTCAAGTAGAAATAAAATCAGTGACTGGCCTAAGCCTCTGGAATAATTTGAAACACAACACAGAATTTCGTTCTCAGCCCGTGGAGAAACTGCAGGAGGGAAAAGACCCGGTGGGTGAGATGCTAAGCTGAGCTCAGGCTAGCTACCGTAACGCAGTCAACCAGAAATCTGGCCCTTGGGATCTGAGGACTATGGTTAATCAGTGGCTGAACAAAATAAGACCTGCAGTGAAACAAAAGTGAAAGTATAAAAAAAATGTTCTTTTAAACTGAAATTATAGTTGAGTGAACTATTTTATAACAAATTCTAATTTAACAATGTCAGACTACAGTTTTCTCTTGCATAAAATACAGTTCCACATAGTTTTTCCATTTTCTATGCAACTTGTACTTTTATGGAAGGCTTTTCCTTTTTCTGATGCGTATACTGGGAAGGGGTTTTATTGCATAGTCATGTAAGGAAGTATTATGACAGTGGGCATGCCCAGAGAATGCAGTTTTAACTTCTTAATTCACCACTGTTTGTTTGCTTTTCATTCAGTATGAAACTGTTAACCTTTAAAAAAACATAACCAAGAATATGGCTAAATATTTATTATCATAATCTCATATTTCACATATTTGCAAGTTCAGTACTGAAATACTATCTAATGCAATGCCTCAGCCAAAGTGGATGTGGCAGACGTTTTGTTTCTTTTTTATTTGATGTCTTTTTCCCCATTGACATTTATGGATGATACGAATCTGAAATCAGATGTGCAAAAACAAAAGTATGGATATTTTATCCCTTTTAATTTTACCATTAATTGTTTGAAATTATTATACTAACACGTGAAGCCTTATATTTTAGCAATTTTAGCAAGAAAAAAAAATGTAAGTGTACACATGACACACATATAAATGAGACGCCAATGACTACAGCGGCAAAATCTGGTTTCATAGAAGTCAACAAAGGCTTCCCACCCATGTCAGCAGAGCCAGAATTTTACCTTATAATTTGGGGTTTTGTCCAGCAGGACCTATTTCAGAACTTGTGACCACTCTTTTGCTTTATCAGCGCTGTCACCCAAATTGCCACGTTTCTGGCTGAAATTCATGACTAGCCCTGCTCTCCATTTTTCAAGCTCCACTGTTAAGAGCTCTTGAGAAAACTGCTCCAACTGGTTGGCATTAGAAGGAAATGAAAATCTTTTAAGTGGCTATTGTGCATGTTATTTGAATGCACTGGATGACATTTCAACACCAGGCAATGCCTCCTCTCCACCACAGTCATCAAGAGTGGTTTGGGGGTTTTTTTCCTTCCCATATGGGCACTGAGGTTTCCAACAGCATTGATCCCTCTGCACATTTTTCTACACTTTGTACAAGCCTCTTTGAACATATTTCTGCAAACCGAAAGACTTCAATGGGCAACAGTCTTTTAGCAGCTTGCAGGACTCAGCTCTTGATGTGATTATTTGATTATATATAAAGTAACTCTCATGATCAATGAATGATGTCACAGCTATCACTTTGAAGTTAACAGCAAAATTTGCATTGGCTTAAATCTAAGCAGGATCAAGGCACGCAGCATCAGACTGACACCCCTTAATTAATTTCCATATTTCTCTCTAAATGCTCATGCCTCGCTCCATGCTTTTTCATGAGATGAGAGAAAAGAGCAAACGCTGGAAACTGATGTTTTCACCAGCAGCAGGCTGTCACACTTAACAAATTGTTTTAGTGTATTAGTTTATGTGGGCATCCTGTCCTTGATCAGATCCCACATTTCCCATAGGCAGCAGCAGAAGTTGTGCACAAAGGCAAAATAAATGACCCATGCTTTGCAAATGGAAAAATAATACTCCATCTGCAGACAAAAGGCCTGATTGAAAGAAGTGCTGCAACACCTTTAGCAAAGTAATTCCTGTCGAATTGGGTGGAAAATAGAGAGCCCGTATTTCTTCGCTTCTTTGAATTTAAACTATAATTTATACTCGCATAAAAAAATCTGGGATACATAAAGGCCATAGTGGAAGCATGGTCTTTATCTCTCAAGCTAACAGGAAATGAGAGACCATAATAGGATTTTAACTAGTTTCTCACTTGCGATGAGTATCCAACACTCGCCGAAGAAAACTTCCTTTCAAAGTCTTTTCATTCCAAGTCTGCTCAACAGAGAATCAAAATGTGTGTGTGTGTGTGTGCGCGCGCGAACAATGTTCATTTGTATTCTTAAGTGAGCTTGTTTTATTTTGCCATTTACTAAATGCTGGTGTAAAAATTCCTAAAGCAACGTGACTCTCACAACAAACACGACTGACAGACCCTAGCTGGAGCGCACATGCAAGCACAGGCTGCAATTGTTCTGTGGTTATTTGAGAGACAGTGGTCAGGGAAACAGGGGTCATTAATTTCTCTGTGTATTTTAAACATTTCCAGAGATGTGCTAAAACGTATTAAAAGCACAGCAGCCGACATCTAAGGCTGAAACATTAGGAAAGCTTTAGAAGGGGATTTCTGCGCGAGAGCAGAAGGGATGGTTTGGGTTTGACCTTCGCATCAGGGAAAGCAACGCGCTTTTAACTCTTTCCATCGCGCTTTTCCAAAAGATCAGCCGGACGACCCGTGGAGGAGCGCATCCCTCGGGAACCCGGGGAACAGCTCTTGGCTGCAGGTGGCAACGGCGCTGCCCCCACAGGCTGCGCGAGCCGGGCACGGG
>JAVJGI010000062.1:6880865-6955900 GCA_035590275.1 Ibycter americanus
AGGGGCTGGAGGAGCCCCGCGGGGCCGGGGCTGGCGCTGGGGGCAGCGCGGCCCCCCCGCCCCGGGCCCTGCCTGTGCCTCAGGGGAAGCCGGAGGAGGCGGCACAGGTCACGGCTGGGCCTAACGCTGGGATGATTAAAAGATTACATGAAAGGTGTTAGGCTGTATAAGCTTTCCTTCATCCCTGTAGTCTGGCCGTACCTTCCCAAAACCTGCTTTCTGCGCTGTGTTACAGCATATATCCATCCCAGCAAGTGACTGCTTTGGTTTATGCACAGCCATTTGTGAGCCTCCAATGGTAAAGGTATGGCTGTAAAGTATATGTGCTTAGGGTAATGTTTGTAATCGTCTGGTAAGGAAATTGTCTGGCATTTTTTTTGTCCTTTTTAAAAATAAAGTTTTGTATTGTTTTTATAAAAGCTGTAACTAGAAGCTGGAAGTACAGATAATGTCAGAAGAATCAGTTTGTTTTTCTGGTGAGGCTGGAATTGCGTGTTCTCCACTTGCTGAAGTAGTTGGCACAGCTTGTAAACTGTTAAAGCATCTAATGTTTAACATCTAGTGTTTTTTGATGTAAAAGTATAAAAGAATACTGGATTATGTGTGTCATGAGAGGTAACATTCTTAATCTTCTTACCATGTTTTCGGAGTTACTGTCCAAGTGCTTACATAAGGATATCTTACTCAACTCAAAGTCTGGGCAGTCTGCTATAACTTTTTTTTTTTTTTTTTTTAATTTCCAAAGCCACAGAGTCGGGTGGTCTATGGATGAATAAGGAGTGAAAGCAGGAAGCAGTTGTCACAACTTGCCTGTCAAAATCAATTTACTAGGTAGGTAACAGTCCTGTGTACTGAGAGGGCTCCATATTGGGAGAAGTTTTATTTAATGGTAAAAGCATTTCTGCAAATGTTTAGCCCTTTTATGTTTACATACCAGTTCTCAGCCTGGAAGATGCAAGGGTATTTTAATTCTGCTCTACATATGCAGTTTTGAAGGTAGCCATATGTGTTGATCAGTGTGATATACAAAAGTTTTGTAGCATTTTGAGTGTGGGGTGTATTTTATACCTGAGAAGTCAACACACACTTGAGGGAATGGGAGGGGGCAAGTGCCATTGGCTTTCTGTCTCAGGTCAGATCAAACCTAATGTCATCCTGTAATCTTAAAGACTTTCATGTATTTATTGTTTACTGAGTCCTAAGCACAGCAGAGATGATGAAACAACTCTTATAATGCCGGATGTCTCCAGTTTTGGGGAAGAAACATAGAAAGGAATTAAAAGCCCTTAAAATGGCTGGGAAGTATTACTGCAGTGGATTCTTGTTTGATCATTGACAAAATGCTTAATTGTGGGTAGCTGAGAGAGCTGTCTTTTGAAAAAAAACACGTTAAGATGGTGAAGAGAATCATATTTTATTTATCCCTGAAAGTTCTTAAATGCTGAAACTGTTGTTTTGGCAATGAGTATTTTGATGATAAGGAATTTGGGTAATCCAGGTATGTTTGCATGGATTGCCCTCGTTCTGTAAATAATTTAGATTAGAGGTGGGAGGAATGAAATTTGGCATCTCTCAATGTTTTTTGGGTTTTTTTTGCTTATAGCTCTCTATGAAAGCAGCAAATTGCTAGGTTACCTCTACTTTAAGAATGCTTTTAATTAACTTTATTTTTATTTTAAATCTTAGTCTTTAAACTCAGTTGTTCGGAAGGTAACACTCAGCTGCAGATTATGGCTCATCGATTTTCGAAAGAAGAATTAGATGCGCAGTTTGAAGAGTTTTTGAAAGAGGTATGTTTCAGACCAAGGTCACATTCCTTTTCTCTATTAAAATACAGGGGAAAATTAAGTGTGGAAGAACATGAAATGGAAGATGCAGCTGTGCTTTTATCACATAATATTCATAGCTGTTTTATGTGTGGGTCTTTGCAAGGTCCTAACTTTGCTAAACTTAATTCATACTATTCTGCTCTATTGAAATCAAGAGAACGATTTTGTGATCAAATAAATATTTTGTCACTGCTATCTTGTATCTTCAGAAAGAGCCCTTGCTTCTTGGTTTTTGTTTCACTTTAATTGTGTGTGTTATTTAGTAGCAAAAGCTTCAAATTGATATACAATTGAACATGAGTTTAAAAACTTTTCCTGTATGTAGACACAAGCTACATTATAAGAATTCCCTTATTTTTCTGTGCAATATCTAATTTTACTGAATTCTATTTAAAAATTCTTGTATTAATCCTAACAAAATGAAGTATGTTGTAGTGCTAAGAAAATTTTGATTTGATTCCTTTTATTCCTCATGGTGCTTGATGATTTTGAGTACTGTCAAAATCACGCAAGTCTGCGGGTTATGACATAAGCTAACAATTATCGGATGTGATCAAAATGCCCTAACTTGGTAAGTTTTTTTCACTGCATGTAGACCTAGAATTTCAAAATTTACCCTCTGGTCTGTCAGACACACGGTGTGGTAACCCTAAGATATAAATACTGCACACGTAAGACCTTTAATAGATTATATGACTATATAAGTGTAGCCAATGATGGCAGAGAATATTCTTAGGGTCTCTGTTATATGTAATGTATACTTAAAGTTTTTTTAATGTAGAGACTGTGCTACAATTTACTTACAAAAAATGTAGGTGCTCAATTCTATAAAAATTGCCATTTGTACTATGTGCTAAAGATCTGTAGGAACCAGAGGCTTCTTTTTAAAGAAGATTTTAGCTGTCAGGGGTAAGTCTGTTACACTGCCTTGACCGTGCAGCTTATGTGGTATTTTTACAGATACAGAATAAATGTAACTTCACTGAGCAATACTAAATTGAGAGAATAGAAAACTGAAATGCCATCTGAAAATTAAGATTCACAGATAACTTAAAGGTAGATTTTGGCCTTTAATTTGATGATGTAATTGAGTTAGCATTCTTGAATTACTGAAATTATTAAAGTTAGTAAAAACAGAAAATTGGGCTCTGCGTTTCTGTCAAAAGTTCTTTTTGTTGTTATGAAGGGAGTTGCTCTGGGGAAGAGAAGAGTCTATTATTTATTTTGCGCATCTGTCAAAACTCTGCGTATGATCGCTTCTATTATTTTGTTCCTCATTTGACATGCTCTTCTTACTCCTCAGCTATTGCCCACATTGAGAATGCTTGAGTTAGGAGAGGGGGAAAAAATATCAAAATAGCTGTATTTAATTATTATAAGTGGTGTTTGGCACGTTCCAGGTAATGTAACTTTTAACAACTCATGTCTTTCTTGTTTTTTATCATTTCAAACTGAAAGTGTTTAAGCATGCTTAAATGCATACACTGCCAATCCAGTCATTAAAAATATGCATTATGTTTTGCTAGCTAGATACAGACCCGAATTACAATAACATTATCTACTTTCTATTACTTTATATGTATGCATCTTCTGTTATGTCCCTCTCTTTGCTTTTGTTTTTTATAAAAAGTGTGCACCCTTATAATGTTTGAAAAATGAGAAATTGTTGTACTCCATTGTTGAAATTGCTGTGTAGGTGATGTTTGTGTTGAGAGTATAACGGTGGTGGGGGAATAGCAAAAACTTTATTAGTTTGAGGAAGACAATATTGGTTAAGCAAATCTTTTGAAGAAGAAATAGAACAGGATGGTTAAGTAACTCATAGTTAGTGAAACCGCCTTTGTTTGGGGCAGTGTGTGTATCCATGTTTGCGATTAAAATATATGAAGTTGAAAGATTGTATATACAGTTGGATGATGCAGGTCTGATATGAGGATTAAACTAAAGTATTTTGGCATATGTGCTAAACTTTAAAAGCCATAAGCAAAGAGGATTTTGTAGGCTTTTATCATACAGAAGGAAACACAAATGTGTAATAACAATTACTGCATGTAGGATAGGTCTTTAATGATTCCCTCTGCCTGGTCAGGCTTATTCCCAATGCCTTGCCAGAATGGCCTGCTGTCAACCATGATTATTCTCTTCCTCCTCCATTGTCTCTGTGTCTGTGATCCTTCTACTCCCCACCACCAGTATCTTGCTTTAGCATGCTTCCCTTATTGTCACTTGAATTTCCCTTAAGCATCATCTGTCATATTGGTATAGCTCCTAGGTTTTCAGAGTGGTGGCTGTGAAGCTCACTTGGGACATGCAGTGTGAGGAGCTCTTTCTAATACACAGTGCTTCAATTAACTGCTTTTTTTTGATGACACTTCAAGCAAAGCAAAGTTATGAAAAAGCCATTGTCTGCTTCTAGTCTTCTAGGTTGACTTTTGTTCTACTTGTTCATGGACAGCTGAGAGGGAAGACCTTCAAAAGGAAAGGCTATACCATATTTATTAGAAAATCTGTATAATAGTACCTGGAAGAGTAACACTACACCTTAAACCATATTTGAAAAACTTTTTAAATTTTTATTAAAAGATCAAATGTATTAAAATACTATTTTGTACTAAAAATGTAATCTGGAGTAGACTTTTTTACTGAAAAATACTTGTTTCATGAAACAGTTAGGATAACTAGTCATGGGTCTTGAGTGTTTTAGATCCAATCCTGTTATACCTATCTACTGTAAGTTCTTCCATGTGTATAGGAGGTGGTAAGCTGATTATGTGCCATGCAGTTGTCCCAGTTCTTAAAACTGACTTTTTGGACTTAATTATTTAAGCTCAGATTAAAAAACTGCCACTTTTTTTTTTTTTTTTTTTTTTAAATTTTGGTTTGGGGTTTTTTTGTGTCTGTGTTCCTGAGAGGCTGACAGGCTGTTTTGTAGAGGAGGAAAGAAGGAAGAAATCAGTGCCACTTCCTGGTACTAAAAAGCCATTACTGGTCCAAAAAGTTGATTGATGTATTTATTTACTTTTTTCCAAAGGAAGAAAAAACCTGTAAGTTTTGCTGTTGAGACAACTGACATGTTGGGAAAAATGCACTAATATTTTTATGTCAGCATTTCTTTCCCAGCTGCTGCAACTTTACTGTCCATTTGACAAGATGGCTGGACATAGAAGGTTTCCAGAACTTGAGAACAACCTGTGGGAGTTGCAGTTTCTTTAGTTACAATACTCCAAGGAGTACGAGCATCACTGAAGTTCTGCTTGCAGAGTAGAGGATACTGTTAGTCATAAAAGAAACAGCAAGCGATAACAGAGCTTGCATCAAGCCTGTCAGTACTTCTAGCTAGCAGGAGGCAGCCCAACCTTCGGGGACAATGGCACTAGTACTTGTGTTGTAAGGAAGTTGTTATTTATAGGTCATTTATTATGAATGTAAAGCTGTTTTGCTCTGTGTCACTGAGCCAACTTAAAGAAATTGCAATACATCCTGTTGCCTAGCAGCTTCATAATTCATGAAAATTGTGTCTTATTACAGTGCAAGGCGCAGAGCACTTAAACTTTCTCTCTGAGACTGTATGACAGGCATGTAGTTTTCTCATGTGAAACTGTAAGCTCTAAAGTTGTTGTTGGTCAGAGATACTTGTAAGAATATTATTTTCTTAATTTTTTTTTTCTTAAATGGTCGTTTTGGATAATTGACATTTGATTTATGGATGTTCTTGTTAGGCCTGTATAAATTAAAGTGTTAGATATATAGTACAGGTAGGCTTTTATGGTAGTGCTTTTTATGCAATAGGAATTGGGTAGTAGACTGTGGAGGCTTGTTTTAATAAAATATCCTCTTGTGTTTTACGTATTAAATACCCACAGTCCTGTTGCCTCTAGTATTCTGTTTATACTATCACATTTTCTTATTTGTGACTGTTACAAAAGTAAAGCTTTTGAAATTGTCCCATATGGTGTGTTTCATATGTGAATTCTTTGTTTCTTATGCTTTATGGCTTTTGCTAACTGTTCACTGTGTTCTTTGAGACACTTTAGGACAATTGGTTTCAACAATTATGGCTAAAAGATAAAAATAAAAGTATGCCACTACCCTTAACCCCATGTTTACTGAGTTCAAGCACAAAGAATATGTAGCACATGAGGTTGCAGTGCACTAGCTTAATGAATATATTTCCTTGTTCGGGGTCTGGACAGCTAATTGTGGCTTTGAGCCTGCTGTAAGCCACAAAGAGCTTTATTAAAGGAAAAGAGCAGAGATTTGTTTGTTTGTTTTTTAAAAAAGCTGCATCACTTCAAAAAAGTTGTTGTCTTATGAAGTATCTTTAGGTCTTTTCCTTCCTGTTACTCTTCAGTAACATTTCAGAAATTCATTCAGAAATTCATAGAATGTTCATACTCGTAGACTTTTTTTCCTCCATTGATTAAAGCCACCAGTCAAAACTGGCATGGGTGACTAACATACACAGAAGCTTAATACACAGAGTTGGGTAGGAATGGCTCTGACATTTCTACTAATTTCCATAAATGCAAAGTATAAAATTAATTTCTAAAGTCTGATTTCCTGGGAGCTAGAATGTTGCTTGTGAAGGTTTAGTTTTAGAATATTAATAATGTTGTTCATGTACAAAGCAAGGCCAAGGCTAAACTTTCTGCTCTACTTCACTATCTTCAGGGATGTAGTCAGGATTTTGGTTCTTAGATGTTGTAACTAATTGAAAAAGAATTGATTATGCTGTTCCTTTGTCCATATACTCTACTAAGTACTTAACTTTTAACATACCCAAATTCTGGCAGTGGGGTTATTATATTATGCCACATTAATATAGTTACTGTTTCTTAGTCAACTTTGACATGCGTGTACAAAAAAGGCAGGCAGTGGGGATTAAAGAGAGGCATCTGAACTCAGAAGTCCAGAACTGAGTGGCTGAAAGACAGTTAAACAATGTGAAAATGTAAAAGCTGTCTTTAATTTTGTATGCAATTGACTCAGTCTCTTTCAGATGATTCACTTGGAAATTCAAAGAAAAAATCCAGCATTCTTGAGACATTGGGACAGCCCAGGAAAAAAGAAACAAAGAAGAAGGATTCAGTGCCGTGGTGGATATCTGAGGAAGATTCAGATGATGGTGGTAAAATAATGTAGTTTTGCAATTTTTTGGCCACAGGGGGTCAGGCTAGTACTTTCTTAGACTTCATATAGGCCTGGTTTCAGGTTAAGTTGGTGCCACTCAAGTCTTTAGAACATTACAATGCAAGTTTGTAAAGCATAAAACCCAAATGTATATTTTTTTTACAGGGATCGCATTCAAGCTGTAAACAAGTTTTCTGCTGTTTTTTCTGTAGCTTTCAAGTTATTAAAACTTGTGAAGAGTAAACACATCATTAATAGATAATTAGAAAATCTGAACTATGAATTCTGCTGAAATACTTGTGGGTGTGTTTTGTTACCAACATGTTCCTTATACTGACCTTTTATAGATTTCTTTTTTCAAAACTGGAGAGGAAAAAGACCAATTTGTGTAATCTTATGCAAATTACAAGATTTGTAATGGGTTAGGGAAGCACATAAAAAGTTTTCCACAGCAGCTGATTCAAAGATGTATGCCTGTCAGTATTCTCAACATTTCCCTTGCCAAGAAATCAAGGGGAAAAGGACTGTGATTACATGATTGCTAGTTCAGTATTGACTTAGTCACGTAGTTCTGGAATAAAATACATTATTGTTTGCAAGTTTTCTATCTCTAGTTTTCCATTTCTAGTTTTCATTGTTCTCTTATTGGGTAGTAAAGCCTATGAGTAGTTAGTTTCCACAGGGTGATTGCCTCTTGTTCTTATAGTAATTGGTGGCATCTTATTTTCATGATTTGTATAATTTACAACTGGAGCTTAACAGAGGGTTCCAGAATCAGTTTTTCATTTGTCAAAGTTAAGATGCTGCTGGTAATCTCTGATTTTAAGCATAGCTCTGTCCTGTCAGTGTTGTCATAGTTAGGAGTCAAATCTTAGTCAGCATTTGTGCCATTTAGGCATAACCCTAACAGGTGTTGTCTGGACCGCTTATCTGTCTCTAACCTTTTAAGATGATGTTGGAAAACTCAAACGGATATGGGGGAATTCCTATCAGGTAGTTAGGAGATACTGTGATTTCCTTACAGCTTTTCAAAAACTGGAAGGACAGAGTGTTCTTGCTGGGCAAAGTGTGAGAATTAAGCCATTAGCATGACCCCATTTTTCTAGGTAATATCAAAGTTTTCAGGTGACTTTAGAAGTTAAGCATTCTTCCAGGTTTTTTCTGAGATGCTTGAGGCAACCCATAAAGCACTTCGATGCTTCTCATGCTGCGTAAACCAGAACACACTGGAATAGGTACTTAAAAGGCAGGGTGGTTACATATTTTAGAGGACAGTGCTTGTGTGGGTTAAGTACAATGCAGAGAAGAATTAGAAGAAATAATGTGATCGTATCAAGTTGTTCCAATTCAAACCAATTCTACCACTTTTATTTTTTCAATTAAGAATATCTTATCAGCTGTGTAATTTAACTAGAAGTAAAGCTATTAGAACTGAAACATGCTTGATCTGCAGTTTATTGACATATAAAAAAAAGTTCTGGTAAACTTTTTAAGGTCTCTCTTAAAAAAAGCTTCTCCTTTTAATAGGAAGACATTCAGAAGGTGAGCCTACCCAGTTTTGCCAGTACGGAATACATTTACTTGCAAAAGAAGATAGCCTGTTCATATTCATACTCTAGATGAGGGGCTGGATTTTTTTGGAGGGAGTTGAAAGTAATCTGTGTAATGCTTTTTGAATCAGAGGTCCAACATGTCTTGGCAGTTGGACATAATAAAACTGAGAATACAAGAACAGGGGACAGATACGCTAGGTCTGTGCGCTGAATTCTTCCCCAAACACCATTTTTCCCAGTCAGATTGTTCGTTTTATTTGATCTATACCTCTGTCACCAGTCTCTGCATAGAATTCTGTGCTTGTGTGACATACGCAGTAAGCCATATCCCACCTAGGAACAAGTATTGCCAAGGCGGCAGGCCTTTAAGTTTTACTAGAGGGCTTTCCAGGTTCTGTCTTGGCGAGAAGAGGATAGCTCTATGGCGTGAAGCAGAGCTCCTAGTTGTATCATCCCATCAGGAAGGGGCTGTATTTGTCACACAGGACACCTGCAAATGGGAGCAGTTGTATTAACATATACTGGGATAGATTAGGAACTGCCTAGCACAGAAGCAGTCTGTATTATGATGAATGCCATTCTGCTAACAAAAGTCAAGTTGTAGGGCAATTAACTTACAGTCAAAAAAGAGTCATTGGCAGAGGCCGGCTTGGCCACCTTCAGTATAAACTTGAGTTTTCCTCTGTGGTTGTGAAGGTAGGTAACTTTTATGTGGCTATAATTGAGAATGATGAATCCCATATATAAAGGGGGATTTATACACGTGTGTACGCACTACAAACTATGCTATGATTTTAGGTCATGTAGATATACTTGCAGTGTTTTAAAATGACAGGTCAGGTGATCTTAAGGAACTCGGTATGGGTAGGCTTCTAGAACTGCTTCTTTTTTCCTCTCCGTGTGTCTGTCTTGCATGCTTCCAAGTACTGTGTCAAATACAATTTTGCCAGATCTAATGTTTTCCAAGAGATGTATGTTGTGTAGTATGTTGCTCAGATGTGTTAATAGTGGATAAAGGCACAGAAGCATTGCAATATAAGTTACTGCACAGGGTGACTAAGAAGAAGATTATTTAGATTTGTAGCTTTTTGTAATGTTATTAAATGTGCCCTAAATAGTAAAATAATTGTCCTGCAGGGAAAAAATAATATTGCTGTGATGATAACAAATAAAGAAATCAGCTGAGTTTAATTTCTGAAAAGTGTAATGCTGACACGCTTTGTAATTTTATGGAGATCCTTTTGTATTCCTCTAGGCTTGAATCTTCATGTTGGTTGCAGATAGGACTTCATTAACAGGCTGTCAGCTAGTAGAATTATTATTTTTGAAGTGTTTTGTCATCATGAATCAAACTTATGTAAATGTATAAGTCTTACCTCCACCCACAGTGAAGCACTTCATTACAAATATGTGTTCCATATGTATGTATTGATGTGTTTGGTTGCACTGTATAGAGATATTGTTGTATTAACAAAGTATGAAGTCTGGGTAATTAGCTTGAGTAATGCACCAAGCTGATAAATTGTTTCTGATTTGAGGTTTTCATTTTGAGTTACTTCAGTATCTATATTTTGCTTTCTTGAAAGACACAAAGAGAGATGGCTGGAAGACTAAATACAAGCTATACATTTTTGTTGTTTTTGTCTGATTGTTTTTTCCAAGGCATCTTGTTACAGAAGTGCCAGGAAATAAGTAGAGATTTAAACCAATATCCGGTTTTCACTTGGTTTTGTAGATTAATGGTAAGCAGTGTAGACTATTTCTGTTCATTTGGCTGAGAAGTATAAAGTACATTTTAAAATATCTCAGCTTGTTATTCTAGGCACGTTGGAACTCCTTGTTCTTCAGCTTTAAACTGAAATGTGCAAATATGATTCAAGATACTGTCTTCCATATTTGACAGGTTAAAGACCTACCTCTAACTAATGTCCTTTCTACTTGCTTTTGTCATTTAAATGATGAAAAGAAATTGGATAATAAGAATTCCTGTCCTGTCTTGCTTGCCTGTCTGTTCTTGCTGTTTGTCTTACTTTTCAAGATTTTCAAACAAGATTTGTTAAACTGAGAAAAGAGAAGAAACTGATGGAAAGCCATGCTGAAATAGTGGAGAATAGTGAACAAAAGAGTCCCCATTCAGATTCACAGTCTGGTATTTGATTAAATATGTTTTGTTATATTTATTCAATATCAGCTTTGTATTACTAGTGCATTTCCTATGGAAAATCCTTTGCAAATTGTCCATTTGACCATAGTGCTGTCACTGAAAGCAAGCTGCCACTTACTTCATTTGTCATTTCCAGAAGAAAATAATAACTGTGAGCTTCTGCTGAAATGTCATTTTATCACTACGTATGTGATGTAGGACAGACAGTATTGAATGTAAGCTATGGGGGAGAATAACTTTGGAAATCTGAACAAGTCAGTACGTTTAGTAAACAGAAAATCTCTTACACGTTTGTATTTCATACTCAAGAAATATTAATATTCACTGTTCTGCTTTTTCTATTGATGTGATTCTTTTCCCTCTGCTGACCAGTAGGCCGTTCTGTACAGGCTGCCCCTGGAATGGATACAATACAGTTGGTGTAATAATGACAAACGAAGTTGTTTAATCTGCAAGATTATTTTAGTCAGTGTAACTTCAGATTCAGCCTTTTATGTGAAGTCACTTTTTATGCTATCTGAAGAGATACTCCAGAGATTAATTCAGAATTATAAATGTTGATCTGTGAAGTACTTTTGTGTACATAACAATAGCATTACCTTGTGTCTACTAGTTTAAATGTGGCTTTGGTGTTAAATTCAAGCAGATCAATACTATTTTGGAGAGCAACGACAAAGAAATATTTGGCACTTGGTCTTCAGGTCATGTTGGTGGTCTGCTATGTAGCCTATAGAGCATTTCCCTATGTTAGCTTTCTAGAGCATATATGCTGCCCTGTTTTCATAAGCCTCGTTTGCATAGAACAGCTGTAAAGCATCTTGATCTGGGAGATAAACACTAATACTGAAACTGTTTCTTGAATTAGGCTTAATATTTGAAATAGGAACAATAGGAGTACTGTAGTTATTTCTATAGGAGGAGGAAATTGTTATTTCAAATTACTGTTTTAAAAGGCATCAGGTGTTTGCATTCATTAAAATGGAAGGCATGCTGTCAACACTTTTAGTTTCCCAGTAAATGTGGGAGAATATAAATCCAGAGAAGTGATGCCTCACTAGTGGACTTGGATGTCAGTTGAGGGAATAATGGACCCATGCATTGGATTGCAATCGATATCTCATCACATAATCCCATAGTCCTGTTTCTAGATAGCAGAAGTATTTGGCCCGATCCCCTAGACTATTCTTGCTCTCTCATGTGTCAAGGTAAATTCAGAAGACCTGTAACTAAGAGTTTTCTCTGAATTACCCAATTTAGAAGCACCTTCCACCCTGACAATTTGAACAAGGAAAAGTCTTAACAAGTGCATCTGGCTAGCCTAAAGGGTATAAAGTGTGTAGTGTGACTATCGTGTAAGTACCATGAGAGAGCACAGTTTTCTGCATAGGTACTGTTATCTAAAACTTAATTCTACTAATGTGTATGGAAGGTGTTTGGTTGTATTTGCTGCTAAGCAAGTCCTCACAAGGGTCTGAGCAAAGAGCATGCAGTTCTTTTACCTGACGGTGATAGACAGTAGTAATTCACGCTTATGTACCTATGTTTTTCCACATTTCCTTGAACCAATCTAGATACTGTATTTCAAAAGTTGTAGTACAAAAATTCTTTCATTGTTTAAGTAGTTTTACTAGTTTTCTTTGTTTTCAGGCATTATAGTGAGCTGCTAGAACAGTGTATTTGAATGCAAGGTACATATAAAGCAAGAAGAAATCTGTCTTTTTTAGAAATAAAAAAAAGGGGGGAAAGAGTTTTATTCTCAGAAGTTAATACTTGTAACTCTGGTTATAGCTAGAAAGTTATAGATAATTCAATCTACAAGAAACTGAACTGCACTATTTTTTCAGGGGTGTCAGTTTGAATTCTTACATCTTATTTTCCTCTTTATTCCCTGTCTGTTTTCTGTAAAAACTTATAAATGTTTATGTACACTTAAAAGTAGCTCCCCCTAAACCTTCTTCCAGTGCATCTTGCAGCAAGGCTTTATCTAAATTCAAAATGCTGGAAAAATTTCATAAGGACAAGAAAGATTCATGTTTAAACAAAGAAGAAGGAAGCCTCACTTCTGACAGTCCAGAGAGTTCTGATGGTAACAAATTTACTGTATTTTATATGATGTTAGAAAGGTAAAATGGCTCAATTCTGACAGTCCTGGTCAGATTAAGGAGAAAAGAAGTTACTTTTTAAATAGATGTTTATCATTGTAGGTTTGAGTACTTTGTATTTATGTTTTTAAACTTTCCTCTGCAAGTGTGGTGGTTAGAAATATTTTTCTAAGTGAAACTCATGCTCTTACTTAGACTAATTTCAAGTGGCAGAACTTTAAAAAAGAATATATCATTAGCCTTACAAAATATTGCATATGAAGGTATAGGAGTTCAAGAAGATTGCTGCTTCAAGGAATTGTTATGAAAAGTAACACCCCACACACACACTCCCCGCCCCGCCCCCCGCCAATAAATAACTCCTGAAACCCCCACAGAAATCAGTATGACTATTCAAACAGCCAAAAACCACAGTGAAAAGAGACTTTGAAGTCCATCCAAGTGGATATTTTTTCCAAGTTTGATAGGTTTCTCAGAGTTCAGATTGTGCAGGGTGAGTAAAAACGATGTTCTTGCCTTCATTAGCAATGGTAGTATCCCCTGTAATCTGGGGTGTGTGGCTGGGAATTGGGAGTGGCTGAGTTGCAAAACTCAATGACTGCAAAACAGTATTTGACTTTCAGATTATTATGGGAGGTGCTTTTTTAAAAAAGCTCTGGTCTGGTTTGAACTGGCAAAACTTAGAAAATATTAGATAGCTTGCATAAATCCCATGAAGCCTTCAAGGTCAATGCAAGTCTGTTCAGAAAGTACATTGAGTTTGAGATTATTTAAATAAAGCAACTCAGGAAAACATTTTTTCTCTAAAATTTTGTTCTGTTAAATGTTCTAATTGTCTTTTTAGTGAAGTATGTGCCCATCTCCTTTGTTGCATGTCTTATATAGGAGGGCAGTGACAGTTTATCTTTGATTCTGATAATATATTCTCATTGAAAAAATAGGGTGTGGGAGGTCTGGTGAGATTATGGCTCATCTAAAGCTCTGGAAAAAAAAAAAAAAAAATTGTGACCCAACTGCAGACAGACTCCTGTTTGTTGTCTTGATGACTAGGATAGGGTGCCATCTGGGTAAATTACTTTAAATTACTGCGTTTAGCTATCAGAGAAATGAACTATTCAACTATTCATATTTGTTCACTCCTGTTTAGCACTTTGAGTTTACCATTTTATACTTTTCAATGCAGTAGCAAAATGTATTTATTTAGGTATTAACTTTGTATACATGTGGAGCTTGACCTTTAGTTGATGTCTCTGATGTTTATTTCTTGCATGCAAGGCAAGTCAGGCAGAGCTCTGTGTCGAGGGTGGAGCTGAAGTTAGATACAGGAATGTGGAAGTCATTTCCAAGATGTAGAATCTTTCATGCTTAGCCTCCTGATAAAATGTGCAAGGGGACACTTGCCCCATGTTACATTTGCCCCATGATGAACTTTAGGTTTGTGTCATTGACGTCAAGAAAAAAAGCCTGTTCTACTTAACAGGGAGTCTCTTATAATCAGAATGCACATACTAAGGCCTGCCTGTAGGGAAGGAAAAGATGTTCAGGCTCTTACTTTCTGCACCCTGTCTCACGGTGGGTACATTTTCAGTACTGAAGGGAGAAGATTCTCCATTGTCATGGTATAGGCAAGTATGGCATTTCTTAGCAAGGACTTGGTTGGACCTGTATAGAGGACAGAGTAACAGCCCAGAGCTGAAGCACTTGATCAGCACATGGAAGACTGGTTTAGTGTTCTTGGTCTGAAGGGTTATTGATGTACACATCTCCTGCAGTCTCCTGCCAGCAGGAAATGAGCTGTTGTCAGTGCTTCACCCCTCTTGGTATGTGCAGTACAAGGACACAGCTACAGTCTAAACATCATTTGGCCAGACAGAACAAAAAATTCTGAGTTTATTTTACCAACTGGAGATTCATGTTGGAAAAGACAGACACGGTTTCTGTTCCCTTCTGTGAGAACTGTTAAATCATTTCATATGTCATTGGATAAAATGCATAAGCAGCTTTTCTCCTAGCCCTTCTGCTAAGAGAACCTCTAAAGAATCTAAATGTGTGTGTTTTAGGGGCAAGAAGGGACTTGGTACTGCTTTTTAACTAGTAATGTACTGCAATATTTGGGTTTTAGTTTTCCATAAGGAAGTTAATAAGGCAGCATTATATCCGAGAGCAGAAGTCACACATAAAGTTGGGTAGGGTGATGTTGAACCCTCACAACAATGAAATTACAGTAAGGAGAGCAACTGCATGTTGTAGTTGCATAACATACAGAATGGAAGAACTGGGTGTTCATCAATGGCCTTTAAGTAACTTTGGTTACTGTTTTTTTCCTTAAAGCATTTCATTTGCAACAAATGAAATGTAGCTGGCTAAACTGATGGCTACTATTTTCAAAAATTTGCTGTGCTTTCTCTGGGGTGGTAGATCAAAGAAAATGAACAGGCTTTTAACAAAGAAGTGTTCTGTATAGGGTTTGTGTGTGTGATTGTTTTCTGTAAGTAATGTTACAGTAAGTCAGTTTTTACAGTTGTTACATTTGCCCCACGATGAACTTTAGGTTTGTGTGCAAATATGAAGGATAGGAAGACAACGTATGTAGTAGCCTGTTTAACTAATTAAACAAGATTTACATATAATAGAAATGGAAGTTAAATTAATGTGATTTGTGAGACCATATCTTTGCCCTTGCAACATGAGATTAAAATTGGTGATTGTGGAAGGTGACTGGAAGACTGAAATGTCATACAAAGAGCTTTTAGCTGATAGTCATGCATATTGCAACTTTCTTCCTAGGAATGGTTGGAGCCAATGGAAGCTTTGTCAAGATACAGAACACTTCACAATCTATGGGAGAAAGTAATGAGAATATGCATGTGGAAAAGATGCAGCTTCAGGAAAGTAATGGGGTTGCTGTCTCCTTAAGTAGAGACAGCCTGGAGACAAATGGTGAGAACAAAGAGCACAACCATTTCATGAATTTAGCTAGGTCTAAATAAATTACTATTACAAGCAGTTTACCTTAATTCATTGCAAATTGGGATTCTTCACTTCTGTCAGGTGCATCTCATGAACTGAAGGCTCCTAGTACTAGTTTGTGATGATTTGATACTATTAATATGTTATGAGTCTGTCTGTAGTTGTTAACTATTATGACTATTCTACGTGGACATATAGCACACACACAGTTAGTTTATTCTTTGTTTTGAAATTTAGATTCAGTTTTAGCTTCTGGGCCTAATCACAGTATCATGGGAGTTGGATTGGATACCTTGGAAGAACAAGAAGAAAAAGAGATCTTCTTTGCCAAACTTGAACAAGAAGTTTCCTCTACTATTGATTATTCAAGATTAAATAAAGAGCTGGATTCCAATGATTCTGTCATACTAGCACCATTTGTACGGTAATTTAGAGGGAAGAAAAGTTGTGGACTGTTAGTGGTAGTGGGCTTGTGATGGATGTATGATTTCAATCAGGTTTGTTTGTTGTGGTTTGGGTTTTTATGAAGGCAAGGACAGAAATGAGCTTATTAAATGAAAGAAAGGAGTAAGGTGAGAGCACGACTTTGTGATAAGTGGACGTAGCTACATAGCTACATATTCTTGTGCATAACTCAATAGTAACAAGAGGATTTAACGTTCTTAATTGTAAGGTCTAACTAAATGAAGAGTTAACAACTAATGAATAACAAGAAAATAGATCAGGAAAGATTCTGTGTCCCCTTAGACATGATGTTACAAATGAATCTAGAAGAGAGATACAAAATTTTCACAGACTAGGGCAATCCATATCTAATCAGTTATGCAAAATAAGTTCAAACATATATGAGAGAAATGGGTGAAGGGGGAATTCAGGCTGCTGCTGCTAAATATGCTGAGTGCAAAGGAAAATTCTGATATGAAAACAGTTGGAGGGTCAGAATTCTGGAGAGTTTTCTGTAAGGAGAACACTTTACAAGAACAGGGGAGAGAGATTTGTGTTTTTTTTGTTAATGCAGAATGTGAAGGTCGGAAGACAAAGCAGACCTGATGATAAAAGTTTCTTTGAGAAACTAATGTAGATGTTGGAGGGATGCATGTAGATGCAGAAGGGGAGTGATTTTAAGAGTTAGATTGAGAATTTTAACTATGAACAGTTGTAAACTTAAATCTTGATTTTAATAATTGCTGACATTTATCTGCCTTTCTTATCTATGATTTGATTTCATGGACAAATTCAGGTTTTTAATTTTATTGCTAATTGTAAGAAGTATCAAAGCTTGGAGTTAGGAAAAAATACGTTTATTTGTGTCCAAGAGAGTAAAATTTTCATTTTGTTTCTCAGAAATGAAAAAACTGGAAAAGGAGAAGAGGAACCCGCACATGAGGAGAAATCTGGTAATACCATCTTTCTAAATTGTTCATTTGAAAATTCTTACCTTTTATGGTTGGTTGTGGTGGTGTTTTTTTAAATTGCTGTGTGTACACTAAGAATTGTAAGAACTTCATTAAGAAGATTAATAGAAATGGAAGTGTGGAAGCTCCAGTTCGAATGCAAAGTCTTCAGAAAATGGCATAGCAGGGTGTCAGAGGATAGCATAAGATCTTCATGTTTGTAGTGGGATGTAATTTAAAGGACTGGAAAGAGGAAACTACTACAGTCTCATAGTTTCTTCTAGACTGTGTGTTGCCTTTGGAGCTAGTCAGAAAACTTGATTTTTTGAAAGTTTCAGATTCACAAGACAGTCCAGCATCCTCACTGAACCTTTTTGTTCTGAGTAATATGTAAACCAATTGACTTCTGTTCCCATATCACCACTGCTGTGGGTAAAGCTTTTTGGTATCTGAAAAAATTCTTTTCATTTATCTGTAGTTCTTAGATCAGCCTTTTAGGCTGCCTTTGCATTATGACTGTTCAGCTGTTATTCAAACAGAGGGCTTTAGTTGTTTGCTTTTAGTTTTGCGCCCTTTGTTTTTTTTAAAGTGGATTTTTAATCTAGTGTGATATAAAAGACAAACAGAAAAAAAACCCCAAAAATCCCAAACCCAACTATCAATCAAAAAATAAAGAAAAAATGACCCTGATGTTTAAATGTGCCTTAATGTTTGAGTTACTCCAGTGTCTTAACTATCATCTGTATTTTTGTACCATCTTCTCATGCCTGAGTTTAACCTCTGTAATCTGCAGTATTGCTCTTAACTGATTATTTTTTCCCCCAAATTTCCATGCTGAACTCCTTCCATCTTATTTGTCTTTCACTTGTCATCTCTCTTTATTTCACTTTTCATTGCTAGCATATGATAAAGAGTGTATTTCTGTAATTTAATCAACAGATTGTATTTTCAAATTTATATATTTAGCTGAACTTTTGAGCAGTCCTGTTGTCAGTCTTGAATTTCCCAAACATAAAGAGGCTGTACTGTAAACCTTAATCCCAGGAAATCTTTTCTCCTTTTTCTCCTTGAAAGCTTGATTACTCTGTAGACTGCAACAGATCACAATAGTTGCAGCAGAGATGCTACAATTTTTTAGCCTTTTTCCTAACAAAAGGGTTGAAAATACCTAATTGTTATGGTCAGTTTTATGAAATTGACACTTCTAATTTTTAGGAAGCCCATTTCTATGGAATACCTGGAATAACCAAGCTGTGTGTTGTGCGTGGTTTGGTTTAGTCTTTGTCAAACTGCTATTTCATCAAATAGCAAATGAAATAACATCTAATACATGTGCAGGAATAGTGTAAGCACGGTGTGTCTTAAGTCAGTATGAGAAAGCTGTTTTCAGCTGATCTCACTTCTCATGGTCCAAAACCAAAGAGAATGCTGAAATAGTGACTTCTTTTCATAGAGTAGTTTTTACATATGAGTTAAACCATGTGTCAGTTGTATTGGTGCCAAAATACAGAGAGAACACTATATAAACCAGTATTTTGCAATTCTTCTACATTTAATCATTACAAATAATGCGGGCACGGAAGCCTCCCACCACAGGAGCCGAGTGCGGGAGATGGGGTGACAGGGAATCAGAAATTGTGGAAGGATCTAGGTAATTGAAGAAAAAACATTTGGGTTGCTTGTAGAAGTCATTCTTTTTGACACACTTGTGTTTTTAAATAATGCTTACTCTTGAAAGCAGCTGTTGGGCCACCAGAGCAGGTCAGAGGAAGCAGAATTACAGATTGTGAGCCTAAAAACTGCTGGAGCTGTCAAAGTGGATATGCAGAGCACTTTGTCTGCTAGGGGGGAATTGCACCATTTCACCTCTCAGTGACAGAAAATGATTTAATTCAAGTATGCCTCGAGGAGACAGAAGTATTGATCATAAGAAAAACTTCATTTGAATTTAGAAGTATTAAGTGTGACTTTTACTGTAGTTTTATTACGACACCCAGTCTTGAAACCTTTCTGTTGCTTTTGTGAAAGGAGTAATAGCAGCACTAGCTCTTCTTAGATGAGAGATTGGGGAAAAGGAAATAGCTTTCCCTTACTGCTTTGTCTTTCTTGAATATTCATTGTATTTGATGTTTATTTTACTGTTCAGGCAGCTACAGTGAAGACTTTGAAGAAGAAACAGATGCTAATCCTGCCTTTAAAACTGAGGGAAGTCAGGTGAATGAAAACATGTCAGGATTTGATTTAAGTCCCCAAGAACAGGTATAACTTACCAAATGTTTATATTACTTGCATGATTTGTAAAAGCTCTGCAATGTGTAACTGCAGATACAGTAAACCTTTATATAATATGTGCTATCTAAAAGGAAAGAATATAGTGGTCCTGGGACTGGATTGTTCTATTAAGGATATACACTTTCCTGTGATAAATCGCTGAAAGGATTAAGTTCTTCACAGGGTTTCCTGTTTACTCCTCCTTTGAATTAAGAACTGTGGATGAGCTCTGGTTGGAGCCTCAGCCTCAGAATGTGTACTGATTAATCTCTTTCATGGAGCTATTAGGTGGTGTCTACACCAGCAAGTGACACAGACTGAGGGAAGTAGTTCTGTGGAACAGTTTGGACAGAGGACCCAAAATCTACACTGTCTGAGCTTTGAGGGTATTACTGTCAACTAGTTTAGTCAGATTTTTTTGATGTGGAGCACATGTGGCTGGAGCACATCAGGTGCATTCCTGGAGCACGTGTTCTGATCTGGTATTTTATATGAAAGAAGTCCATAGAGCAACCCCATGTTCATTGGTAATAGGTAACTGTGGGGTTTTTTTAGTCTTTTTAAGTAAGTTTATTGAAGTAATATTTCTAATAAATGTTTGAAAAAACCAAATAGAATGGAAGTGTAATGTGCTTACTGCTACATTATTTCTTTTCTCAAATTACAATATAAGAGAACCAGCAAGGTGCAAAAATATTATTCCATTTATGCAGA
The DNA here is from genome assembly GCA_035590275.1 of Ibycter americanus. NCBI lineage: Eukaryota > Metazoa > Chordata > Aves > Falconiformes > Falconidae > Ibycter > Ibycter americanus. The sequence continues at coordinate 6,900,993 of JAVJGI010000062.1, forward strand.
GTAGCATTTACTTCCTGGTCACTTGTGAGTGGGGAGTACAGAATGTTGAGGACCTTCTGGCATCCTAAGGAGAGTTATAGAGAAGTGCATATTCTTGAAGCACAAAGAATTGCTTAGTTCTAACTTCCAAGAACTATTTTTAGGTTTTAGGCCAAACTCTTAAAGTTCATCCAGATTTTTTTTCCTGTGAACTTCAAACAGTAATAATGTTTTCTCTTTATTTTTGTTAGGAAGAGGCAAATGCTGGCATGCTGGCTAAAGGTAAAATATACTTTGATTAGTAGGAGAATACTAAATGTAACTCAGAAACTTGCTTACCTGATTTTTACTATTTTGATATTTTTGACCTGGTTTTATTATGTTCTGCTGAAAGTGTGTTAGACTGAAATGGTTAAAAGTTAATCTACATATTAGCACTTCAAAGTGATCATCAATGTAATTCTTTATTTTACTATCTATAGTCAGTACTCAGATTTTGATGCTTGCAATCAGAGTTAATCAGTTTACCATTAATGGCATTAGAATATATAGCTTTTTTTGCGCGTTTAGGACATCGAGATAAGCTTTAGTATACTTCTAATTCCAGTGTACCCAGTATAAATAAGAGAATTGTGTTTTCTTTAACATTTATCATCTTGGTTTTAGTTGTGTTACTTGATTCACAAGATTCAACTACAGAACTTCAAAAGGCTGTTGAAACATCAGATGTAGCTCTAGTTGAACATCATCTGCCTGAAGAAGTCAGTAGAATTGAAATGAATGAAGCAGGTAAGAGTTCCTTTTTAAAAAAAACAAAACAAACCAGAAAACACCACCACCACCACTACCCCCCAACAAAACACAACCCCCAGAATCTTACTTTAGTAGATTTAGGTGGCTCTGATGTCTGTCTTCATTTGTTCTTAGGTTATCAGTGAACACGAAGGCCTTGGCTTTTAGTAACAGATCGTGAAAGGAGGAGGAAATATTTCAGAAAAAAGTCATGTGTCTGCTAAAAAGACACCTTTTTACACTTGGTTATTGTAAAGCTGCTTTTGATGTTGCAGTTTGATTTTTAAATACTGTCTCCTTTGGTTATTCATTGTAGCCAAAATTCTTCTGTGGCAGCATTGAATACAATTAAAACATACATTCTTTTATCAAACTGTGTACAACAGTGTATGCTACTTATATCCAGAGTATGGCTCTGATGGCATCTGTTAAAATAGTTTTATCATATATGCTGTTAGTGTTAGTACTGATAAAACATTGAGGTGGGCAAGGGGAGGTGGAGAGGCATGCAAACTGCAGATGAGACTATTTAGTATGTGCTAATGAACTTGGCAACAGTTTATTTTTATGGTAAAATTGAGATTTTTAAGGGTTTTTTTTCATAACTGAAATCACTGCTCTCACCACATGATAGACCAAGCTAATAACTGAAACACAGGCTCCAGTGGGATGTTTCCCAAAACAGAAAATCCTATAGTGTCTCTTATGAGCCTGCATTTTTCACAGGCACTTCCTATGGACAAACCACCAGTGACATCGAAGCGTTACACCAAGCATACCATCATATTGATCAGTCTTTGGGAGACACTGATGAGCAAAAACTGCACGTTTCTGCAGTGGCAGTCTCGGAATGCTTAGTGCAAGGTGCTTCACAAAATAATGACATCTGTTCAAAAAACATGTCAACTGTTGAATCAGGTAAATACCTCAAAGGCAGGCATGTATTGTACAAGCATGTAAAATGAGTGAAGTAGTAATCTTTAATACTTCATTTATGAAACATTTTTAAATATTGTCCTTTTTACAAATATTTTTCTAAGGTTCTATTTTATTTTGTTTTGCACTAATTAGATTTACCTACTGTGGAAGAATTGATGAAACCAATTAAAGGACATTCATGTAATATCAGAGGTTTTGATGTGGAGCCTGAAAGGTACTTATTTCAGAATGCATTTTAAAAATCGTTATTACTTAAGTCCATTAACTGTTTGTGAGAAACAACTTACTAAATAACTCATCTGTCTTTTTCCTTAATTAAATACTGAAATTTCATTATGTCTTGCACTGGCATTATGGTATTTGCAGTGAGTTTGTAAAATGCAGGCATTTGTAAAATGAATATACAGGGTTAATTGGTTTAGACCAAGGATTCACAAACTTGGAGTGAGAAGCTTCGATGTTGATGTTTGCCAATCATTTGGAGCAGTATTCCTCACTCTCACAGCTACCACAGCTAGGATCTCTGCTTTCCCAGTCTTCTGCTGTTTCCCTTCCCCCATACGTGGATTTCAGCCTACATCCTATCCTAACTCTCCAGCCTCCATAATCTAAGATCAGATCCTCTTATTCTGCTTACTCTTGTGATTTTTACTAACCTGTGCTCCATACCTCCTTCTGGGTTGCTCCAGCTGTCGTGTCTAGAGCAGAAAACATAGGCCCTGGAACTGTCAGAAATAGGTTATGCTTAGCAAATGAGTTTTGGGAGCTTATCATGTACCTGCACCTAGCAGAAATAACCATTCATTGTTTTATTAGCATTAATTGTATGCCTGCAGATGTTCATCTTGTAGCTGAGTTTGGTACCTCCAGAAGAACAGTCACTACTGGAAAGTAGCTCTTTGTTCCACAGTGTGGGAGTGAATCTGTTTAACTAAATCTGCAGGGTTGCTCTTAAAAGAGGCCTAGTGGCTCTTTCAAATTCAAACAGTCTTTACAGCTGATACCTAAAGGACTATCACTTTTCCAGAGTGATAGAAAAGCAAAGGGCAAAAGTCTTGTTATGTGTGATTTTATTCCTTTCTGTTGTAGTCCTGTGAAACTGTTAAGCAGCACAGCAAATGACCTTGTCAGGCACTCGCCCTTTGAAGAGCACCAGGATAATACAGTTTGGGAGACAAACTTATATGAAAAATTTAACAGAGAAGAGGGCATCTTTCTGCAGACAAGTGTGAATGACGATAACCTTCAGAGGGTGGCTGAGGAAGAAATGCAGACCAGTGAAGGACGACCTGATGTACTAAGAGAAAAAACAGTACAAGACTTTTTGCTTTCACAAGGCAGCAAAACTAAACAAGTAAGTCGTATCAACCAGATTTTTGTTATATGGATATATATTTAAAATGTATATATTTTTAGACTGTCTGTCATTTGATTATGCTCTGATGTTTAGAAATTGAGAGGCTGTTTTTGTTTTTCTTGAAACTGTTGTGTTACTGTTGCTATTGTTAAAGGTAGCCAAATCCACTGGACTTTGGGACCAGTGGGATTCTTCCTGTCCCAGCCCAGTATGTGCAAGACTGCTGCGGTTCCATGTCCCTACTCAAGCTAGCAGTGGGTCTAGGCACATGTGCTCATTGAGGGAACATGCACAGACTCAGAATAGAGAGCATACCTACAGAGGACAGTTAGAAATACAGTTCAGTAAGAATATAGGAGACTGCAATGATCAATGTTGGGCTTTGTCAGACAAGTGTACTGACCAGCAACCTGGTCATGTCACCCGGTGTCTTTAATCTTATTTTCCCTTTTATTTCCCAGACTTGTTCATACTTGATCCACCTTAATTTCTCCCTTTATCTAGTTTTTATCCTTCCACTAAACATCCTGTATGTTTTGTACATTCTCACAATCCTCTCAAACACTGCATAACAAGATTTACACAGTCCCAAATCTTCTCCCTGCATCCCTTAAATTAGCCCCACGCTCCTTTAGGCAGTCACCTCTTCTATCTGCAAGGCTTTGCAAGGGAGGGAGTTGTTTGGCTGATTCATCCTGGTGGATTTCCCACCAGGGCCAAAGCTAAGCTTTCTCATTTGCTGGTCTGAGGAGTTGGGTGCCCTGTTTTTGATGATCAAGTTTAGCAGGGTTCCTCTGCCTGCCACTGTTCCTTTCTTCATCGCTGGGTTTCTGTGTGCACTGTGATTAGCTTTTAGTCACAAGCTACCTGCTTTTGGTAAGCTCAAGATCCTGTAATGTAGTCATAACTTCCCAGAACAATTAAACAGAACCAGTACAAAATACTTGCATTACGTATACTTCTGAAGTAGTAAAATTCTGCAAAATTACATATCATTAATTCAGTTAAAAATAATGCTTCCCACTGCCCCGCATCTTACAGCTGTGTAATTCTTCTAACTGCTTCTATGTTCTTTTTAGTAGTGAAAGCTACCTTCAGATTACACTAGAGCCTAACACTTGTTCTAAACACGTGTGCTTTTATCACAGGCTTTTCAGTCTTGTTCCTTGAAGAATGAAAGATCAGAGTCAATGACAACTAAACCAATGTTATACAAGAATATCAGAAGTCCAGCACCTTTACATAAAAAGAAATCTTCATATGGTCCACATGGGGTGGTTAGAAGTTCTGGGTATGGGAAACCCACTTCACTCTCAAAACAGTCTTCTCCAGTTAATGAAAAGAAAACACCAAAAGAAACTTCCAAAAAGATGAGCATGAAAGCCAAAAGTCCTGCAGATAGAACAAGATCTAAAGGTAATTCTATCGTAAGAAGTCTTGAGTTTTAAAAGCCAGAGAGCTTTGCTGTTCATTCTTCACATTTAAAAAAAAATAAAAATATCCAAAATGTTGGAGAAGAAATCTAAAGCCAAACACAATTAAGTATTGAATTTTTTTCTATATCAGCATGAAGATGCTGGAAGAGAGATTTTTAAATAAAGCTTTGCACTGTAGTCTTGTTTCATTTCTACTCCCATATACCACCACTATGTTTGAGACTTACCTGTTGTTCACCAGTAGGACCAAAATAATAGAAGAAGCTGGTGTTCAAAAATAAGTATCTACAAGTTACATTTTTCATTACAGTAAATGCAAGGATTTTCTGACACACTAACTTCTGAGGGTGATGCCGAATTTCTATTCTCAGCTGCTTCTTTTTATCTTTACTTCCCTAGACTACAAAGAAAGCACTAAAAAGAAAGTCCTAGTTTCTGTCTCTTGTAATGCTAAGGAAAGGTGAATACCAGTGTAGTCCTGTGAAACCTGTGTTGCAAGTAAAGGACTGAACTTATTTTGGGGTGAGGCCTGAAGAGTTTCATGAGATAGTTCAGTGTCTTTGCAGATGATGTTTGCTGTCTCTGAGGGATGTGAAAATAACTCTACAAGATGCCCAGGTTTTAGCACACTTCTAGCATGTAATGCTTTCAAAACTCCTACAAATAGTGTTGGGAAAAGCAATTTACGATTATGTTGCCCATCTTGGGGAAATGCTTCAGTGGCAGCTGTCAGACTAAGGGAGCTTAGTTCCTCAGTGCGTTGCTGTGGCACTCCCTGGAGAAGAGGAGGATGTACAGCTGGGTGGAGGTGAAGTGAATGAGAGTCCTGAGAAAATGAGTCCACTAGCCTCATTCAAACATGTTCTTCCTTCTCTAGCTGTAACCATTCTCCATAGCAATTTCAGATGACTTCAGAAGTTAATCTCACCAGGATGCATTCTGCAGGGACCTCTATAGCTACGAAGAGAATGGCATTGAATCAAGCAATCCCTTAATCGTCAGTGCTAAGGGAGTACCTTTGTGAGGGAATAGTTTTGAGAAATGTAAAAAGTAGTAAATTTGGAAAATCATCATTGCCTGCTTGTTTTCAGGTATAACATTCTGAAGTAGGAGCTCTTAGCTTAAATTGCTGTAGGCAGAAGGGAAATGTCAGTTGTAGTTACTGTCTGTATTCCAGCAGACGTAAGATGTGAATAGTTCTATGTATGTTAGTTACTCTCGAGGGGGAACTTCCCTGATATTTAATTTCCAGTCAAGTTGCTATTTGATGCAATAAATAAATGTGTGTCTTTATGTGCTGTCTGTACTCCAAAGCCCATTTTGAAAATTGCTGTGGCTTGGCTTCACCATAGCTTGAAATACGCTGTATTTCTGTATATTTGGGTAACTGGTTACATCTCAAGTAGAGACCTGAGGTTAACCTTATTTCATGCAGGGTTTATTATCCACCTACTTGTTTCAGTTGTTCCCTTGGGTTTTGTTTTATCTTGTCATCAGTTCCTTACTTAAAAAAAATACATTTTCTGTAATGTTTCTTTGCTCTTAAGTTTTTGTATTTAATTCAAAATTCAGGTTGTAGAATACTGAATTTATCTGCCTAAGAGGTGAATCACGTGAATAGATTTTTTTTTTTTTTTTTTAAAGGACATTAAATTCTGAATTTAATTTTGTTCTATTTTACTTTCTGCTTAAATGAAGTAGCCTTATTTGCTACTAGGATAATAAGATCTGCAACAAATGAACCAACTTTGGAGGCAAGTGTTAACAGGGTTACGTCTGACCAGTCAGTTGTTAATAATCTTGGACACCAGGCTGTGGACTATGGCAGACAATATCAGCATGTAAGTAATAGCCACTGATGCTCCTAATTAGAGTATGTACAGCTTGGTTTGCAAGCTTAATTTGACAAGGTTTTTAATAATTATCACAAGATTGGCAAATGCTGAAACATTGAATAGACTTTCCTTTACTCAAATACTAGGTTTTGCTCTTAAAATGTACAGGTATAATCATACTGCTTTTCAGTTGCTTGGATAATTCTGTTGCTTGGGTGGTTCTATATACTTTAAAGTTGGAATGCTTATTGATTTCTGAAAATTACTACTTTGTGGTAGAAGAGGGGGAAATTTTAAATAAAACTTAAATGTATTCTCTTATGAATGTTAAGTAGTACTACTGTTTGAGATTATCTTTTTTCTATTTGCATTGCATTGTATATTTAATAGTATTTTCTGATTTCTCCAATATGACTGAATTTGCAGTACTGTGATGGATTTTCCTTCTTCCTTATCAACTGTATAAAAAAATTACTCATTCAACACCTAAATTATTACTGCTTTTCAAAAAGTAAGAAGCATAATAGAATAATTCTGGTAGCTGTGTAGTGGCTGTCATATGAGAGGTGTTTGTTTCTTGTTGGTTTTTTAGCTTCTTTTCCTCCCACATATTTCAGAAATGAGAAAGTAGCTGATTAAAGTAAATGCAGGATGTTTTGCTATGAGAATGTTGGGGTTTTTTTCTTTTCAAGTGCCTAATGTGGTTGCTGAGAGCCAGATAAGCCAGTTAAAATTGATGAGCGGAATTTTTTGTAAACAATCAGATCAGTGTAATGTTTCCCTGAATTCTTCTCTTCACTAGGCTTTATCATTGTCTCCTATCAGAAGTTGTGATAGAGAACTGTATTTGCTGAAACGAGTACAAGTTGCAGAGGAGGACCTGAACACAGCTCGTGATTTGATTCAACAGCTGACAAGCACAGTTTCACAAAAAGAGAAAGAAATAGAGACAAAGATGGTAGAATTGAAAACACAGCATGAAAAAGAGCTTTCTCGGTTGGGTCAGGAAAACTATGTTCTTCAGAGTAAGGTACTTTATCATCTTGTATCCCATTACTATAGAATAGGAAAAACATTGCTTCTGAAAATTAAATGAATGTTATTTTACAGGAGTTGTTAATGAAATCCAGATTTACACACTCTAGTTTGTAAATGCATACCTGCTGTTCCATTTATTGCCCATAAGCCATGATATTTTTTTCTACAGAGGTAAACTGTTACCCTAATTTCCTTTAGTCTATTTTGAGAGTTCTGCAGCATTTTGCAAAAATTTAACTTGCTCTTATATAAAAAAAAAAGAAAAAGGCATAAGAGATTAATAGATACCACTTGTTAGAGATAAGTACTTAGCTGTTGAGATATTGCTTATTTTTTTGATGCATTGAAAAATGTTGTGTTTTGTCTGTGTGACATATTCCCAGGGTTATTCCACTATGCCCTCCTGTCTAGATACGTAAGAACAGAACAGGGAGGGTAAAACTTTGTTAACTTTTCCCAAACTTTTTATACTTTGTTCCCATTTTGTGATGCTTCTGTAAAACTCCAGTGATACTACATATCATAATGAAAATGTTGACCTATTTATATTATAAAAGTGTAGTGTTGTAGAGAATTCCATGTTGCTAACAAAACTTTCATATTAGTTGTGTGTCTTTTTCTTTCTGAAAGTTAAGAAGTATGGAAGAACTGACTCAAGAAAAGAGATGGATCCATCATACAGCAACAGTTCCTGTCACCAAAGAAAAACTGGCACAAATACAAAAAGAAATTGAAGATCAAGAAGTTATTATTCAAGGTTATCAACAGGTATACCACACAGCATATTGAACTGTGTTCTAGCCAGTTTCAGAAACAAAATTTTTTAATGGTTTCTGCTTTTCTGTTGAAAACTGCTATCTTGTTATCTAAAAAGTGGATGAAATATAGGTGTGAAGGGCAAACATGTACTGCGCATTTAAAAAGTACTTCACAGATCTAGTTTGGGCTAAGTTTTTCCATGACTCCTTGTAACTGTTCTAAATTGTCTCACAATTACTTGTCAGTTGAGAACTGGGAAAATACTTTATGGTCAATAAAGAACCACAAACTTTTTGCCCCAAATGCAAAAGAAAACTAGTATTTTTAAGCAGTGTTAGAAATCTGGAGGGCTCTGTCTTGCAGATGTTTTTCACAGGATCTGAGCAGCTGAGTTCAAGGAAACCTGATTAGCGTGCCTGATTTTTATTACTTAGTCAAGTGTAGAAATAGATAATGCAAGCTTAATAATCCTTTTGAATACTTGCAGCTATAAAATCAAATGGGTTAGTTTAGCCAGCTTCCAGCTGGTGCTCAGCGACATTTCTTGGTATGGGCGCAACATCTTGCCAGAATGGCTGTGAGCATCTCAAATTAGTGATGATTTGTGTCCACAGTATTGGAGCGTGGGCAGGCTGAGCTCTGATCTGTTGGCACCCATCCACATATGTAGTTTTAGAATATAGTTGGGGTAGCTTTGCAGAGGAACTGGCCTAGGCTCTCCAGAGTGATCAGGCACTTGGATAAGATTGTAGAAGTCACTGTATACTACTCTAGCATAAAGATAATGAAAGTATATATCTATTTTAGAACCTTAGTAATAAAACATTTAATGTTTGCTTCCACTGTTGCAGTATGCAAACTATGCAAGGCATAGACAATTGGTTTTGAACTGGATAAAACAGTAATTTATGAACATTCTTTAACTTTGTATGTCTCAACTTAGGAAAATGAGAGGTTATACAAACAAATGAAAGAGCTACAAATCCAAAACAAAAAAAATGAGGAACGGATGTTTAAGGAAAACCAGTGTTTAATGTCTGAATTAGTAGCCCTAAGGTAGGCTCATTTAAACATCTGACCTAAAATCTCTGAAATTTTCAGCTGTGTTTATTATTTGTGAAGAATCACTGTAGAGTCTTATTGGGTGTGTGTTTTCCAGTGTTTCTTGGGTTTGTGGTTTTGTTTTTTCTTTTGAGAATTGATTTATGTTCATGATGGAGACTTAATTCTTAGTCTTCTTGCTGATGTTGCAGACCTGTGGCAAAACTAGGGTCTTCCATTTGGGGAATATTCCAATGCTAAAATTCAAATACTCTTATTCATATCAGAATGTGATGTATACTACATTGTATACTACACTTGTTCTGGTATTACAGCTCTGCTCATGGGTCAGAATGTTTTGATACTGTTGTAAGATACACAGTGGATCAGGAGCCACAAGAGATCCTGGCAGTGGTGGAACCATTAGATTCACTGCAGTGTAGGTCCTGTAAGATTTGTATCCTTTGCTAGTGGATTGCTGAGGAAAAAACCTAGCAATTGCAGGTACTCCTAATTTACAAATCTTTGCTTGGGAGAGGCATGTAGATGAGTTCCACTGATGCAGAGTAGGTTTTGTTTCCCTCCCTTGTGTAGTCCCAACAAACAAGTTTGTGCAAGGTGAGAAGATTTTGCCTTACAGGTGAAATATTTTGGTATAAAGATGTCCTGCATAGTTGCTTCTTTATTTTGAGCCTGCACAGATTGACTTCATGGTACTGGGTGGGGGCTTGTTTGTTAGTATGTCAGGTCACCACATTGCATAACTGTTTTTGCTGTTGTCATTTAGAGAAAAGATAGAGAAGGTTAATACCCAGTCACAAATCCTGCAGGATTCTGAACCAGCCAGAAATCAGAGTTTCACAGAATTGATTTTAGAGCTTCGAGCAGCACAGGTAGGTATATACCAACCTTTTTTCATGGGTTCTTAAAAAAATACATAACCATCCATATTGTACACTAATAATGTAAATCTAGTGGAGCATGCTACTCTTCTACAGCATTATTTGCCACACCTTTATATCACAAATGTCTCATCAAATGAACTTTCAGAAGTAATCCCCTAAGACATTCACTGAAAGAAGTGCAGCATTGCCCTGTTTACTGGCAATTCTGAAATACCTTTTGAGAGCTTGCAGAAAGTAGTGATACCTCTATAACTTTCCTGCATAAGACAAATCCAGAAGAATGTTTATCCCTGCTCTGTACAGAGTAAGTTCTAGAAAAGAACACCAGAATGAGAAGAATCTTCTGTTGACTCATGTAACCTTTTTTGTGGTCCTACAGATGCTTGTGGTTTTGAGGGTGGATGTTTAGTAAGCTTCATGTTAAAATTAAAGGCTTTCAGGTACTTCTGTTGGTCTGGTTACTGCAAGTGGGGGGACTGTTCTGGTACATACTTCCTCTGATAGTTAGACCAGAAATTAAAAGATGCTTCTTCTGGTTTTGTTTTGGTGGTGGGGTGTGTGTGTGTGTGGCGGGGGGGGGGTTGGAAAAAAAACCCACACAGACAACAACTGGTTAGGTAGGTGATAAAGAGGATCTGGATCCAGTGAGCTTCAGGACCAGTGGAGGTGTTCCTGGTCTGATAGTGCTGACTTTGAGCTCTTTAGACTCCAGGGGCATCCCTAGTTCCATCCTGATAGGTGCTGTTGCTACACTTCCCTGTCCTTGGGACCAGCCTGTAATGAGACTGAACACAAGATCCAAAGATGGAAAGAGAGACACACACACACAACATTAACATGGTCAGGCACACAGATAGCACAGAGAGTCGTGCCTTTGCTCGCATCACAGAAATACAAGCAATACTGTTGGAAACACAAGGAGCTCATACGGCCTGATGCTGTTCAACAGATCAGGATAGGAGTTTGCTAGCAGTAACACGCATATGTGCGCATGCTGGCTCTACACACTTGGTCTGTTTACTGGATGGCCCCAAAATCTCAGTCCCCCAGTTGTGCTTCCTGTACCTATGGATCTCTAGGACCAAGGGCCTCCATCTCCACAGGTGGCACTGGCACTGAAACCTTTCATCCTACTTAGTCTTGAAGTGTGCTAGTGATCATATATAAACAAACAGAACAGAGAGTGCCTGCAGAAAATGCTGAGAAATAGAATTTAGTAAGATGAACTGTTGCACAATATATCTGTCCAGTTAAGCTACAGTCTTAAGTCTTAGAAATAAGTAAAGCCATTTTCTTTATTGAGCCTTTCACAAGGCAGATGTTTTCTACTTCGAAGACAGTTATGTAAGACTTATTAAAAAAATTATTTTTTCTAATGTTAAGCTAAGTTTTCCCATGCTGTATATAGCAAGGCCTGAGAATAATATCAAAATTAGGAAACCTCATTGCTGGTGTGGTCTGATGCAACTGTTGTGATTTAATCATTTTACGGTGAAAAAGCCTATTCAGGTTTTTTGTATGACAATGTGTATTTAGTTTTTCTTGTCTTACTGTTTTCCCTAAAACTCAGAAGGAAGAAACTAAATTACAAGAAGAGGTAAGACGTCTCAAACAAGATAAGCAAGCTCTTGAGGTAGACTTGGGACAAGCAAAGAAGGAGAGAGATCTAGCAAAAGTCCAGATTGCATCTACATTAGGTAAAGCACCTTCATTTTGTTGAATAATTTTGCCTACTGTGCTTCACTAAATAAATATGTAACTAAAACTTGTTTCTTATTAAAGTATTACTTAAGTCAAACGCATCTAGACCATTTCCAAACATTGTCTAAACTTCTCATAAAAGCATATAGTGAAGGACATGCTACAGTATCTTTGGCACTCTTATTAGAAAGCCTTTTCTTGTACCCAGCCAAACTCGCTGTTGCCTGTTAAGTTTGATTTCTTGCCCATCATCCACTGGACATGGAAAACAGATGTTTCCATTTATATGACAACTCTGTTCATAAGAAAAGTTTTACTGTGTTGCATCTTGATCTCCTATTTAGATCTTGCCCATTTTTTACCTTATGCCTTGTGACTTTTTTCAGCATTCTTATCAGAACTCTTTCCAGTTTGACTTCAGCTTTCTTAATGAGAGAGGGCCAGAAATTGGACTCTCTCACTCCCAGTATCAGGCATCACAAATGCTAAGAGCTGCAATATTTACCTCTGTCCTGGTTTCAGCTGGGATAGAGTTAGTTTTCTTCTTAGTAGCTAGTACAGTGCTGTGTTTTGGATTGAACAATGTTGATAGCACACTGATGTTTTTAGTTGTTGCTGAGTAATGTTTATACTAAATCAAGGACTTTTCAGTTTCATGGGTCCTGCCAGCGAGAGGGCTGGAGGGGCACGGGAAACTGGGAGGGGACACAGCCAGGACAGCTGACCCGAACTAGCCAAAGAGGTATTCCATACCGTATGACATCATGCTGAGTATATAAACTGGGGGAAGAAGAAGGAAGGGGGGGACATTTGGTATTATGGCATTTGTCTTCCCGAGTAACCGTTACGCGTGATGGAGCCCGGCTGTCCTGGGGATGGCCGAACACCTGCCTGCTGATGGAAAGTAGTGAATGAATTCCTTGTTTTGCTTTGCTTGCATGCGCGGCTTTTGCTTTACCTATTAAATTGTTCTTATCTTAACCCTTGAGTTTTCCATTCCTTTCTGACTCTCCTCCCCATTGCTCTGGGTGAGGGGGAGTGAGTGAGCGGCTGCCTGGGGCTCAGCTGCTGGCCAGGGTTAAACCACGACAGCCTCCATGTCTCTTCTCAAAATGCTTGATCCCTAAATGGGAGGAGTGTGGTCAATACATATCTAAGCATATATTTTGTATTGTAATCCATGTTGTTGAAAATTTGTTTACTAGAATTGTGATCAAGAATAGATCCCCCTGGGATTCAATTTTAAATACATTCTATGGTTAACTGTGTATCATTGAGTATTTCTGTGTATGAAAGAAGAAAGTTTATTTTTTCAAATACTGTTGCATTTCAAGTCCTAATTAGGGTCTGGTTTTAAAACTTTACTGCAGTAACAGGATTGTGAAAAGAGTAAACGTATGAAACGTGCTGAGGATAGTGTTGGCTAATTCTTCAATACATAATTACTAATAATACTAAGGATGTTTTATTTCTGTAGGTGAGAAGTCTTATGAATTTAAAGTTATGGAAGATTCATACAAACAGGAGATTACTCATTTAAAAAGAAGACTTCAGTGGTATGCAGAAAATCAAGATCTTCTGGATAAAGATGCAGCTCGTCTTAAAGATGCGAGAGAAGAAATCGAGAAACTAAAACTAGAGGTGATAATATCTAGCTTTATATTAAGAAGTAGGAACTTCAAAATTATTTCTTTCTTAGTGATGAGTATAGTGTAATTCTGTTCATAATAATCCCTTTTTTTTTCAAGAAAAAACATGTAAACTCTTCATAACCTTTAAATCAAATGTGAATTCTACAAAATTGATATTACTGCTTATGCAGTGAGAGTTGCAAGTGCAGAATGCTTCAAACCTGGTTTTGCTTCTACTGGACATCTTGAAGATGCTTCTGGAAACAAAAGTAATATGTTTCCTTAAGACCTGCAAATTTCTTGGCTAAGAAAAGGAAGTACATTGTCACATTAACAGCTTGGAACATCCCTCTTGTCATTCTCTTTTCCTTTTTACTCCATGGTATCATAGGCAATGCTTATTTATTCTCTTAAGTACTAAGTACCATTTCCAATAAAAATTCTCTGGTTGCTGTAGTAGAGAGGAAAAAGCCAAAACACTCAAATTATAAAGCAAGCAAAACTAATACATGAATTGGAAATAGTCCTGGGATTTGCATTGCCTGCTTATCAGTAGATTTGATTTAGGATTCACAGAAATAAAGAATTTTACCAATGATGAAATATAATTGATCTTGGAATTTTTTCATGGTGTTTTGTTAGAGAGCTCACAGATGAAAGGGGGTGCTTTTGAAGCAGCAGCAAGGCAAGGAAGTCCCTTAAATGCCACCATATCAAACTTTGATCAACACATCATTGCTGTGAAAGAAAATATTTTTATTTGCATTTTCTCCAGGGTGGATTGGTGTTTAAAAACAATGAAGAGCTTTGACTTCATAGAAACAATCAGATTAGTCAAACTATGCTGGCATAAAAGCATTACTTATGCTAACATTGCCAATATGAGCGAGAAATCAAGATAGAAATACTTACAACTATAAAAGGTGTAATATCCCTGTACAGTGATAATAGTGGCTGATAAAGGTAGGAAATTCAATTTTAGATTAAAGCTTTGAGTCTTTGTGGCCAGGCTTAATGGGAGTGCAGGAGCGTTAGCTATACAGTTCCTTCCCCTGATTCTGGGAACCAGCATTTATTTAGGCACAACACAACATCGCATTTTGGCTGTTTCTATATCTCATCACAGAGCATAGCTTTGCAAATCACAAGCTATTTCCTTTACTCACCCTGAATTCATGTGATGTGCTGTAGTACTTTATATTACAGCTTATTAACCAAGCCTGTATACTGGAAGTATGGGAGAAAGAGGCAGATTTACTGGTCTGAAGACAAGAATGTGCCAGAGCTGAAGTTCTCTTCTCAATTCCATAGCTAGTTTCAGCTCCTTTGTTCTCAAGTGGCTTAAAGAAGCTGTAACTTAGTTTAAGAACCTGAAGAATCAGTTAGTACAGAAATTACTACTACCAGTTTTTAAGTTGCAGAATAATTCCACTATATTGGGTGTGTTTGAAATACTTTTGTACTACAGGACAATGTCTGTGAATACATGTTTCAGTTTATTTTCTCATAAATTGGATAGGTTGAGAAGCTCAGAGCTGAAGCTGGAGATCAGTGTGTGCAACAGAAGAAACGTTTGCGAGACAGATCAGCAGACGCTAAAAGAATTCAGGATCTTGAGAGACAAGTATGTAATAATAGAACCATGTTTCATTTAACCTTTATTTCAGATAAGGTCTCTTAAAATACTTACCAGCCTTTTCATAAGGATAAAGCATTAATTGAAGCACTATGATAAAGTAACTTCTGCTATGGAATGCTCTTAACACAAAAAGATGCAATTATTAACTTACAAAGAACCCTTCTGCTACTATGTTCTAATAAGCTATTTACTGATATGCCTTTTAAAATCCCTTAACATTAAAATAGTGTTTAGAGTTGCTTGGAAAGAGGCAAGAGGGCAAAAGCACACACAGCTTGCTGTTTTATCTTCTAAGGCTGCTTCTGTCTGTTTCAGTAGTCCCTTAACATTATGACCAATTTCAACCAAGTTGATTCGAGATTAGGGGTTTAGGTTTTACTGGATTCCTACAAGATTCATGAAAACTGGGGAGTAGAGACCTTGAAATGTGTTTCTACTGAGGAAGACTCAGGTAGAAGTGGGCCTTTCTGAATTTTAGGAGGTGGCAGCTGCATTTATTAGGAATGTGGGACAAAGGGAAAGAGCCTCTGCAGTATTCTAATGTGAAGAATGTTATCCATAGATAAGAGTGGCTTGTTATTAGCCTTGCATGCAAGGTGTTAGCTTTAATGCAGACTCCAAAATAAAAGGCATATAGTCTGTTATTGGGAGAATAATTTCAATACTGTTACAAAATATCTCCGTAACAGTTGGAAAAGTAGAATGTGAACATAAGTCCAGGAAAAAAGCAGATACTTTAACAGCATTAAAAGCCATACAGCTTAAATGCTAAGAAAGTAAATAAAAGGTCCCTTTGACGTAAGACAGTCTGAAGACCAGAGCAGTATTTTAAGATGATGTATAAGTCAATCAAATAAATGTAAACAGTTAAAAAAAAAAATTCTCAACATATGCATCTCTAGATTCTATTCTTTACCCAGCTGAAGTGGATAAATTTGCTAACATTCTGTCATTTATTTCTGTTCACTTTTCTTTAGAACTTTATTCTTTTTGATTTCTCACTGAATTTTCTTTTTGATAGGTCAGAGAAATGGAAGGAATTCTAAAAAGAAGGTATCCAAATTCTTTGCCTGCTTTGATTTATGCTGCTGCTGCTGCTGAGAAAACTAATGATCTTTCAGCTAAAACAAACACAGTTGATTTTTTGGAGAGAAGAATAAAAAAGTTAGAAACAGAACTTGAAGGTAAAGATGATGAAGCTAAAAAAAGTCTCCGTGCCATGGAACAACAATTTCAAAAAATAAAGGTAAAAGTTGGAGGCTTGTTAAGTAGTCTGCTCTGCAAGTAACAGCCACAAGGTTACTGAGGTCTAACACAGAATAGTGGTGAAAACTAATGGCAAAGACTGCATTCAAGGGAAAAAATATTAAAAGAATTTATAACCAAAATTTCAGTAGCTTCAGCACCTAAGATAAAAAGAGAATTAAAATAGTTAGAGTAGTATTGAAACTGGGAGGACAAGTTCTTGAGGCATAATAATTTAATTCTTACAATTAAGATAAGTGGGTTTCATCGTATGGGTTAGAGGCTACTCTAAGGCTACTTACCTGATTCCTTGCTGTACCAAAGGCTGTGGTTGCAAAGGTCTGCTGACTTAGCATTTCTGCAGGGAACGTCTGGGAACACTAAACATTCTATCCAAAAATTACATGATAGTGAGTGTGAAGACTTTTGTTAGGAAGCATGGAAGTCTGCCATTTTATTTCAAGGAAGAGGTGAACTGCACAGGTGCTTAATGAGCAGGAAAGGAAAGCACTGGCCAGTTGTTCCACCTTTTCTCCATGTGAATAACTCATAGTGCTTTCCTCATAGGCTACCCAAGCTATTAAGAAGAGTTAGATTTTCCATAGCTTATTAGGAAAAAAGAATCTGTGTCTCTCTGAATTCATACTTATATAAATAAAGATCTATCCGGTTAAAGATTTTTTTAAAAAAATGTGAAGTATAGTTTTGAGCATGTGACATTAATGTTTGAAAACTTACACACGACAAATACGTAATGACAGATTTTTAAAAAATTAAGTACTGCTTGCTATACTTAAATAAGATGTTACTTTCTCTTCAGAGGTTACCAACTCAGACAGACAACTCAATTATATAAAAATTAAAGTTTCTTGTCAATTTAATTTTCTTTCCCATAGTTACTGCATTCATTGTGAATAGAGGATTACTTTGTAGTAAATGTTTTGGGTAATTCTGTTTTACATCAGACTTAAGTTTGCTTCACATAATTTTTTCACTCGCTAATTCCGGAACTGATTGAGTAGTGTCAGTAATACTGATGCGTATCTTGTCTTGTGAAATCTTGCTTCAGATGTGCAGTAACTTTAAATAATAATAGAAAGAGCTAATAATAAAAGTACATTTGAGGAAACTGCTTTTTCTTCCCCTCCTCCCACTCCTCTCCCTTAGATACAGTATGAGCAAAGACTCATAGAACTTGAGCAACTACTTGCCTACAAATTTATGAGTGAATCGCCAAAACTGAATGGTGATAAAGCCAGTTCTACAGAACTTGAACAGGAGCTTCTGAATCTAAAGACGACCCATCAGATCACCGTTAAAAACCTCCAGGCAGAAATTGAAAACCTTAAAAGTCAAAATTCCCAATTAAAACTCAGAAGTAAGAAGGATAATAAAGACTTAGAGTCCACAGACTCACAAATGAAACAAGGTAACACAAAAGACAGACTGTTAAAACTAAATGAAGAACTGGTCGCCAAAAATAGAGAAATACAAGACCTTACAAAAACTGTAGAGACTCTTCAAAAAGAAAGGATGATGATGTTGTCTGATAATAATTTAAGAAATAAAACCAATAATAAGGAAAACTCTGCGGAGATCTTGAAAAAGAATACCTCAGTAACAGATAAAAGGATTTCCAGCAACAGCGAACCCTTTCTAAGCATTTTCAATGATGACAAAATACACCAACCACATACCTTCTCTGATTCTAATCTCTCGGAAGTTCTGCAAGAAAATGCCCAGCTGAAAGAGGAGCTAGAAAGATTATCGCTAGAAATGAACCAGCAGAGGGTGAAGTCTCAGGCAACACTGGCTTATTCTGAAAATAACGTACGAAGGTAAATGCTCAATGTGTTCCTTTAAAAACCTTGTTAAAGTGTTGGCTGATACAGGATTGAAGTGACGTATTAAGATGTCACCCATGTGTGAAGCTAGCTTATACTTGGCCAATGTCCTCCATAAATTTTTATTGTATAGCATTAATATTTGGTACACACAAACTGGGGTATGCTTTCAGTGGGGTTTACTTGACCAACCGTAGAAACTTTACACTTTGCCTCATTTCCCTTAGATCGCTTCATAGTCAAAGTAGAGGAAACTGGCATATTTGATTGCAACACATCCTGTTCTAAAATAGGACCTGAAATAGGACAGCTGCATTATGATTTAAAAGCACCTATTTTCTCCCCTTATTTTTCATAAGAGAAGCCAAAAAAGATGATTGTCTGAGTTTTCTGTATTCTAGCTGCCTCTAATTAAATGAGGCAAATAGCCAACATTGTAAGCTTCCCACCCTGATGTCCCTGGAGAGCAGCAGAAGTAATGGTGGTGCTACCTTGCAATATATGAAATTTCAAAGGTATGCCACCTTTAGCACTTCTGATACATTATGTGTTTAAGTGAGAACCTTTGCCACATTTTTGAAGAACTGTCTGTAACTGCTTTACTACATCTCTTTTTTTTTTCTTTTTTTTTTTTTTTCCCTTCACTCTGTTCAGGATACAGGAAGACACAGCAGAATACATTGCATCTCTGAAAGCTTCCCATCAGAGGGAAGTGGAGAAGATGATTTGCCAGCATGCAAAGGAGCATTCTACTTCTAAAGTAGCTGAACTAAACAGCAGAATTTCAACACAAGAGGTAAGATACAGTAGATATACTCATTATATATAGATAATCTATTAAAGTTATTTCTTTCTATATTACTATAAACTTTAGCTTTCTTTGAAGTAGGATGTTGTTTTAAAAATGGGCCTGTGATACTATGTTCACAGAATCGCAGAACGGCTGAGGTTGGAAGGGACCTGTGGAAGTCATCTTGTCCAACTCTCCTGCTTAAGCAGGGTCATCTAGAGCCAGTTGCTCAGGACCATGTCCAGATGGCTTTTGAGTATCTCCAAGAAGGGAGATTCCACAGTCTTTCTGGGCTTAGAAATCCAAACAAGCGCGTGGTCACCCTCACAATAAAGAAGTTTTCTCTGTGGTCAGGCAGAACCTCCTGTATTTCAGTTTGTACCTTTCGCTGTGTCTTCCATTGCTGGATACCAACTGGAGAGAGCCTGGCTCTGTTGGCTTTGCACCTTTTCTCAGATACTTTTAAACACTGATGAAAACCCCCAGAGCCGCCTTTTCTCCAGGCTAAACAGTCCCAGTGCTCTCAGCCTTTCCTCATATGAGAGATGCTCCAGTTCCCTTCATTGTCTTAGTGACCCTTTACAGACTCTCTCCAGTAGCTCCATGCACAGTACTCCAGGTGTGGCCTCACCAGAGCTGAGTAGAGGGGAAGGAACACCTTTGTCCACCAGCTAGCAACATTTATGCAGCCCCGGATACCATTAGCCTTTTGTTCAAATTGGTGGCCACCAGGACACCCGGGTCCTCTTCTGCAAAGCTGCTTTCTAGCTGGGTGGCCCCAGCATATACTGGCATCTGGGCTTGTTCCTCCCCAGGAGCAGGAGTTTGCATTTCCCTTTGTTGAAGTTCATGAGGTTCCTGTCAGCCCATTTCTCCAGTCTGTCAAGGACCCTTTGGATGGCAGCACAATCCTTTGGTGTATTCAACTTCTCTCATTTTTATGTGATCAGCAAACTTGCTGAGGGTGCGCTTTGCCCCGTCATCCAGATCATTAATGCGGATGTTGGACAGGATTGGACCCAGAGTTGACAATTCTACACATCACACCCCCTGAGTTATTGGCCTCCAACTAGACTTCATTACGCTCATCACCACCTGCTGGCCCAGCCATTTAAGTCAGTTTGCAATCCAGCTCACTATCTGCTTACCCAACTCATACTTCACCAGCTCCTCTGTGAGGGTCTTACAGGAGACAGTGTTGAAAGCGTTACTGCTGAAATCCAGGTAGGCAATATCCACTGCTCTTCCCTCATCTGCCAAGCCAGTGATTTCGTTGTAGAGAGTTATCAGGTTGGTCATGCATGACTTCCCCTTTATGAATCCATGCTTACTACTCCTGATCACCTTCTTGTCCTTCATGTGCCTGCTAGGTTTCTAGGATTAGTTGCTCCATCACCTTCCCAGGGACCGAGGCAACGCTGACTAGCCTGTAGTTCCCTGTGTCCTCCTTCTTGCCCTTTTTGACATTTGCCATCAGCACACATCATTGCATCCTATCATGGCCATGGACTTGCATATGTGCAGTTTGTGTAAGTATTCCCTGACCAGATCCTCTTCCACCAAGGGTGTATCTTTCTCATTCCAGACTTGCCCCTTAGTCCCTGGGGCCCTGGATTCCTGAAGGCCAGTCTTGCTAGTAAAGACAAGTGAAGAAGGCATTCAGTACCTCAGCCTTTTCCATGTTCTGGGTCACCAGGGCCCCTGCCCCATTCATCAGCAGGCCCACATTTTCTCTAGTCTCCTGTTTGCCACTTAAGTACTTACAGATGCCCTTCTTGTTGCCTTTGCCAGTCTTGCCAGGTTCAGTTCTAGGTGGGCTTGGGCTTTCCTAACCACATCTCTGCGTGCTCAGTGTCTCTATATTCCTCCCAGGTTACCTGTCCTTGTTCCTACTCTGTATGCTCCTTTTTTATGTTTGAGTTTTGCCAGGAGTTACTTGTTTGTCCACGTAGGCCTCCTGGTGGTTTTGCCTGACTTTCTGCTTGTTGGGATGGACTTCTCTTGAGCTTGGAGGAGGTGATCCTTGAATGTCAAACAGCCTTTTTTGGGCCCCTCTTCCCCCCAGGCCCCCATCCCATGGGACTCTTTCAAGCAGGTCTTTGAGGAGGCCAAAGCCTGCTCTCCTGCAGTCTAGGGTTGTGATCGTGCTTTTTGGCCTGCTTCCTCTTCTCAGGATCCTGAAGTCCACCCTCCCATGGTCACTGCAGCCAAGGTTGTCTTTGATGTTCACATCCCCAACAAACCCTTCCTTGCTTGTGAGTTTAAGGCCCAGCAGAGTACCTCTCCTCACTGGCTTCTCTGTCACTTGGGTCAGGCAGCTGTTATCAGTGCTTTCCAGGAACTTCCTGGATTGCTTATGCCGTCCTCTCTTGTTCCTTCAGGAGGTATCAGGGTGGTTGAAGACCCCATGAGGACCTGGGCCTGTAATTATATTTGTGCATGAAAATTTTGGGACAAGTTTTACACACAGTATGAATGTAGAAAGAGCTATTGCATTCAGATTATTTCAGAACTTTTTTTAACTGAGGAAAGTAACTTGAAGATTGAGACTTGTTTTCATATGCTATATATGTACATGTGTGCTATTTCACAATCCACACAGAGGATCGTTAAACAGTATGCATGCATGCATGTTAGAGGTATTGTTAATACATGCATCGCTTATGCCTGCAGTACTACAATACTTACTGATCATGCTTTTGGTGTATTTTTCCCGCATAGGTTTTCATATGTTGTCATGGGTATTTATGTTAATGAAAACCTATTTTTAATCTTTTTGTAGACATTAATAAAACATCTCCAAGAACAAATCAGTGAACAACAGAGACATCAGGAAGCCCTTTTAGTTTCACAGATGCGAGAGGAACTCCTACAAAAAGAGGTACATTTGAATTCGGATTGGGCGTACCTTATTGTAACAAAAGACTTGTCACTTTCATCCTTGTAGAGCTTCAAATAATATGTAGTAAAATAAGTCTTAGAAACAGTATCTTAGTCAGTTGCTTCTACATCAGTTATACTTGGGAATGCAATATATTTTTCAAATGCGAACAGGAGAACAAAACAGAACAGAAGGTGGAACTTTGACCTTCTTTGATATTTTTCTTATTAATATTATTTTTAATTAGTTAGAAATGACCTCTGTATGAAAATTGATCAGCAGGTTAATTCAAGCATTCATAGCCTCTTTGAGAGTTGTGATGGGTAGTAAATAAACCGCAGGACTTTATTAAGAGGATATTTTATTGTTGCTTTCAAATTCTTCGTTCAGATAAAGACTTCAGCGTTTCATTGTTCATTGCCATAAAAGTGACTTAGGCAATTATATTCTTGGTTTTCTCCTTTGACATCTATGAAACTTAAGGTCTTCCTAAGAAGAGGTTAGTTGTAACAGTTCTTCTGAAATTCACTGGTATTTGAGAGAGTTATCTAGGTTTCCCCTAATCTTCTATTAGTAGCATATAATCTAAAAATTACACTTGTGTTTTCATTTTTGCGTTAATATTGTGTAAAATTACTGTCTGTGTTTTAGCTCAATCTTTTTGAACTATTGGCTATATTTTTGTTGTTCTTCAAGTGCTGCCAATCTTTTTTATTTTTTTATCACCTCCTGTTCAGGCAGAGGATATAGCTTCTCTTAGCATTGTGCCTACGCTTAATTCACCATCTCCTTGATGTATGAACATGGCTAATTTTAACTTCATTTTAATAATATACTAATTAACCTGCAAGAGTTATTAAAAAGAATTCTCCTATTCAGTAAGGGACTGAGAACTCTATAGACACTTAATCTTATTTGCTGCCCTTATTTAGAAGAAATTAGAGAAGCATCAGTATGTGTTTAGTACATACTTAATTAATCTTAATCTCACTAAACTTATTCAGTATTTATCTTACCCATGCAAAATTCCACATCTGTTGTTGAATATTTATAGAAAAGTGAGGGTTTGTAGGGAGAGAAAAAAGATCTCCTATTAAACAAGCTCTTTATTTGCAGAATAAAGGCTGAGGCTTTGGGTTCGTATTATGAACTGAATGATAGATGCTGCTTTTCCATACAAAACTTGTTTCGCTCCAGTGAGGCCAGTATATATAATACTTTCTCCTGGGAAAACAGGGCAAGAGTACAATGAGACAAATGTTGTTAGTTTGTTTCTTCTACGACTGCTTTACAGAATATTAATGACAGTGATGGTAAAGAGAATGATCATCCTATCCAACCCACACATTACAGGCTGAGTTCAAGGTGCTGGTGTTTAAGAAAATATAATGGAGTGCCTTTTACAAAAATCATTGCAAAACTAGAGAGGGAGAAATGTCAAAGTAAAGCCTTGGTTTTCCCCTCTAGCATAATTGCTGTGCTGCTTATAAAACACATTTTAAACATGAAATGGTTAAATCAGTTGAGCTGAAAAAGAAGAAGGTAACTAAACCTGCAAACAGAATTAGTCATGATAGGGAAAAGCACTACCATTTGTAATAGGATTGAGTTCTCCGTCTAAAATGGTGGTACCTCAAAAAAGACAAACATTTTTTCTGAGGCTCTCTGGAAGATTGTTACTTGAATACTGACTTTGGAAATGCTGTTCATGGATGTTTTCCATTAACTATACACTTCTCTTGCCTAACAACTTGCATGTAGCACACAGCTTACTATTTAACACAGTTCTGTTGCTGGCAGAATATATGGAACCTATTTTCTCCTGGGGCTTTTTTCCCCTCATAATATCTTTCCTACATGAATTTTTCTTGTATTTAATTATGTACTTGAGATCACACATCAGCACTTCCCTTCAGTGGGGCAACTTAGCAGCCACACAGCAGACATTACGTTTGACAGACCTTATGAAACAAAGACTTCTGAAGCTTGTCTGACAAATGTGGCTGAAATCACCCAACAGGTTCAAAGCTGCTGGAGTAATGCACAGGCAAAAATGTAATAGCATAGGCATTGCTATTTTAGAAAACCATGTTAAAAAATGGAAAATTTGGAGTCACTTCTCAGTAAGAGTTCACAGCATCTTAGGAAGACCCAATGCTTCCAGCTACCTGAATCAGCAGCAGAGAGCCAAGGATGGCTGAGTGCTTGAACAGGGTTAGTTGTTCTCAAATACACTGGGTAAGGGAAGCTAAGGGTTATAATAAAGGATAAACATCTCAAAGCTTTCACTTTAGTTTACTTATACACATTAAGAAAGTGATCAAAGATGACTTACGATGTTAAATGAAGAATTATCAAGTTACTTAAAATAGGCAAAGAATGAGAATAAATCAGCAGGGCTTTATAAGAAAGCTTACCTGAATTTCTGGAGGACTAGGAAATCAGTTGCAAGTCATTGGTAGAGTTGGTTTGACCTGGCAGTTGTTAGACCAAAGGGGGTTTGTAATCATGTCTGTTAGCAGCATGTCTTTTCTTAATTTATTCCATAGAAATACACTGGTACATTTTAGATTCAGTCTTTATCCAGGGTGTGAGAAGGGATTGTGTAAGAACATCTAATTATAATACTCTCAATTAATATTTTAGTGTGTTTAGAATGTAAAAATTGACTGCGAATAAGCACTTCATAACTCATTATGAACAGGATTGGATTTATCAAAAAGGACTAGATTTTCATATCCTCAGGCCACTTCTTACAAATGAAAGATTGTAATCGAAGTCCCTGAGCCCCTGTTTAAGCTTTTGAATAAAAGAGATTTCTCTTTTATGTCTTCCTTTCTGCAGCTTTTGAATGGAATGATTAAACAATGCAAAGACACTTTGAAAGGAATCTGTTTTATACACTGCTTTACACAATAATAACAATTTTCATCAATTCTTTCAAACTGTAGGTGACAAAATTGTTGGAAGAGCTGAGAGAAGCTAAGGAGAGCCAGAGTCCTGAAATGAAACATTTTTTGTGCCTAGAAAAGAAAATCAAGCATATGGAGACCAGACATGCAGAAAGAGAGCAAGAAATTCAAAAGGTACACCACAGTCTATCTGCATTTACTTCTCAAGAGCAGTTTATCGGTTTAACTGTAATTTTATGGTATTTGCACAGGCTCATTTAGCTCACACTGCAGGGGGGCAAGTACTCTGTGATACAGTCATGGTTTTGTCTTTGGTGCCTGCTGATACAAGTGAATGTAAATGCAGTCCTAGTTAGCATGGCCTTGCTGTGGTAATTAAGATTACTTGTGCATGACTATCGGGTGCATCACTTCCTCGCAACCTGATGTAAAGAGGCCTTGCTTTTGCAGAGGGTTGGACCACATGACCTCTGGAAGTCCCTTGTATCATTCGGTTATTTCATATTTCAATTACACAGCGGAAGCTAGCTGTTGAAAAAAAATGTTGTAATGTTTGAGAGTTTGTAATGCAGAGTTTGTGAAGCTTGATATACTCCTCAACTAAACTGTAATTTTATTTTCTAGTCCTAGAAATTCCATTCAGAAAAACTGCATTAAAAGTGTAGAAACATCCTGTAGCAGTCTACCACATACTGTTTTTAATACCCAAAACAGTAAGAACAAAAAAAAGGCTTTATCCTACACAGACTAAAAATCTGAATTTTGAAGGTTGGATCTTTGTGATACAGGTTCTTGGATCTGACATTTGTATCCCTTGAATAGGAAAAACAATTTTGCATTGATCCCCCCCTCCTCCCTCCCCCCAATCTTATGTCATGGCCTTCATCCTGATTTTTCATTTATTGGGGGAGCTCTTATCATCTGGAAACAGTTTTCTAGTTCATATAGATTATTTTTTTTTCCTTAAAACTTTCATCACTTAAATATATGACTGTCTTTCATTAGTGTTTTAACTTTGACTTCATATATTTAAGTAAAACCTAAGAAGGACAGTTGGACTAGAAGATCATCAGCCTGTAGTAGTTCTTAGTTTGTGGAGTTAGTTCTACAGGTCTGAAGCCAGATCTCAAGGAATACACTTTTATGTACAGAATTGTTTATGGTAGAAGGTTTTATTCTCATATATTTCTACATCAAGCATTTAATTTTCTTTCCAAAGAGCCTTGCATAAGTCACTGGATTAACAACAAACCCTGCTGCCCCTGATGATTTTATTTTGTTCACATTCTGTCCTGTTGAAGGCAACTGTAATACAGTTATTTTTTTACGCTATTCATTTGCTCTTGTATAATGTGAGAATTTCTTCACAATTTCTGCAAAGTGCTTGCTGCTGCCTAGTCGGTGATCTATCTACACTGAATTCATTACCTGACTTACAGTATTTACTAAGATGTATTTTTAAAAAAACTAGAAGTAATAATATACACAATAATTACTACTAAGTAATTTCATCTTTCCTTGGGGCTACTAGCCTTGTTACGTGTTAAGCTTTGGGCTTTGTTTGTCCTAGTTTTGGACCTTTAATGATCTGCAGTGAGGTACCAGACAGTTCCCCAAATGAATGATAATGAAATGAACAACGTAGAAAAACTAATTGCTGAACAAGGAAATAGCACATTATCCTTAGTATCAAGCTACAAATACAATAATTATGGCCTTTAAGCAATAGAGCTTTTCTTAAAGAATCTCTTACAATTAATAGTGTTGTGGAGATTGATACCTTGTGATGCTTTTTATTTTGGGTAACTTAATAGGATTATGCCATGGATTCATGTCAAAATGAATTCAAACTTCTATCTGCAGCAGCTTCAGACCTTTGTGACTAGAAGTTATTTTCCAGTAATTCATAGAACTTGCGGTTTTTAAAAGTACAGCAGTAGCCCAAAACATGTCATTCAGATTTGGTTTGTTTCTCTTGCAGAGCATTCTTTTTAATTAACACATTTAAGTGGCAATTCAAAAGGTTCATTTTGATTACAGATGGGTTTATGTTATATGCTCAGCTTTGTCTTAAGTATTCAAGCTTTTAATTGCTGCTTTGGAGAGGACAAGTTAAATTCTCCTGAGGATCATTAGTCAATAATGGATTCTACCCTTCTGTCATTAATGCAACTATTTAAAAGAATAAATAAACTATTTTTGTAATATTCAGAACAAATTGTATTTACTTAACGTGAACACTGGGCTTTCAGGCTGAACATCAAAGAAGTGGCATATTTTTGCAAAGGGGCGGTGTTGGCTGAGTATTTGAATAGGAAGTCACAGCACGGACTTGCTTCTAATTTGCAGGCAGCCCGACTAACACAACATATTACTGAAGCAAGGCAAACCCAGGAGGTGGAGAAGTGGCGAAGACTGGCACAACGGAAGAATCAAGAACTGGAGAAATTTCGAGTGGAATTGGATTCAATATTAGATGTTTTACGTGAACTGCAGAAACAAGGAGTTGTTATTCCTGCACCTAATTCCAGTGGATTCAATATGACAGACAGTTGTTGGAAGACATGATTAGGTGGGAGTTGATTAGAGAAGCAGAATTTTAATATTCAAAGTTATGTATAGAAAATATTATTGAAAATCATTAATGTAACACTTGTAAATTGAATTACATTCCGATCTTATCTGGCATTTTGCCTGTCCAAAGGCAGATTTGCATTTAGCAACACCCCAGTCATAGTGTATATCTTACATTTTGTTAGTAATAAAGTTACATGCCATTTTTAAAAAATATTAGGAATATTGAGGTTATTCCATAAATCCAATTACCATTGAAAAGCTGCATTTGATGCATTTTCAGATACTGTAGAATATGCCTGAATATTTTTAACTTGTCTTCATAACTTGTCTTACAATTACTCCTTTGTGAACAATTTGAGTAATATGCTGCTTGGCTTGTATTTTTAGTGTATAGAGTTATTATTTTTCATTTGACAGGGCATGAAAATCTTTTTCCAACATTTTGCTGCTCTTCCTCTGATTCATAGAACATTTCTTCCCTTATCTTTTAAGACCCCATTCAACTCTGAATGATTGGAGAGCTGGAGCAGGGCAGGCATTCTCTGGTGATGCTCACATTCAAACTATTCATTGTTTACTTTTCAGAGATTTCCAACTGTGCTGGTAAGAACGATGGCAGAGTGGTCTAGCTGAATTGTTACGGGGCAGATACAAAAAAACCTCTGTAAAATACAGTGTGAAGTAGTTACACCATATAGGCAGGCAGTAATTAAGTGCAAGAATTTTTTGTTTTGTGCATACACAAACACAAATGTAAAGTGAGAGAGCGTGTGTACATATATATATATATATATATAAAAATAAAAGAGAAGGATGGTCACCTGGCAATTAAAAAAAATCTTGGTTGTTTCATATTCGGACATTTTCAGTATGGATGTTTTGTCCCTCAATAATGAAGTATTAGGCTGTATTCATAAAATGTGTATAGTAATGCTTTGTATATAAAATACCAGCTATCTGTAAATACGCTGTATTTTCTCGACTTGGGACTGGTTTGCAAATAAGAGGATAAAATTGAATAATTTCAACTTACCATTTATTTCCTGAACAATTTGCTACACGGGTAATGCTGTATTGTAGTGTATGACCTGAAGTGCCATTTTTTTAAATTGCAGCACCCATTCTGTTCCCAGAGAGGCCGGGTCCTGGCTGTGTAGGTATGCTAGGGCACTGCCTAGGGGAAGCATTTCTGGTTGCTGGGAACTCTCTCTCTCTCTCAAATGTATATGCTCAGGTCATCAAGAGGCAGTTGCCTTAGTGTTCATGCAGTTCATTCAAACACCTTTTAAAATTCTTATATTCAGTTCTTAGCAAATGCTGGTATCTTACATAGTTTGAATTGAATTTCAATCGAATTCTCTCTCTGAGTCTCTTTTACTGAGCAGGGACAGTATTATTTACTGTTACTGTAAGCTATAATATGGTTTATAGTGTTCCCACGTATTTATGTAATTCTACACTCACTGAAGCATGATTTTTGTAGTTTTTAGGCATTTACTGTGAAGTGGGCACTCTACACAGTAAGATACTCTCTCTGGTCTTGAATGGCTGTAGTAATGGTGTTATTTTTGGAGAACTAAGGTCTAAGTTTTAGCTTCTCTGCTAAGGTTATTAGTTTTTGACTCTCCAGCAGTATTAACGATACAGAAAGGGGAAAATGCCCTAAATAGAACAAAGGCTGACACAACAGGTCATTAGCTTTTACTGTATTCCACTGAGGATTTGAGTGGGGACTTTCAGGGAGTAACAATTATGTATGCCTCTTGTATGTTTTTCTTCTTATGCCATACTATTTCATCACACATTTCCAGGAGATACTATAATGGGATGAATTAAAAGAATAAATCTTAAATGTAATTACTTTGAATCACTATCTTATGTTTAGCTGGAATTCATTTGTTTACAGCAAAGCAGTTGGAGTGTAATAAATTTGAATTGCCATGTTTGAAGCTTTCAGGAAATCAAATGAGGAGCTGGCTGGGTGCCTCAGTGACCTAGACTACAGAGAAGACATTTAGTTCAAGAGTGGAAAACAGGGTGTGCAGAAGAGTATCTGAGCTCATCATGGCACCTGTGGCAGACATAAGCCGTGTGTGCTAGTTCAGGTTCTCTGAAATACCTGTCAAAATTGTTCATGTAACAAATATTTATAATGGATGAAGATTTTATTTGATAGTACACAGTACATTTTGAAGTCTGACACTATATCCAGTATTTAAGCTATTCTGGGGAAAAAAAATAAAAATCTGTATGCTAGCACTAGCTGTGCAAATCCAGTTCTGCAGGGAAGGGGGGGCCATGCATCAAGAGCTACCCTGACTCATTTGAACAGAAAGTCCTCCAGTAACTTTGAGTCATAATGTTTAGCCATACAAAAGGCTCCAGTTCTGTGCTGTCCTTGCTACCTGTCAGTACCTGAGGCTACCGAGTAAGTTCAGTCCAGTTCTCCAGTATCTCGAGCTGACTTGTCGTCTTTCACTGCCAGGAGGATAGCGCAGAGTAGAAGGGGAAAAAGCACACTTGAATTCCTCCTTTGCTAGTGGCTTATGAAGGGTTTTGTGGGGTTCTTCTAATCAGAGTGGCAAAAGGAGTCATTATTAGAAGTACTCAAAATCTACAGCTCAGGTGCATACACACTAAATTGCATGACAAATACACATCATTTACTTCACCTTTTAGCCTCAGACTGGTGTATCACTAGATTGTAGTAGAGAAGTTCATGGGTTTAATTCTGCCTTTTCTCTATGAGCAGGCATTTACATTGCAGTTGTTGGGTTTTGTTTTTTTTTTAAAAAGGTACACAAAACTTGTTTACACAGAAGTATTCACCTTTGAAAACTGGAATAAATAACTTGTCCTAGTACATTCTTACAGAATACAATACATGTTTATGCAAACAAACATATGTAATTATGTTAGGGAACTCTCTATGAAGTTAAATCTACCACAGGTGATGTGTTTATAGTGAGTTTTGAAAAGAGGCTGAAACAGACAGCCCAAGCAGTAAGAAAACTTGCAACAACTCCATTTTCAAACACCATTATATTCCAAGTACTCCTTTTGAAGCATTACCCTGGCCAAAACTTTTCTGTTCACTTCACAGTGAACTGACTCATGTTGATTTTCTGGGAAAAGATGAATTTTTTAAACGTGTTATATAAAGTCGGTTATTACACCAAGCTCCTGTCCTCTGAGGTAAAACATTGTCTCTATTAGTTCTTAAAAAGGAAAAAGAAAGAACAGCTTTAAAATAACTGCTTTTAAAGGCTGGAGAAAGCTTCTGCATTTGCCTTTGACTCTGCTCTAATGCAGAGGCAGAGCAAAACTCTGAATCAGACTGTATTGCTGCCACAGTGCTTCTGAAGTCATGTGGGAGCTGTGCAGTGGGGACTGCCAGGTTATTTTTCTGTGAAAAAGCAGCGTGAAGGACTTCAACAATAGAAGGGAGGTAAGATGAAAAAGAAGACCCATCAGGGAAAAGCAGAAGCAGGAATCAAACACAGGATTAATAACATTCTTCAGAAGGACACTAGGAATACAATTCAAATGTGTTCTAAGTTAAGTTGGCATTATCTCTTGATCACTTTATTAAATACCTTTCATCACCAGCGTTCTTACACATGAATACTTCTTTCTCCCCAAAGTAGCAGTTATGCACCCAAACAAAAGCCAAAAAGATTTAAGGTAGCAGAAGGAAAGCTTAGGTTAGCCCACTGGTAATAGCAAGCTTGTATTTTTCTAAAACCAGACCTGCATTATCTTGAAATGTAGTTTTAAATGCTTTAAAAATAAACTTCATTTCTTAATTGCAGAGGAAATGGGTTCTACACAGATTTCCCCTCATTTCAGCAGCACTTCTGTTTTCAAGCATGGCAAAGGAGAAAAAAAAAAACAAAACAGATCAAACATCACTGAAGGCAGCTCACTCATCCTGACACAGGCTATAAAAGTCACATTTAGTAGAAGTCCCAGAGCTTGTTAGCAAGAACAAGCAAAGCTTCAGTTCAGACAAAGCTTAACCATCAGACAGCTAAGAATTGTTTGAGGTGCCTCAGCAGGAAGCAATTGCCACCATCAGATTTTTCAAATTTCTTAATTTGGGGAGAAAAGGGAAGCCCACAGCCACAGCCTTCATACTTGTGGTTAAGTACTTAGAAACAGCATACTGGAGACCTCCACTGCAACCCATGCAGCTAAGCTCATTTATAACAGAGTTCACTTCAGTCTTCTCTTGGGAACTATTTTCCAACAGTAATCTGCTATCTTTAAACAGTCTCTGCTTTAAGTAGAATCCCATTTCTTTAAACACTAGGAAGTAGTGCAAGAGTTACATTTGAAAACAGGAAATTCAGGTATAAATGGTTTATAATGTCACAGAGGATAAAAACAAAAGATTTCCCCCACTCTTTATTCTTTAAATGCACAACCCGTTCACTGTCTTCTCTATTTTTCTGGTGAAAGAAGAATGAGTTAATCAGCATTTGAGTGTCTGAAAAATGTATCAGCAGGCCATTGCTGCATTTTCACTCTGACTCAAACACGTATACAAAGCAGGTTAGGTTCAAGAAAACCCAGTTAGGCACAGTATGTTGAATCCACTAGTTTCATTTCAGTTAAGAGCTTCCTGCAGAGCGCTCTCACGCTAAATCCAGCAAAGGATTTGAACCTGGTTCCTCTGCATCCTCTGTGCTTGCTCTAAAACCATTTGGCCATTAGTTACCCTCTTTCGAAGAAAGCTGAAACACCATCTCAGTACTGGCTAAGGTTCAGAGCCTCACTCCTCTAAGAAATAAATTTAAAGGTTGAAATTACACCTACTCCATTCCTTAACAAACCTTTCCCTGGGAGAACAGCTGTGGTTACAGCACCATCCCAATTAACTACAAAGAAGATGGAGCAAGTGCAGCTCAGCTATGCTTTTGGAGCTGGTCCTCTCAACAGCTCAAAGCCTGCCAGCCCTTCACTAAGCCCACTAGTCAAGAAACAGCCATTTACAGAGCCAAAAAATGTAGGGAGGTTCAACCTATGAATCTTCAACCTCAAAACAGAACACCAGCTTAACATATGACCACTATTTGCATATAATAACTGTTGGCAAAAGATAATAGTTTTCATCTGATTTCCTGTGATTTAGCTACTGAATCCTGCACTTACCAAACTGGAAGTTTGCATCACCAATCAAGAAAACAAACAAAACAAAACAAAAAAAAAAACCCAAACCACCAACCAAAAAGTCAAATTACTGTTTGTGTGTAGAATACTAATTTCAGGTCATCACTGGGCAGCTATCGGAATGTCACTATGAAGTACTGTAATTACAGGCACCAGTTTGCTTTTACTCAGCAGCAGGTGGTGGTATCATTTTGTAAACACTGTAACCAGTTTCAAATACAAGGTACTCCCTCTGGAAGCTTCATAAGTTGGGTTTAACCTGCACTGGAAAGCAGTTAGGAATCAGAAATTAGTGTTAATGCCAAGCAGATATCCATTGTGCTGCTGAGTTTCAGGTGTCCCTTTTTGGGAGTGGCAGAAGCTGCAGAACCTCCCCTGGGGTTGCCTGTTTATTCCTTGCTTCAGTCTTAATTTGAGGATTACACTTTTCTTGGCCAAGGAGTTTTCATACACCTCCCAATGCCAGGCTCCAGCCTTCACAGTCCCCGCAAATTATTATGGTATCCTTCAAAAGCTGGACACGAGCAGTCATTTACAAAACACAGAACAAAACAAAAAACAAATTTTAAAAGTATCAGGAAGCAAAAATAATGCTGAGCAAAAGGTTTAGACCACAGCAGGCATCAGAATAAAGTATTCAGTGTTTTACTTCTTGTCTAAACTGAGTTCTGTCAGCAGAGCCAGTCTTGCACACAATAAAAAGCACAGGCCTGAAATACCTTCTATCAAAATAACAGAAGGCCAAGAAAGGCTTCAAACTGGACAATAACAGGAACGTTTACCTTAAAGTAAAAGACTTTTCAGTCAAGGATCTGATGGGAAGATTGCATGACTGATTTGCTTTCTAAAATGATTGGTGGCTCTGAGATGAGGAGATCATCCTCACCTAGTGAAGAATTCTGCTCAGTGTTCACAAAGTTAGGAATGTTAAATTTTGTAAGACAATGCAGGTCCTCCTCAAACATTCCACTGCTCCTGGGAACTTCCTGGAAGTGGATATTACTCTCCAGACCTGGACCTTTCTGACTTTGTTTTCCTTTACCCAAATGTTCCACTTCATTAATACAGAAATGGAAAAGTGACTGGGATTCTTCAGCTATTTGACGAGAAAAGACCCTCTCCGACTCCAGAGGTCTTCCAAAATCTGCCACAAAGCTATTCATGCAAAATCTTTTTTCAGAAGGTTCTGCATTGCTAGGGAGGAAAAAGAAAAATACAGTAAGCACAGGAGTAGAGCTATTTGAGATCTTAACAGCAAATAAGGTTTCAGCAACCATTATCATCAGGAAGAAAGAAAACCCTACAGTTTGACTACAACAGACTTTAAAAGCCAGCACTGTTTATTATTTTCTGATGAAGGTATTTTAGTTGTGATAATTTTCCACGAGGATGTTATCTATGCTGGCACTCTTAAATGGCACTCCTAGAATCAATATACCATAATAATCTGCTCACTGGATGCACTTAGAAATACTCTTCAGTATTTCCTCTTGTTATCAAGTAATAACAAGTTTTTTAAAATGGCTTACAGAACATTTTGAGGAAAATCCTTGGTAAAGAAAAATCTTTCCAAGGCCTAGATAGCATTGCTGTCACTAAAGACATAATTTGAGTGCCTGGTTGTCCAGACATCACACCATCTTTTCCACTGACTTCAGTCAATGACTTTCAGATTTCCAAATTAGGAGAGCCGGAACCAAAGACTGTTAGGAAGACTGGCAGTCTTAACAACTTGGACACATAGCCCAGGAAGGACATCTTAACATCTTTCTTTGAGTTTTCTAGGGGCATTCACTCAAACCAGCTCCAATCTGCATGGACTTGTGCTGCAGCCAGGAACAGCTGGGAATGAGAAAAGCTCAAGCTAGACAAAGATTTTATGGATAGTAATACATTCTTTGTCAGGCTGAATTTATATGCTATCATCACAAAATGCAAGTTATTTGCATCTGAAAGGCCGTAGAGGTATTCAGAGGACGAGTAGGGAGAAATCTAAGCTTATTCTCAGAATGTAAGTTTTGTTAAGTAAGAATTAATAAATCATACCATTTACATATGAACATGTAGCCAATGACACTGGAGCCAGACAGTTGGACAGCTAAAGATGCACACAGCACTTAGAGATTTTTCAGAGGAACACTATAATTTAATTCTTTCAAGGCTGCAGTAGGAGGTAAGTGCCTACATGCCTTCGAAAGCCTTAGACGGCACCTTCAGAAATCTACCCCTAAAACCTTCAAGGTCACAGGATACCTACCATTAGTCTTTCGGTCATGGTTGATCTCAAAGATCCTTCTTCTAAAACACTAATTTACTTCCATTACATGACACAAGAATGCTATCCTAACAAAATCAGTTACACTAGCCTTCAAATCAAAGTAGGCCTCTAGTTTGTCAGAACTGTATTGGCTCATTCTGCATTTCAAAGTGAAGCATGTGGAAGCATAATATTTAAATTGATGCAAGACAGACCAGTAATTAAGTAATAGTCTACTGTATACACACCAGGAGGCAAACACATTGGAATAATAGTGCAGTAGCCTTCAGAACTGATGACTAACATTTATGTATTTATAGTACAACAGAAAGCACTACTCTGAATTTAAGCTGCATGTATAGTTTTGCAAATCTGTCACCAAGAGTTTCTATGTAGTATTGTGGCACAAACAGTGGAGGTGGCAAGTAAGCACAGAAAGAAGGACAAGTGCTGTAAGCCTAGGAAGAAGTGACTTTGGAAGAAGTCTTAAAATGCATCCACTAGAAAAGTAAAACTAGTTTATAGGTGTGGAAGGTGCTTTATAATCCAGCGTGCTGTGAAGGAGCAAAAGCTGACTGTACAGAGGGGCACACAAGACTGGCAATGGCAACCTAATCGAAATGAAAGAATAGAAGATGCAGAGAAATTTTATAACAACCCAAAATGTTGAGGACAAATGATAGAGAATAATCCTGTGCTCATGCAAGGAACACACGATCTAATACACAGTGATGGTTTGGGATTCTGAAATTCACAAATACTATCTGTATTTTGGGGAGGAATTTTATTTTTATTTTTTTAAACTAGAAACTTGCATAGTCTTGCTCATTACAGTACGCAACTACACCTCAGTGTCTTAACTTTTCAGAACACTCGAAATACAAAAAGCAGCCCCAGAAATCCCAGTTTTACTGTGGAAGGGAACACAGCTACCTGGACGCTCAAACCCATTTTGCAATGTTTGGGCCAATAGGACCTTCTAAGCCCCAGAAGCTGCCAACAAAGAGAGCAAGAAGGTGAATGCCAGACACCTTGAGCAGCATACACACTGAAAGCCACTCAAAACAAGCAGTTGCCAATGAACTAACCCAGGCTCCCTTTTCTGGGAACCTTCCAGCCTACCATGCTCAGTTCTGGTCCACTGGATTCAGTATTAAGCTCTGGACTGTGCCCACTGGACTTGAGTGCACTGTTGGGGTACAGACCACTTTGCCCAATATACCCTTCTAACAGGAGCACAGTGGTTTGGAACTGACATTTGAGAACTCCATCTTAAACACCTCTTCTCTCAACGCTCCCTGAAGTGACCTGGGGTATTTGGCAAACCATGGAAAGCAATAACTAGCCAATCCTCCACAATAACAGGGGTTGGCATCCCAAAAGAAACTTGGGGAGATCTGAACAGATCCTTAGCACCAGTCCAGAAGTGCTACCCTGAACCTGAGAAACCTTCCTGATTAACTGTTCAGCAAACATATACATATATCTGTAGAAGTTTTTTGTTTCAGTGGATCTGCATTTCTCCAAGTGGATTTCACCCCAGAATCCTTAACCAAAACCAACTGATTTCTTTAAATTATCAGTCATTTCACCTTCACTGCAACTAGTTGTACAACCTGCCTCAACAGCTGCATGAAACTTTGAGTTTACATCAGCCAGTATTTTGTACAGATAGCTTACATGAACACATGCATTTGTTGCACAAATGCATTAAGGATGTTTATAAACACAGAAGCAAACAGAGCGTACTATCTTCTCCCCAGTGATGAATGAGAGCACTTTTCAAGCAGAAATTCAGAAATCTTGTCAACAATTTTTTTTTGTTGCACAAGCTAATGTTCTACAGATACTAATATGTAAGCAAACAAAAGCACAACAGACATAATTTCTGTAATTAATTAAATTTCTACCTCTCTCCGTCATATTCTGACCATTTTCTTCTGGTCTGAGAATGTACCCAGTTCTGAACATCTTGTACAATTCTGAAAAGTACATGCTATCATACCCCTTTATACTGAGCCAAGAAAAGCATAGTGCTAGAAAAATCAGAGTATTCTACTTTGGATCCATCCATCTGAACACAGTTACACTTCTCTCTCACGTTAATGGTACTTCAGAGAACAGCTAAATTGACTTACTGAAGTCAGAGACACGTCCATCAATCAGGCTGGCTTTCTCACAAGACCTAGGAATCCCATTAACATCCGTTTCTAAAGGAGGGCTGCAAGACAGCCCACTAGTGAAACGGTGAGTTATGAAGATCCAGTCAGGTACGAAGATAGAAGATGCAAGCAAACTACAGCCACAGTCTGCACTGGTTTTACAGGTAGGTATTTACATTCTCCAGTTTTTAACTACATGTATTAAAAATAAGAGGAAAAAACAGTATTCAATGCCCTTAGTATATTCCTGGATGATCTATTTCCAGTGCCATACACATTTGATTATCAAATCTCCAAAAAAAAAAAAAAAAGCGCTCAAATTTGTTAAAGGTGCCAACTCAGCATACATAGTAAATGGGTAAGCATTCAAACACACAGCTCCCAAAGCACCATAGAAGTTTAAGGCAAATACAGAAAGGAATAACTGGGCTCTCTTCAGCAACTGAAGGAAAATTATATGAAGATATCGACTGGAAGGGACTTCTGGATGTCTCTAGCTTAATGCCCTGATGAAGACAAGGCCAACTCTGAATTCAGTTCAGGTTACCTGGATGTAGAAGCTGACCAAAGATGGAGGTTTCACAAACTCTGTAGGCAACATGTTCCGAGAAAATTGATGAAGAAAGCAGAAAAACAGTGGGTGATGTCAAGCAGGCCTCTGCTACCTGAAAGTGCATTTTCATTTTCACACGCATACAAAACTCTTGAAAAATATCTATATTAAATTCTCTTTGTTTATATTTGACTTATCACTTCTTTCCCTCTCAAATTATTCACATGGGATACAGACTCAGATGCTTACCTAACAAATATCTGCAGGGAAAAGAGGCAGCACACCAACACTTAAAAGGACTTTAAACATATTTGAGAGCAAGGTCTGGCTACTTTATGACAGTCTGTAAGGGGTGCAAAAATACCAGCCTCTCTTTCCTTCTCACCAAAGCAAAAATTCAGGAGCACAGAAGAGGCTCACTATATACGTATGTCCTCTCTAATGTGGCCCTGTCTCTAGAGATGTGCTATTACATCAGAGCCACTCTACATATGACTAAATAGCAAAGGGCCTTCAGTAGGCAGATAGGCAGGCTGTTAGGAACTGATAAGCACCAACAATTGCCTTTCACAATCAGCTTCTCATCATTGCTACCTGCCTGCAAGCGATCTCACTCTCCGGAGAGGCTTTTTACTTCTACTTTATGACACACAAGCCTGAGAGCAGATGTGGGTTCAGATTTTCTCAGAGGAAGGGACACTGACAGCCTGCGTGCTGTGCAAATGCAGATAAATGGTTGAGGCAAGGCATGGTCTGCACATACTTATCAGCCAGCAAGAACAAGAAAAAAGGTTGGTTTGTGACTTTCAGGGACCCTAGTGTTAAATGCTGATCTGTACTTCAGCATCTACTAGAATTTCTCAGCAGAAACTAAGACACTCAGACTAGGGGAGCTACAGGGTTAAGGGAAGATTTTGTAAATACTGCTGACATCTACGTTTTGGACTTGAACCCACAAGCATGTAGAAACCCACCAGACTTCAACTTCCTTAATTTAACATGTGCACTGCATTTTATTTATATATCCTGTGTCAATATTCACATTTCTCTGTTCCACACCATCATAACATAAGCCTACCTAGAATGACCCATTTATTTGCAGAACAGTCCTCTAAACCCACCTGTTTGGCAGCCTACCCACAAACTTCCTTTTAGCATAAAAATGCATACATGCAGCTATTCCCCACTCTGCATGCCTACTGACTCTGTGCTAAACAGGGAACACATTAATAACAATTCTACAGAACTAGCCTCCTAGTAGTGCTTGGAACAAAGACTATTTGAAACAAAGGTAGACTGCACCTTTTCATGAGAATGGACTAGAACAAGACATTGCTGAGCCAGTGCAATGTCAGCACTGCCACTGCTTGTTTGGGGGCTGCAAAAGAACAGACATGCCACTTAGCAAGCGGTATTTGTTATCCCAGTTTTCAGACTCACTCTTGATGTGGTGCTCCTGTCTTTGTCAGCAGGGTCAGGACAAAAAACATGAAGATGACAAAAACTGCAAGACCAACCCAAAATCCAATCACAATGGAATCTGGTGAAAAAGAGAAAACAAGATGATCAGTATTTAACCTGCACTTGCAGAAAGTTTCCTTCCACATGCAGCATGACTGCAAATCCCAAAAGACTTTATTCCTGACTGGCAAAGAAGGATGATCAGATTTGTCGTTACCTGTTTAATGGAAAGCTCTCGTTTCTGGTCCAAATTTTACTGATGTCTGGACAAACCAGAAACAAGGTGAAAGAGGGGAGAAACTGAATTCTCTTGGAAAGTAAAATAGGAGCAGCTCCCTTTGTGATGCCTGGCCCATTTCCAAGTATTGCTTTGGAAACAACTGCGGTATTAGAACTCAGAAGAGAGGATTATTTGATTTTCAGGAAAAAAAAAAAAAAACAAACCAAAACTGTCCCTGTAGAACTGAACTCCTGATATTTTAAATGATGTCTGCCCCAGACCATTAGGTTTCTAGGTGTTGATAGATTTCTTTGACATAATAGGTTTAGGAAGATCTAGCTTTCTTTCAGTGGTAAGATAGAGGGTTCTGAAATAAACAGAACCACAGACAAAATTATTTGTTACCTCAACAAGTATCAATAACCAATATAAAATACATTTTTGAATAATTTTTAATTTGTGTTTCCAACTTGCATACAGAAAACTGCAATAAAATGTCAGAGGAGCCAAATGGATTTGGACAACAAAAGTCAAATCACCAGTTAATTAAGGAAAACACCAGTGAAAATACAGAAGCAATTGGGAAAAGCATGGCTTTTTGGCTGTGTGCATAAAATGTACCTACCGTTCTCACTTATAGCAAATGGACCCATAGACAAATCGCTAGTCCTACTTAAAACAAATCTGTGTCCACTTGTGACTTCAAAGTTGATCCACAGTTGCTCCTGAAGGAATCTCAAAGCTTCCAGGAACTTCATTAAGAAAGGTCCAAGTGGGACAAATATTTCCAGACAACAATCAATTAATAAGCATGGTCCAAAGTTACAGAGCATCAACCCAAAATATGACCCGGTCCAGGACCCACAGTATACAGGCACTTTTTCACCTGTCATTTCAGTTAGTTGTTTGGGGTTTTTTTTAATGCAAATATTCAAAACGTCCACTGTAAGAGTTCAAAAAACCTTAACATACAAACATGCAAGAGGAAAGTCTTGGTAAGGACAGGTATTCTGTCTACCCTTAACCTCTCATTACACAGTTACTACTGAACCTCAAAGATACTCGCTGGCTGTAAAGCTACATGACACCTTGTCTGAACCAGTACAGCAGGCACAGCACAGAACTTCAGCCAGCCCGTTGGACCTCCTACAGGACTAACTAAAGACACCAGAAAACAAGGAATCAGCTATCCTGCCTGTTTCTTGACCCCAATGGTTAATCACACTCCCACTGTGAAATACCTTCCATGCTGAAAGGCAGATCTGGAAACTGGAAATCAATTCAAATCATTTTCTCTTTCTCCGTGAAGTCAAATTGCCTGCTGCACTTGAAATTTTCTCCCTGTGAAAATACTTTATCACAATCAAGTCACTCCTTAATCCATTTTCTGGTAAGCTAAGGAGGTTAAGTTTCAAGTCTCCCGCTGCAATGTTTACTTCACCTCTCCTCTGCCACATCTCCCCCTCTCAACACCCTTTGTAAAATAACTACAGTGTGGTTCAAGTATAGGTCTCCATGATGTGTGTCTAAGTTTGTAATACTCCTTTTTGTTTAAAGCATATTGATACAAGTTTATTTCTGTATTTCCGTGCATTATGAGCCCTAAAGTATTTTCAGAATCCTTCTGTAAGTATAGCCTGTATTCAGTGGTTCAAGATGCATCTTTGTGTTTGGCCTTACTAATACACAATAATAGCTCATGATTATCTACCATACTACAGGACTTTGTAGTACCTGAAAAATTCACCTGAAAAGAAACACTCCCATTAAGAAATTTACCATTTAGCCATTCACAGCTACTACTACCTACCAATTAGTTAGACATGGTTCAATGATATGCAACTGCATTGATAACCAGAATGTAAAGTCTGATCAAATAAGATGTCAAAAAAAAATAATGCATAGATTATATTAATCAAGCTGCAAAACTTAACTCATCAACCAAGGGGAAAAAAACTAAAAGAGAAACATGTAAAAAAACCAAAACCATCAAGATTCTGATAAGCTCTACTACTCCCCACAAAAGTCACACTACCAGCACTGTGTGCTGAATAACAAGTCTGTCTTGCAGTTTGTTTGCTGTTCACCCCCAGCAGAATTTCAAAGTATACTGACCTTAAAGCTACATCTTCCTTGCTGTGTTCTGGCTCCTGACACAATTGCAATCCTCTGCTGCATCTATTACATTCTTTGGCTTTGTTTAAAATTAAAGCAGGTGGCCCAAGTTCTCTTCAATATTTCATTTAGGTCTCACTCATTTAAGTGCAAATTATCCAAACCTACTGACTTCTAAACATTTATTAAAAATAAATGGTACATAACAACATTTATTCAAGAAATATGGTACATATGACTATATTTATAATACTGTCCCCAAGTTACAAATAATGGGGAAAGTATCCCACAACTTTCTCAAGTTGCAGTATCAACCTTCCTTTCCTTTGTAACACAGACTCATAACATCCTGGCAGCAGTTCTGGCTCCCTAATCATTCCTACAGATTTTACCTCTCTCTAAAGTTACTGAGGTTTCTTCTGTTCCAAAGGCACAAAAAAGGACTCTGTTCTTATCTCTGCCAGCCATAGATATCTCCCAGCTATCTTTGTCTACTTACTTTTTAAAGCTTTAATTTACAAAACAGCTGGTGCCTACTTTTCTGAATGTTCTGGTTTCTAGTTCCTGTCTTCGCTACTCCTCAGGCAGAACATACCTTTTGCTTGTAAAACAGTTGGGTTTATTTCAGTCATATATTTTGACAAGTCACTGTGGCATCTGAACATCTCCTCTTCTCTCCACCTCTACTTTTTTTTTTTTTCCCCCCTAAGTGTATTTTTGTGTATTACATTGTTTTGTAAATATTTTTCTTCACAGGTCGCTTTGCATTAATTTTTCTCTGCTTTCAGAAAACAGGCTTCTGAATTCCTTTGTATATACATTAAATTTTTAGAAACCTCCCCTGGCCTACAACTAGTACATCAAACTCAGGCTGAAAAGCAGTCGCGACTTCTGTCCCATTCTCTGGGAGGAGTCGGCCAGAACCCTCCTACTCTACAAACAGCAGCCAGGCAGCAGAGCTGAGCTGCCACGCTTAGCGCAGCAATCACTTCAATGGCAATCCAAGATCTTTCCGTTTTGCCACTGTATCTTTTACAATCCAGAGAATTATTGGTTTTTTTCTTCACATCACACTCTGATACATTGAGCTAGAAAGAAGGCATGTACATAACACTGCAGCTAATCTTTGTAATCAGCAATCTTTGTAATCCCATTTGGTCTCTGATTAAGTGGAAGAATGGAATTTAAATTAGAAACATTATAAAAGCTAACCTGCATTTTTCAAGTACCTAACATTTGTAAAAATACAGACAGTAATAAGCAGGCTTTTGGGGGAGGTGGGGGAAGGTAAAGTACAATTCAGGCTAAAAAGCAAATTCTGCTCTAGTTTTTTGCAAGCATTAATAACTTCAAGCAGTTTCTTCTGTCCCTTACAGAGCCTCCCCAAAACCTCCTGACTGTGCAGAGCCAAGGGAGATCAGCCTTTCTGGGCTGCTGTTTGCCACTGCAGGCACTTCCCTTTCCTAGTCTGAATCCCCACCACGACAAATGACGCAGAAATTATGTATCCCACACCGGACCAGTGCTTCAGCACTGGATGGAGACCCTTCCCCAGTACTTTGAAGACTGGTGTTCAAACCCTCTCATAATGTATCCAGTTCAGAAACAAAGAAACAAGATGGTTTGGTTCTCCTTGGCAAAGCACTTGCAAAACACTTCCAATTCTGAGTTAGTCTGTTACTTTTTTTTTGTTTGTTTTCCACTCACAACCATCTCCCCCTTAAAAAAAAAAAAAAAAAAAAGGAATTTCATAAAAACCAAAGCCATTGTCCAGATTTTATATAAATGTTGGTCCAGCTGTACTAGCTTGTCCTAGGTAAATTCCTCTCAACTTCTCCCCATATTTTTCATTGCTGTCATCCCTGTCCTCCCCTTGTTACTTCTGCGGTAAAACAGCTCCAGTATTAGCAGAACACTGAATTTAGCAAATTCCTCCTACAAAGAAAGTCCAATGATATGCAATGATAAAACTTGCTTCAGAAGGAGAAACAACTTCTTTAATTTTAAATCTTATAAAAGCCTTACATTTATTTTCTATGAATGAAAACAAGAGCAGTAAGGCTGCCCACCACTGCCTTTTTAGCATTAACAGGAACAAGAACAAAGCAATACTGATCATGCCAACTAGTTACCAGAAGCAAAAGCATCTATATTTCCTGTTGTAAACTGTTCCCGATAGCCTGATATTCCTCAGTATTGACAAATTTCTACTACAGCCACGAAATCCATGGTTCTCTCATGCACAAGAAAAGCACTCCACAAAAAGACACAGAATAATAAACAATTATAGTAACCTAATGAATAAAGTAATGTCTCTAATTGCTGAGAATCCAAAAAATTAGGAGAGATATTTTTGTACAATAATCCATTATAAATGAATAGCAGGAATATTAAGGTGGGGAAGCTCAGCTGCAATAATATACATCTCTACTAAACTTACATTTATGAGCCTTCAGGCCTTCAAACGACACTGGTCCATACTCATAGTACTCATACTCCCAGGTGTAATCAGAGTTAGACAAGGCTTGCTGGGAGGTTCTGTTAGAAATCAGCCTCACGGCAGACATCTCGCACCTCAATAAATACACACCTGTGGATACAAAATGCATTAATAGATATTACAAACTTCTGGCACATTATTTGATTTTATAGAGAATTCTTCCCTATTTACAGGATCTCTTCCTCATCACTGTTCCCAAGTGCAGATACTCGTGCTTACAAAGGCGCTCTCTCAACTGTTCCTTTAAAATCCAGTATCACTGCCTCATCAGACAAGGCTATCGCATCCCCTCCTGTTTCTTCCCCAGTCTTGGCTGGCCAACCGCCAGTCAACACTGAGCTCCTTGTCAATGGAAAGAGGAGAACCTACGTTCACCTCCACAGAGATGCCTGTAACTATACAAAACCAGAATCTTCCGATGGAATAAAGCTTTTACAGAGCTTTTACAGCTCAGAAACAGTAAATACCAAAGACCACCAGCCTCAGCAGCTTAGGATGAATGCTGCCATGAAAATCTGGGTGAAGAATTGGCCAGGCTACCAGGCTCAAAGGGTTATATTACCCATACAATGTCTTGTTGGCAGCTGCTTATCAGTGGTACCCCTCAAAGACTGACACAAGGATGAAATGGAGTGCACCCATAGCAAGCTCATAGATTATGTGAGGGACAGTCAAAAGGCTGGAGGGCAGACTGCTGCTCAGAGGGACCAGGACAAGCTGGAGAAAGGGAGTGACATGAACCTCGCAAGGACCACCAGTGCAAATGT
Organism: Ibycter americanus; assembly: GCA_035590275.1. Lineage (NCBI taxonomy): Eukaryota > Metazoa > Chordata > Aves > Falconiformes > Falconidae > Ibycter > Ibycter americanus. The sequence goes on from JAVJGI010000062.1 coordinate 6,945,501, forward strand.
AAAGTCCTGCATCTGGGAGGGAATAACCCCATGCAGCAGTACAGGCCGGGGGTTGACTGCTGGGGAGCAGCTCTGCAGAGAAGGACCTGTGATGGACAACAAGCTGAATGTCAGTCAGCAACATGCCTTGTGACAAAGGCGGCCAAGTGTGTACTGGGCTGAATTAACAAGTCTAGCCAGCAGGTCAAGAGAAGAGTTTATTCTTCTCTACTCACCACTGGTAAGACTATATCTGGGGTACTGTATCCGGTTTTGGTATTCCAAATAAGAGAAAGACATGGACACACTGGTGCAAGTCCAGTGGAAGGCCACCAACACGGTCAGGGAGCTGAAGTACAGGATGCATGAGAGCCTAAGGGAACTGGGTTTGTTCAACCTGAAAAAAAGAACACTCCGTGGAGACCTTCATGCTGTCTGCAGTTACAGTCAGAGTGTGCAGAGATTACAGAGTCAGACTCTTCTCAGAGGTGCAAAGTAAGAGGACAAAAGGCAATGGACACAAATTGGGAAACAAGAAATTTAAATTAGATATAAGGAAAAATTTACCTGATTTAGTTGAACATGCTTTGAGCAGGAGGTTGGACCATATGACCACCAGAGGTCCCTTCCAACCTAAACTTCTCTGTGCTAATAACAGCTTCAATATGCCACTAGGGAGGGAAAATAAAACAGGAATGATTTTCTCCACAGATTAACAAAAATTGCAATGCAACATTAAGCATCATTAAATTGTCTTGATAGATACTTCTGTCATTACCACAACACTGCACTAGGGATTTACGTTTTGCAGATTAATTTTTTCAGAATATTAGACAGTTTTATGCACACCAAAAGAGAGCACATTTCTACACAACACATCTGCTGCAGCAGCTGCAGTCAGGACATCCAACTTGAAATATATTACAAAATACTTTTTGTAAAAGCAAATTGAGCTTTGGGTAATTTTGCATTCAATTAAAACCCAGCAGAGTGAAGATTTCAGGCAGTTCATAGAACTACTGCAATCAGTTGTTCTGTGGACAATGAAACTTCATAGAGCACAAAGCCAACTTCAGATAAAATTTCTTGAAAAGAAGGGCCCTAAATAGCCATGTCACTCAAAATAACTGAAACTTCAGTCATTCCTAAGGATAATTAGATTGACTAAGGCTCTGCAAGTAAAGCACATTGTTCAAGAGCTAGGAGGGCCATACATAAAGAACAAGAACCAGGCACAAAATGAGGAACACAAATGCACCCAGGCAATACGAACAGCATTTCAGATATGTGAAAAAGTTATTTCTGCAACTATTTTGCAATGAGCAAATGGTGGCAGGAGTGCCTCAAAACAATTTTAAATAAATAGTGAAATACACCTGAAGTATGCTTCATACCCAGTCACAACATTCAGAACCTTAAACATGTACCAAAACTTGACTGGCAAGTGATAAATCCTTTAGAACAAGAAATGGATCTATTTTTCAACTCAAATTCGCTTAGTTTTCACAATAAGCAACATGCCAACAGGGGCAGGGAGGGGGTGGTGACCAACCCCATTCTTGAGTCAGGATAGGAGCTTCAGATTACCCTCACCTTCCCTCCTTTAGCCACTCAGAAAGCTCCCAGTGAGAACAAATAACCTGAAGCACAGAGGAGGAAGAAAAAATGATGGCTGTAATGGACAACCCAGTTCATAGCTGAGGATGTTTCCCATCCTCTACTTCCAACCTTTTAAGAACATGACAGAAAGAGGTAAGTCTAACTTTAAGTGCCTGTGTTAACAGTGAAGTTCCTCCTTTGCTTTCCCAGTAACAAGAAAACCTTCTTATTTCCTGGAATCAAAGAGAGAACGTCTAATTAAGCTTTAGACAGAGTTTTTCTTGGTTTAAATCAACCAAAGTGACTGCTGCCTCTGGGGGAAGCAAACAGCACAGAGAAAAATCCAGGATTCCTGTCCTAGTTTGCTCCCATCTCAGCTCTGTCAGTTGTCTCACAAGACTTCCTGTTTCATTTTGTGAGTGGGTCCTAAGAGACTACATGGTGCGGCACATAGTTCCCACCATCTTTTTTCCCCCCTTCTTCTCAATGTTTTGTTGATGATGCGTCTCTTGACAAATTTTATTAGCACATTCCTGTTTAATTGTATAGCCTTCCAGAAGAGTCTTTCATTTAAACATTTCTTACATGGCATCACCAATGTTCACTGTCACCTCCTCACTTTCAGCATTATAAAAAGAGCTGATATAAAAAGAATCCACAGGACTAAAACTTCAGAATAAGGTATATGAACAATCCGAAAAATGTTTCTTCTTGCACCTCAAGTGCAAGTAGATGGGATTAGCTGGGCCACATGCAGATCTTTCTCCTGATCTAGTCACTAACGTCCATTTATGATTTATGGGGAGAACAGCCACTTCTGGGACACAAAGAATCTGTCCTGGTTTAGTCTTCAGTTAGAACCAGAATCTCCGGTGTTTCACCACTGACTACAAGCATTTCTAGACTTTCACCATAGACAAGCCACTATCAGAGGGAGAGGTGCTAACTGAAACCTGGGTCACCAGCTCCCACGCTAACCTGTGCCTCAGGCTTTGTGGGACATATAAAATACATCTCTAAATCATCCAGTACAACTAAGCATAAGCATTGTCCCAAACTAGCTTACAGCTCACTTTGGACGAATGCCTCCAAAACCTCAGCCTGAAACATGTTAAAACAAATCTTTTATTCTGCTTAAAAAGCCAGCCTAGCATGGTGGAAGAAGGACCAGCACAGCTAAAGTAGTGAACATTAAGACCTTGCATCTCCTGAGGAAGAGCAAAGCAGGGTGAGCTGGCATGCTAGCAGCCTGCCAGGTGCATTTGCCAGGCTGCACTAGGTCATGGAAGGACTGTGGGGGCCAGATAAGGGCACTTCCCTTCAGGGAAGGAGTTCCCCCAGGAGATGCATTCAAGCGCTCTTTCTGCCAGGAACGGACAGCAGCGATTCATCCCACAGCTCTGAGGCATGACAGAGACTCCCTATAACTGACCTTGCTGAGGGGTTTTTTGAGAGCCGCAGGAGCTGGTTAAGGCAAACGCGAAAGCCCCTCTGTTGACTTTGATGTGTATGGATGAAGACAGCCTTTCCTCATTCTGGATCATTTCTTTCAGGAGCAAGTAAGGGAGCAACAAAAAGCTTCACTTTGATCACTCAAGAAACCCCAAAGCAGGGCTACGTTCAGTGCTGCCAACCAGGAGATTCAGGCAGGTCACTCTCCTGGAAACTAAAAAGGGCAAGCGTTCACAGCGGCCTTCTGGCGCATTGGGTTGCTCTCTGGTGATAAAGAATGTCAACAGTGTCCCGGTTTCAGCTGGGATAGAGTTAATTTTTTTATTAGTAGCTGGTGCAGTGCTGTGTTTTGGATTTGGTGTAAGTACAACATTGATAACCCACTGATGTTTGTGGTTGTTGCCAGGTAGTGTTTATACTGAGTCAAGGACTCTTCAGTTTCTTGGGCTGGAGGGGCACAGGAAATTGGGAGGGGACACAGCCAGGACAGCTGACCCAAACTAGCCAAAGGGATATTCCATACCAAACAATGTCAAGCTGAGTATATAAGCTGGGGAAATAGGAGGGGGGAGACATTCAGCATTATGGTGTCTGTCTTCCCAAGTAACCATTACATGTGATGGAGCCCTGCTTTCCTGGAGACAGCTGAACACCTGTCTGCCAACGGAAAGTAGTGAATGAATTCCTTGTTCTGCTTTGCTTGCGTGTGCAGCTTTTGCTTTACCTATCAAACTGCCTTTATCTCAGCCCATGAGTTTTCGCACTTTTACTCTTCCAATCCTCTCCCCCATCCTACTGTGGGGGGAGTGAGTGAGCAGCTTGGTTGCTTGACGGGGCTAAACCACCACAAACAGGTACCCAGACACTCTCCATGGAGACCCAACTGCAACTCCTGAAGTTAAATTATACCTTCATTAGAACTGGCTTGTAACCTGTGAGAGTTCGTAAGGTCACAGCTTATACCACCACTGAGGCCACAAAGGCACATCTGGTTTTATGTACAGCTGAAACTGACCTTGTAATGTAACCAGCAACAACTACTTCCAAGCCTGACCTGACGCACAAAAATAAATTCATGTGGACTGGTCAATGTACCTACTGTTCATTTCTGGAGCAAGAGAAACTACCGATATGGTAGACACAAGCAACCTGGTAATTTTTCAGTCAAAACCTACATTTATTTTCCACATACTTCCATTCTGCTTACTGCCACAGAGTCTAAGCACTTTATAGTCTTCATCGACTAGATGAACAAACTGTTGGCCCTGTTCAAACCATGAAGATCCCAAAAGCCAGGCAGGGGAGAAAAAAAAAGAAAAAAAAAAGTAGCAGCATTTCAAACTGTGGGAAGCCCTAGCCTGAGAAAGCTTAGCACTACACACTGATACATCAGCTCCATCAGCTAGGCAGTACAATCAACCCAGAAGTTGTTGGCTACGAGAAATTAACAACTCAGGCTGATCCCATATCCCCTAAGTCCCCATACCAGCAACAGTATTCTGCATGGCAGGAAGAGAGAACCAGCCACCACCAGTTTCCTTTTTACTTCATCCCACCCAAAGACTAAGAGAATAAGTCAGAGGAAAAGTAGACAATGAAAAAAACAAGCACAAACTTATTTACTCTGCACTGCATCAGCTGAAAGGTAATACAGACCCCATCTTCCTACAACCCTACCACATGGCTATTACTTTGAACAAGCTGTGCTACTCCCAAGCACCAGTGAGAAAGAAGTCTGCAGGAAATACTTAACCAATGGTCCTTGCTTCTTGCTAATTCTCAAGATCTTAGATAGGCAGGATTTGAGATCGAATCTGTGGTCTTTTCAGGGGAATACCCAATCTTCCCACCTGCAACAAAAGAGAGGAAAGCATACTATAAAAAACAAGTGAAATTTGGCAAGAAAAATAGAAAGATACCTGAAAACTGACTGTACAATTAAAAATAAATCATATAGGCCAACACAGAGTGCGTGATACCTGGCACTTTTCTTGGAGAGAAAAGAAAGTACCAATGTTAACAGTGGTTATGTTTGATTGATGCTCACAAAGAGCATCATCTGCATCAGCTGCTGTACTAAAATAACAAGAATGATGTTGGATGCATCACAAAAGGACTTTATAACAATGCTAAGAAAAACCACTGATTTAGTCGCTGCTTTATCCTGGGAATTAAGAATGAGAAAGGACAAAGTTCCAGACATCTGTGCCTCATACTACTGTATTACACATCATATAACATAATTTTTTATCCTTATAACTATACAATGTAAACTAGACCCCCAACAATAAACTACTTATACTCTACACAAATTCTCATGAAAATGTCTTATTTTCCACGTACTAATGCTTAATATCTTGCATTGCAATGCACTGCAGTGTAAAAGGAGGTCTCCACACCATTATATACGATTTGGATGCTAATAGAGTAGCTACTGTTTGTACTTATTTTAAAAGCAATGGTGCTATGAGTTTAAAGTAAAATTTGACAAATAGAGGACCAAAACAGTTTGCCAAGTATTTTCCTAGAGATAATAAGGATCTAAGCAAACACTAATGCCTACTTAGTACTTCACCTCAGTAGGGGCCACCTGGAAGTTAGGCAGAAACTAATATGAAATCATACCTTACAAGGAGTTCACAGACAACTACATGGATCTGAAAATAAAGCAACTACTATATGAGCTCACTTATAAGCCTTGTCTGAGAAGACAGCTGAATTACACTTAACGTAGCATCACAGAAGCTTTGTATTCCTTTTGCTCTCAAAAAGTTTCAGTCCAGCACTGACAGTAAAGGGACATGACCAGTTAGTGCAGAGCTACTGGGACTTGCTCCCAAAATACACTGAAGCAAATAGATTAGCCTAACTCCAGTACCAAAAGCCTTAAAAATTACAGCCAGAACATACAGCCTTGAGACAGTATTATCTACAAATAATAAATGGAACTATGGCTAACATATCTTTATTTCCTGCAGCTAGGCCAGAATTACACAATCAATTCATCATCTGGCTTCAATGTACAAAGCTGAGCTTCAGCTGAGCTCAGAAAACATTTCATTTTGACATTCAGGATGACAAAACCTGATACCTTACAAGAATTCACCCTTCCACCCAAATAATACATCTCTACACCAAAAAGTCTCCACAACTTGATAGTTGTTATAGTCACAGTAGAAAACAAGACTAAACCTTTCTTTTAAGTAAAGAAAAGTCTATTTTTCTAAGGAGAAAATAAGGTTTAAGTTTCTGAGCATTTTTTAAAGTGGGAAGATTATACTTTCTATAGCCTTTTCCCAGACATGCCCCAGCTGAACCTTCGCTGAACCTAGTTCTGGACATGGCTCAGGGACACAGTTACAGATGCAGCAAGGCTGTGGTTAGAAGAGTGCTCTGGGTATTGCTGAGCCCATTATCCTCTCCCATCTAAAAGTCTACCTCCTCTTTGTTGTGCAGGTATGGTAGCTTCAAAACCCAAGTTCTCTCAAGGCCAACCAGACTAGAAGAAGCCCCGTCACTAAGCTCTAATGTACTGAGACTTTTCAATCCTATAATGTTACAAGTGCTGACATCAATGATACAACATAAGTATATTCAACACTTTCCAAAAGAAAGGCTGCCTTTCTCTCAGGTGTTTGTAATACTGCCAATTCTAACCTTTCACACTACAAATTATTAACCTTTACCCTTTCAGTAAATATCACAGAGGTCCCAGGCTGATTTGTTCTAGAAAACTGGAACTGAAAGAGTTTTGGCATATCCGCTAATGAGGTACAAGTAAACCACAAAGCAAGTTTGCAATTGGCCTGCCCTGAATGCATCTGCTTTTGGGCTGCACGATTTTCCTGAAATTTCCAGGCTTGGCAAAGTAGTCACCTTTTTTTATTTTATTAGATGTCTCTTTTTATTAGCTTTATTTCCACAGAAAGCTCAGTGCCGAGATTCCTTGCTAATCCTGAAGTTTGTCGATCCAATGCCTTACTCTGAATAGAGATAAAGGAAGCTTCTGCCTCTCCACAGTCTTACTGGTCAGTACATTGCAGGTCAACTGGAATGGCTGCATCAGAAGATGAGTTAGCTGTAAAAGCTGTTTGTAAAATACCTTCTATTTGTGTTATCATGTTAGAACCTATGGAAAAAAACCAAACAGCCTCCATAATAGGGACAGAACAAACTTTATTTTTTTTATAACTAAAAGATGGCATTAAATTTGAAAGCAAAAAAATCTCACTGTGAAGAGAATTTATGTCAATGCATGTAACCCTATGCATAGGGTTACTAGACTAGATTTACTCATATAGTCTAGTCTACAAGTCATGAAGAAACACTGGAAGCATAGTACTTAGCGTAGCCAAAAGAACAACTGAATCCAAGAACAGAGGCAGCAGGAAGTATTTCAAATAACCACACCTAAACCAACCATTTATAACAGGGGCAAGGCTGAAAGAAGGAATTACTCGTGTGATTGCTTCTGGGAAACTCAGCACTGATTAACAGCCAGAATTATCTGGGTTCCCTTCATGTCTGTTGCCTGGGCCTGAAGACACCCTGTGCCATGCAGCGGAGGTGCTGCTGCTACACAGGCCACCCTCACCAAGCCCACAAAGCGCCCCATCGCAACGTGCTGGCCCCTGGGTTTAAATGCAGAGCCGCTCTTCATAGGGTTGCACAGCCCAGAAAACGGATGAGTGTGTTCAGGCCTCATTTCATAGATCTGTTTTGGCTTTGCATCAGTGAAAAAAACCACCAAAGCACTGGCGCTGACAAGTGGAGCGGAAGCTGAGTACATTTTCCCTCTCCCATTACAAAACATGACTCTAATCTTCATGTAATGTCCATCTGGTCTGAAGTACAGGCCACAGCATGCCCCCATAGCACCTCTTCACTTCTCAATTATTCTTCCCACAGAAACAGTTTTGTTCCTAATCTATGTTGAAGTCAGTGGAAGATAAACCCACAGAGATAAAAAAAAAAATCCCAGGTATAATAGACCATTTGTTCAGAGCGACTCCCACACTTGGATATCTCACAGCCCCGGTTTGACTGTGCTATGGTGGAAATACCTTCATTTTCTACTCTCACCCACACAGGGTTTGTAAAGCCACGATCTCTCAGATGCAAAGTTAACGCTCAAGCTTTTCAATTTGAAAAGTCAGTTATGTATTATGTTTCCTCAAGAGCTAACAAAATAAAATTTAAAAATACAGCTTTTCTTGAACACTTCCACACTTGAATGACCAACATTTTCTGAAATTCTGTAGTTAGCCTACAATTTGATGCAGAAATTTTGCCTTAATTGGTTCAGTGAGAATTTCAGTCGCTGAAATGGAGCTGTTTATTAAAAGTCAAACTGGTCTGGGATTTTTCCAAAGCAGAACTGGTTTTTTCCTGTCTTGAGATCTAATTATTCCCTCCAGTGCTGCTGAAGAAGCAAACAATTTATTGTAGTGCCTCAAATACAAATTTTATTTCAGGTAAATCAGACAGCAACACACATCTGAATTTTCCCATTCTTAATCCCTGCCACACATCTGTGTTATACCAGGCTATAAACAAGTAACTAGAGACCAAGGAAATGTCATTAGAACAGTACAACCAAGGCCCAATGCACTGAGTATTCAGAATATTGCCTTCATTTATTTGTACTAAAATTTGTACTACAATTTTGCCAGTAGTAGTTTGTATCATTGGTTCAAAGACTGGAAATTTGATTTAAACTGTTGAATGAGCTGCAAGAGCATCATCTGTGCTTCACCTTAAAAACCTCTTCCACCACAAAGTGTACACTGACATCCAGCAAAAGAATACGCAGGAAATTACTTTGTCCAGCTCTAAATAGTGTGAATTATCTCTTTTTCCCCTTAACAAAAAAAAAAAAAAAAAAAAAAGAGGATTATCTTACAATGGCTTGAGTTATTTTATACCTTTTTGGTTGTGATTGATACACCCAGAATGTCTCATTATCTTCAGCAAGAATGGAGCCAGACTGACATCAGTCAATGGAGAGCTGCCGTTCCCCTGGCATCTTTCCAGGTATTACTCCCGTGTCAAAAAATTATCTTGCCTCTCTGATTAGGAACCTCAATAGGAAACCACAAATGGACCAGAGAAAACAAGCAGTAGTTGAGACTATTACCTGATTATCTCTAAGCAGAAACCAAAACATCTATTTATTTCCACAGCAGTTACGTAAATCTGCATCCCTGTGTATACAGCCTCTGAGGAGCTCAAACAAGAGTAACAGACAGGAGCAGAGGGAGAGGCTCCAAAACAGAGCAGTAGGCTAGGAGACACCTGGAAATATAAGTGCCTCATCGTTCTCACAAATAAACCCTGGCCAGCCTTGCCAAGGCAGTTTAAGACAGCATTGCTATTGCTGTCCCATCCCTCTACCAGCTACACCTGTCACAGGAGAAGTGTCAAACTAATGGTGTGCCTACACTTTTAAGTCACCATCCAGCATTAAGCACTGGACAAGGCTGATATGCCAGGATGAGCAAGGCAAATGTCAGGGAACAGAGACCATCCAGCTTGTCATTGAGGTAATCATCTCCAGCAAACAGAAAGGCAGAGGGCTCAGGAGAGGGACCTCCACTGCCTACTACACCAGTCACTGTCAACAGAGGCTGCTCACCAGAGGATGAGACTACTAAGTAGACTGTTACAAAACAGACTTTTAAGGGAGAAGGAAGAGATCGGAGGAAGAAAAAAGGAAAAGATTAAAAAAAGTATGCGAATCAGCAGAAGACTAGGGAAAAACACATGGAGGAGGATGGGAAAAGGGCAAGACTGTATAGGAGAAGCAATCTCAGTCTGAATGGAGGACAGATGTTCATCCCTTCAGTCTGAAAGCACAAAGGGATATGTCATCTGGAGGAAAAGGAAAAGAAGAAGAAAGAAAAAAGAGAGAAAACCCCCACCACAACAAACACACTATAAATTTATCTTGTTGGGGTGTCTGGGGTTTTTTTTGCAAACATTTTAGGTTAAATTTTTAAGTTCAATCAAATGCTCAGCAGTCAGAGCAAAACACAACATACAGTCCGGGGGGGGGGGAAGTGAAAATAATTTCTATGTATTCGAAGCAGCACGGGCTTTCTAGCTGTTTTGCTTTTGAATGCAGCCTTCCTAACACGAGAAAGAATCACACCGCTCCAAGTTCAGAAACGCGGCACCAGCTTCTGCAGGCGGCATTTGCCACAGCACCACCTCAAGCTCTTTTAAATAAAATAAAAATTAGATGAGTAATTCAGACTTCAAGGCTTGCAAAAAAAGTCGGCAGGTCTCGGTTTCGGAACCACCCAGCCGTCTGTTAAGGCCGGCCGGGCTACCGACGCTTAGGGGGGCAGCACCCCGCGCCGCCCAGCGGG
>JAVJGI010000062.1:6956318-6980633 GCA_035590275.1 Ibycter americanus
GGTGGGGACCGGCTTGCGGGCGGCCCCGGGGCAGCGGGCGCGTCCGCGGGCGTCGAGGGGAGAGGAGCGAAGCGGAGCTGGGAGCTGCGCGGCCTCTGACAGGGGCAGAGCAGCAGCTGGGCGTAGCCCCCCTGTGTCAGTTGCCTCGCAGGAGCACGCAAATGCCAAGGGGGAGCGTTAGTTTTGGAGGGAGAGGAGAGGAGAGGAGAGGAGAGGAGAGGAGAGCTGAGAGGGGTGGCTTGCCCCCGCTCGAAGTGGAGGAGCCAGCACGTTTGCACAAGCGTAGGCCCAAGGCCCCCTGTGGGGAGACGTTGCGGGTGGGGCAGCCAGGCCTGCTGGCACCAGGCGGGAGGGCTGTGAGAGGCGCTGCCTCCGCTGCCAGGAGGTGAAGGGCGATGCCTTAAAACTACAGGGATTGTACGGCCTCTTGCACCACTTCCATCCCTACGAACTGCAGCTTCTTGAAATGAAGAGACCTTTAAGAGTATGTGAAATCAGTGCCTCACTCTGCTGCTTGCAGTTGTTAAAGCACAGGAAAGGACAGAATCTTTGAGCATTGGTAGGACATGTGGAGATCATCTAGGCCTGCTGAAACAGGGTCAGCTAGAGCATCTTGCTCAGGACATGAGTTGGGTCTTCAGTGTCTTCAAGGATGGAGACTGCAACCTCTCTGGGCAACCCGCCCTGGTGTTTGATCACACTCACTACAAAAAGACATTTTTCTTGTGTTTAATGGAAGTTCCTGTTACTTCAGTTTGTGCCCATTGCCTCTTGTCCTGTCCATGGACACCACTGAGAAGAATCTCACTCCACCTTCTTCACTACTGCCATCAGTTATTTATACATATTGGTAAGAGCACCCTGAGTCTTCTCTAGGCTAAGCAATCACAGCTCTCTTAGTCTCTTCTTATATCTCACACGCTCCAGTCACTTCACCATCGTCGTGGCTTTTTGATGAGCTTCGTGGCAATCAAGCGCTGTAATGAATGACATGACTTAATTTTTCAATCCAGCACTAGGAACAAGTCTCACAACCCTATCCAATGAAGCCACCGGCCTGCTGCAATACCCACCTTCAAATGTTGTAGAGGTTCCTTGCTAATGCTCTGGCACTTGTTAACATCAGCCTCTCTATGTGGTTCATATCCATTTGTCTTCTTGCATCAAATGCAGGTCATGTGCAAGTTAGGACATCTGTGAAACCACTGGTTTTCACTTGTTTCTTTCCAGGCAAGACAGTGATCTTGGACAGTGTTGTCTCTCTCCAGCAGTGGTTATAAAAGTTATCAATATAGTCATCTTCATCTCAAAAACATAGAACTGATGCTTATGCATTGTCGTGGTTATGATCAGAAAAGTGAATAAGCACAATGGCAAGTCAGGAACCTCCTATATCCTGCTAATTCCACTGCTGTTGAAAAGGCAGAATGACTCAGGCTTTTGTTCATTTTTCTTAGCCTTAAAAACAAAAAAAGCACTCAAATTCCCTCTAAAAGAAAGAAGCCTCATGTAGCTGATACCCCACTTCCACCACATCTCTTGTGCTTTGTCCTTTAAGGAAAGATTTTAGAGCTTTTATACCAAATGCAGAAGCCAAACAAAACCAAACCACAGCTAGACTAATGAAACAGAATTGTAGCATTTTCTCAAGATTCTTTATTTCATTTCTAACACTTACTAGTGAAAATGCAGAATTAATGACTATTCAGTAATAGCAACATGGCTGAGATTGCAGCAGAAGAAATGTAGTGTTCTTTCCTGATGAGATGTGGAACTGCAGGTGCACAAACAGCAAGTATAGACAAGGGTGCTGCACAATCTTTTTTTTCATTCCTCCTGTCATTTCATTTTCTGTCTCTTCATGCACATCATTAGTGTCTTGTCCTCCTAACAGAGACAGCAGTGAGAATTTTCAAAAGGCAAAGGAATTCAGCAGAGGGAAGAAGGGAGGCAGCACAGGCATTCACATTGGGCTGACCAGAATGAGGAAGGAGCTTCATCTGCAGCAGCTGCCCTCTTACAGCTCAGCAGCTGCGGCAACAGCCCAGGGTTTAGTGACACACAGCTAGAGACTGCATTTACAATTAAAGCACAAATTCTGTAGAAATTCATTCTAACAGTCCTTTTCACTTGCCAAATCTTTAGATTCATGTATAGTTAGTAGCTGCCTGGGGTTTAGCAGCCATCTAAAAAGCAATAGCAAAGAAAAAAACCCAAACCCACAACCTCTTCACTGTAGCTTGGTTAGAATTGACCCCCCAAAAAAAGCAGTCTTGAACATTGTTACAGAGTTAAGAGCTTTGCAGTTCTTCCAAATGTGTGGTGCTTTAAATGAAAGGCAAAGAGGTACTTTTCTGCACCACTTATGACAAGCAGGACTATGTTACAAGAGTAAAGTTGTTTGGTGGTTGCATTTGTATGTTAATAAAAAGAGTATAAAGAAACAAACCAGCATATTTTCCATTTTTCTGTACTACACAAAAAAAACTTCTCAAGGTTGCAGATCTTTGAACAGGATGCCCTAGTCAGTTTCCCAGTGCTGTTGATAGACAAACGTACTTACAAATTCAGGGTTCAAAGTTGCCAAAAGTTGATTTTGATTTTCTCTCAAAGTCTGTTGAGTTCCTCTGTTTGTCATGTTTTGGAAGAAATCATATCACAGGAGAAAGCATATTTTATATACCTTACAACATGAAACGAAATTAAAAGCTAAAACTAAAACATACATGGACAGTGAAGTTTTAATAGAAACCATCCATGCAGGTTAGACACAAATCTGCAGATACACGTAACAGTAATAAAAGTGGGTAAGTAATGAACTATGTTCATATCTTATGGCCATATCACTTTCACAAATGATAATTTAAAAAGTGAAATTAATATTAAGTAGAGGTTGCAGAAAAACTATGAGGAAACTCCATGTTGTGCAAGTGGAGTAGCTTCTGAGAGACCCTCCTTGCCCACGGTAGGAGAATCCACCTTCCACCATTGGATCATCTTTCACTGCTCTTACACTCAACTACTGAAAATGCTGTCTCATTTCCAATTGGAGTTTGAAGCTCTTAGTACCATTTTTGTGTTAAAAAGCAAGTTGTTACCTGGTATATTCTTATGATAATTGTGTAATTATAACTAACATTCTTTGGATAAAGTTCATAGAGTCATAGAATGGTTTGGGTTGGAAGGGACCTTAAAGATCACCCAGTTCCAACTCCCCTGCCGTGGGCAGGGACACCTTCCACTAGACCAGGTTGCTCAAAGCCCCATCCAGCCTGGCCTTTAGCACTCCCAGGGATGGGCCATCCACAGCTTCTATGGGCAACCTGTGCCAGTGCCTCACCACCCTCATAGTGGAGAACTCCGTCCATCTAATCTAAACCTACCTTCTTCCAGTTTAAAGCCATTCCCCCTTGTCTTATCACTACACACCCTTGTAAAAAGTCCCTCTCCAGCTTTCTTACTAGCCCCCTTTAGGTACTGGAAGGCTGCTGTAAAGTCTCCCCACAGCCTTCTCTCTGAACACAGTGCAGATATTAAATGTAACTTGCAGTTATTTTTATGAGCCAAACTTGTAATCTAATTTAAAAACTGATTTATAATTGTTACATATACCCTAATTCCCTTAAAAATACTAAGTGATACTTCGGTTTCGATTAAACCCATGCCTCTTTTCTGTCAGTGGTTAAACAATCAGCTTGCTCTGATAGCCAGCAAATATCAGTAATCAGATTCTTGGACAATTGTGCCACCCCCCAACACTTGCAGTTACCTCTCAGTCAATTTTAACTTCTGAAAGGAAAGAATAAATTGCCTACAATATTTGTAGTGTGTGCTTTAATTTATTAGATTAATCCTGTGCCAGTCTTTATGCCCTTTTGCCCACCTGTGGCAAACTATCTAGGCTGTGCCTATACAGATCCTCTCATCTAGTCTTTTTGTTAATGTGTCAGCACAGCATCCCTTTTTCTTGGTATTTTGATCACAGAATAAAGTCTTTTCAGCTATCATGTTTTACCCTAATTTGTAGAGCATCTTTTCTTGTTCCTGTAACAGCTCCTGTTTCTGGGAGGAGTAGAGGGGGGAAAAAAACTCAAAGGTTTCCAGTTCATTCTTGTATGCAGAGCAAGGAGACAGGAACAGCCAGACTTCATTCCAACAAATTCCAGGTATTGTTTTCTAAATATTATGTTTGATATGAAGCAGCTTTATTCCAACAAACCTACTCATGAGTCACAGCCACTACATCCTAGTTTATTTTACAGATTACAATTCTGTCATACTTTAGCAAAATATTCTGCAGTGCCTGCCAAGCTCAGCATTAGTAAGTAACAACACAGAAATGTGCTCCGTGTCACTGAAATTTGATAAGCTATAGCATGTAGTTCAAAGCCTTATCAGAAAGCCATGTTTACCCTCTGTATTTGATAAGCCATGGCAACTGGTGGAAATCACGAGTATGCCTAACTGGCCTAAGCAATAGCTGTTCCAGGTTACATATACTTTATTTTACAGACTGAGAAACAGGTAAACCTAATTTGCTTTTACTGCATGCATTTTGCTGCACTGCACAAAGGAACAGTTCTGCAGTGGAAGCTGAGGCAGTTTTGTCTTTCCAGGGACTGAACTGAAAGGGAAGGAGGGACCCTAGGTTCAGTTCTGCCTTCAGACATCAGGTTCACAAGGGCTCACAGACCCTTGCACTGAAATTTAGGTCCCTGAAGTTGTCTGTAAGGAACTGGCTGTTCTGAGGCTAGAGGAAAGGAAATCTCCACTGCAAGTAGCCCCAGATTTCCGAGCAAGGGCAGCTCTCTCTGCAGCTCTTCTGTTCTGTTTTCACAGATTCGTTTTCTTCCCCAGGCAGGGATGACTTGCCTAGCATATTAATATTGGCATGCCTTGCAGGTATTGACACAGTTTAGATTGTCACAGGCTTTACTTCACCCACTGCCCTGCTCAGTCCACGTTCTCCATCTTGTAGCTCAAGTCATGGCTCAGGTGGGCCTGAGAGTGGAGCATTCTCTCCTGCAAGGGATAGACAGGTGGAGACCACAAAGGCAGGACACGAAAATAGTTCCTCATTCCCTTGGACATGAGAGGGATGATGTTTTGGATGTTAACTCTCTGGTCCTATACAAAGGCTGTCATCTTACGTTCAACCCTTAGAGCAAGTTGTGAAGCTTCAGTTTAGTTAGAATTTGTAGTACTTTCCTTCCTGCTGACTCCTCCTTAGTAAAGGAGAGCACGTAACCTACAGTGGGTATCACTCTGCCAGAAATGTGTTTGCTCTTAGAAGAGCAAGTCACTTGTTCACTGCTGTTGAGATGATCTTGATCAATGGGGGCTGCACCTCTTGAGAAACAACATCATTGAACCAACACACAACTCACCATAAAAAACTATTCCAATACTTTCTGTGAGGCATCATTTGCTGTGAGAGATGATTTCTTTTATTAGATAAACTAATATAATCAGGCAAACTAATATGCACACGGCTCTTCTGGTCTGAAGCAGAAGCTACATCCTCAAAGTTAAGTACAATTTGAACGAGATTTTAACTTGATCTATGTTAATCTATTAAACAGGTTTGAAAGGTTGCTGGTAACTTTAAAGCAGACATGGGGACTAGAAAGACATAAGGCTGTGAGGTTGGTAGCTCCAAAAAAAGAGAGAAGCTGTTTACTCCTTTCACAGTAGATCTGTAAGGGGTAAACCAAGGGGGGAAGTTGGCAGAAGCAGTATATACCACAAAACCAGCTTTCTTTTTAGTCTGTGGATTTCAGTATGCGGTACGATTATGAACTACAGTTGCCAGACTCTTCTGATTAAGGTAAATACCTTGAGGGTCATGAGAGAGGTGAAAGGAGCACTTCTCTGAAAGTTCTGCCAGTATGACAGTTAAGGAGGTGTTTGTTCTGTGCTGATTGCACAGCAGCAATCCGATTTCTTTAAAATTCATAGACCAACACACCCACTTCTACAAGAACAGCAGCTGTCCAACATAACCAGTACAGATACTGAACAGTCACTGTAACAACAACATCCATTTAAGAAGGATGTTTTCCTAGGGTCACACATCACGTTTTTGGGGAGCCCCTTAAGTAGAGCTTACTATGTTACAAAACCAAACGCTGTTTATGGTACATGCACAATTGTCACACAGCACCAGTACTGGAGGATGTATGGAAGAAATATGCAATCAAGAGTGAATCACCATCTATAGTGAAAGAAAAGATCCTTGGTGGGAAGGAATTGCCTCCTTCCTTCAAGGTGATTGATAGAGACTCCTGAAATTTTAAGTTTCCATTTATGTTAGGCACCTAAAACACCAAACATAACTTTAGAACTCCTCTCTCATTTAACGTCCAATGAAAATTTTGCTCTTTAACAGGTTTGCTGTTTTAAAAAATTCATTTTCGATCCTCAGTTAGCATAAAACTACAGCTCACCGAAGTCTGCATGTGACGTACTGGCTTCTAGCCACCTTCAGCTTTGGGAAGTTTTCTTTGATAAAACTAGATGTACTTCCACTATGATCAGTTTTTTTAACCTCTAATCTTTGTAAGTCATGTTTCTTCAAAGTAATAATCTTTCTGCTTTGACTAGGATAGGGGTCAGAAATAGCTATTAATATTTAAGTATGTGCTATTTGAATATCAAAGTACTTTTTCATCTGGAGGCCTCAGAATTTTGGCCAGCGTCAAATCTGACTCTTGAGTTCAGCAGAGTATGTTTGAGCTGCCTACTGTGTCAGAGAGACCACACACTGTTTTATCTTCTGTATGATGAGAACTAGAGTGCTCCTGAGGCCAAAAAATCTCAGTAGATGGAAAGCATGGAGAACAAGGATGATCGATACAGGAATCCTGCTGGCCAGCACAAGGACAGGAGCTCAGAACTTTTGACGAGCCACTAAGTGAGGAGCTCCTTTGAATGAGGCCGTCCCCACCATAGCTGGCTTGCTACTAAGCTGAAAAGGCTGAACTTGCTAATCTGCAGGCCTTCCTCCACTGAGGGTCTGGCACCTGGATCATCCAACAGTTCGAAGATTATTTCACAGTATGGAAAAGTTTTGCTTTGGAATGTTGAAAATGCTGAATAGGTAGCAGGCAGCCTTACTTCAGTGAAAGTCTCTTGTGTCAGCGGCTATACAAGGAATTTGTAAGTCTGTACTCAATAAGGAGTTTTTGTATCCATTCAAGATCCTTCTTTGGTAAAACAC
This sequence comes from Ibycter americanus, assembly GCA_035590275.1. Taxonomy (NCBI): domain Eukaryota; kingdom Metazoa; phylum Chordata; class Aves; order Falconiformes; family Falconidae; genus Ibycter; species Ibycter americanus. Next base: position 6,963,538 of record JAVJGI010000062.1, read on the forward strand.
CTCTCTTCAGCTCACTTAGGTCAAAAACTCAGTCCAATGACTCTGCTGAACCTAATACAAGGAACGCTGTGTTTCCAAGTCAGCACCATTCCTGAGATCCTCATTGGCAAGTTGTTCTCAAATGGAACTTAACGGGACAGAGGAGTGAAGGACAGAGGTGGGTGCCACCAGGTTAAAGCACCATTCAGCCCTCTGAGTACTCTGGACAAACATGTGCACACCCATTCCCAAGAAAGAGTCAAACAAAACCACTGCCACAAGAACATACTATAGTCAAACATATGGTTTAGAAAGCTAAACTAAATCTTTAATACCGTGTACATTTAAATCATCAAATATGAAAAAGCCCTCCAGTGACAATAGGCCTGATAAGCTAGTTCTCATGCTGGAGAGGTCTTTGAGAAGGGAATAAAGTTCAAACAGCTCAATAACATAAATAATAGGCAGCTTTATGGAATCACTATACACATCATAACAAATCTAAAAGGCCTTATCTGTATTCATCAAAAGAAAATAAAATTGTAGTATTTAAAAAGAACATAACAGTCATAAATTGACATCAGTTTGACACAGAAATAACTGAAACAATCCACCGTACTGGTTTTATGATTAGTGTGGGTGGAAGTGATATGCCTGAAGTCTTCTCATAAGAGACACAATTAATGCTGAGGTGCTTCTCTCCAGTAAGAGCTGATAATTAACTTCTTGCCAATTTTGCAAGGTTTTTCAAGAAGAATAGGTTTTGGATTACATGGGAGGGAATGAAAACAAAACTGATGATAACCCTACATCTTTCTCATAACTCAAGTTCCTGGTGAGCAAGTTATCTTTTAATAAGTCCATTATGATAAAGTGACCGATGTCCTCTGAGCTTGTAGAGTACAGCATCCAGAAAAAAAGCTTGACATACAAGAGAAGAGAGCTAAGGAGCTCCAAATGAAGTTGAAGAACTTCAGTTCTTCATTTCCTTTTTTTTTTAACATAGGCCTTAGCAGTAGCTCCAGATACTGAAGCTTCACTGTAGGAAGTACAAGTCCATATAATGGGGGAGGCCCTGTCCTGAAGCATGCAGATGTTAGGGAGGATATTATAGCAAGATGCCCAAAGAGAGAATTGAGAAGCCCAAAGTAGAAAAATATAGTCACACTTTGTGTCCAGGAAAGACACCTCAGATATCAATTCCAAGAGGGAAGCATAAAAATGCTTTAGAAAATCTGTTCCCAGATTTTACCTTGTGAATATGGCTAAATCCTCCATCATTAGCAGCAGAGAAAGTAAACTCTGGTGAATTGCTGATGGATGTATCCTGTGACTGTGCTACACTGATTAGTTTCAGCTGGTATCAAATATTTCTGTGACTTTCCAGGAGAAAAACCAAGTCAAATATAGGAATACAGTGGTTTTAAACTTCATTTTCTTACAATCTTTTCAGAAGCAACAAGAGCACAAAAGCAAGATATGTTGGGAGAACAAAAGGCTGGAGACACCAGCACAACCCCATGGTTAAGATCACCTCTCTCGGATTTTGGGGGCAGACAGGCCATCCTTTCTTTCTGTCATCTAAAGCTGCCTTTGCTGCAAGCTGAGCCTGACGTTTCAGGAAGCCTATCGCAAACCTGAGATCACTGACCTTTACGCTCCAAGCTAAAGCCTAGCTTCAAGCTCACTTTAGAATCTTTTTGGACCACGAAAGCTTTGTCTAGCCTGTCCAATGCTTACTTGGAATTTCACTGCCAGCATGTTGTGGGTTAGCCCTGGCAGGCAGCTGAGTGCCACGCAGCTGCTTGCTCGCTCCCTCACAGTGGGATCGGAGAGAGAATGGAAAGGGTAAAAGTGAGAAAACCCATGGGCTGAGATAAAGACAGTTTAACAGGGAAGGCAAAAGTTGTGAACACAAGTGAGGCAAAATAAGGAATTCATTCACTACTTCCCATCATCAGGGAGGTGTTTAGCCATTTCCAAGAAAGCAGAGCTTCACCATGCCTAACAGTTGCTTGGGAAGACAAACGTCATAACTCTGAACATTTCCCCCTTCCTCCTTCTTTCCCCAGATTTTATTGCTGAGTGTGACATCATACGAGATGGAACATCCCTCTGGTCAGCTGGGGTCAGCTGTCCTGGCTGTGTCCCCTCCAAACTCCTTGTGTGCCCCCCACGCCTGCTCGCTGGCAGGGCAGGGTGAGAAGCAGAAAAGGCCTTTTTGCTGTGCAAGCGCTGCTCAGTGATAGCTAAAACATCCCTGTGTTACCAACACTGTTCTGGTCACAGATTCAAAACACAGAATTGTAAAACCTGCTATGAAGAAAATTAACCCTACCCCAGTCAAAACCAGTATGCATGAGGAGAAGATGAGGCCAGTTAAACACATGTCCACGCATGCTTTTTGCATGCAAAAAGACCGCATTCTGCCTACTCACTAAGTCAACCGGAAGCTATTAGCCCATGATAGTATCATTGGTGAACATGAGTTAGTATCTCTTATGAACTACACAGATATAGCTTAAGTGAGCAGTTCACGTGCAGTCTGCAGGATAATGTGTCTATCAGTAGGAAGATACAGATGAAAGCTCCATGTGTTGGATTGCAAGAGCAGAGGCTTTTCACAGTTCTCAAGATGTTTCCAGACATCATCTGTATTCAGCAAGGGTTCAGCCAGTTACAGAATCCACCAAAATGCTCTTGCACCAAGACCTGATTTGAACTTAGTTTCCTTACTTGTGTCTTTTGAGATACATATATATCCTTGCTAATGGTCTTTTCAAACCTTGCAATTGGTATCAGAAAAGAAACAAATGTGGTGGCTGAACTAGCCATGACAATACTAGCTAGTACTGAAAATTGCAGGAGCCATGGCACAAAGTCTGTTTCTTGGGTGAGAAGCTGACTCAAAGGTTTCCAACACTGATCGATGACACCAAGTAGAATTTATGTCAAGAACAGTATTCATACGCAAAATACTAGACAACAGCCAAGAAAGATGGAGAAAAGATTGCTAAAGCTTGGAAGTACAAAGTGTACTAAATATTAAATAGTAGGAGAGTGAAGGGAACAAGTGAGTCAGACAATAAACAAGTGATAGGTGTAGCCCTAAATAAAGTTAATCAGACAGTAGAAATCATGACAAATTTTGAAGAAGAGTGAAAGGAAAATGCCAAGAGGCTGGAAACGAAATAAAGGTGCAGGGAGAGAGAGTGGTGGATTAAAATTGCCTTAATTTAAAAATGAAACTGTAAGGGGAAAATTAATCATTGGACTGGGGAAAAGAGATAAAGAGCTCTCTATCCTCCTTCACTCAGCATGCAATTTGAGCAAGTCAGCTTCAAAGCACAAGAGAAAATTATTTGTAGCCACAATATGTATGGTTATTTGAGCCTGATACTAAACTTTTCTGTGGCACCCTCCCACTGCCACAGTGCTGGAGCAGGTGGCGTGGAGCTGAGGCACAGATTTGAAGGTCTCACCCAAGCAGCCCGTGGCTAAGCCAGGAGCCAAAACCAGCTGGCACTTGAGAAACCATGAGCTGAAACCGGCTAGCGCTTGAGACCATTCTTTCTTGCTCCTGCATGACTCTGGCCTATATATAGACATGACTAGAGTGGTCATCCCAAAGCAGCTAGCACTAGAAGACTAGGGCTTTGTAAGTCATTATTTACAACTGTGGATAGGACCCAGACCCATGCATATGTACCCAGATGCTCATGCCTGTTTATTTTCAGAAGCTCTATGACTTTCACTAAAGACAGCTGCTTAGTGTTTGCGCTGGTAGGATTCATGCTGTAAGAGCTGATTCGTTTCAATGGCTTCAAAGACCTGCTATATACATGCTAAGAATCACTATACTGTCCAGTGCTGTGGAGAACATATACTGTTAGGTGTGGAATGAATTCCCTCTGGGAGACGGAAACATTGCAGCCATGTTGGTGTGGCTCTGTGTTAGGAATAATGAGACTTAGTAAGAGCCATAGCTAATGAGTCAGCTTCAGGGCCATGCAGACACAACTTTGGGGATATAAACTAGTGCTCTGTGTACTTACTAGGTCAGCTGGTACTAGTTGAAATATGCTTAGTAAGGGCAGCAGGGACATAGTGGGATTGTACTGGAGGGATTGTTACTTGGGATCAATAATTGTTAGCTTCTTTTTTCTTTCTACTTATTTCAGTTCTTGTATAGGCATGTAAACCAGGGCTTCAGAAGCTCGCACAGCCTGATTTGAAGTGGAAGCTGTCTTCTCAATGCAGTAATGTTGTGTTGTGAGTTAACCCTGGTAGGCAGCTAAGCACATAATTGCTCACTTGCTTCCCCCTCCCACCCCCGGTGAGGCAGGGGAAGAGGAAAGGAAGAGTAAAAGCAAGAAAACTTGTGGGTCAAGATAAAAATAGTTTAGTAAGTGAAGGAGAAGTGGAAGTAGAGAGAAAGAAAACTAAACAAAAAAATCACTTACCACCTACCACGGATGGGCTGATGCCCAGCCATGAGCAAAAAACCCCAAAGGCTCATCAACCTAAACCCCCTCCTGTCTGTTTTGTTGCTGAGCATGACATTATATGGCATGGAATATTTCTTTGATTAGTTCAGGTCATCTACCTGGTTGTGTCCCCTCCCCACTCTCAGTCTATTCACTGGTGGGGGGATATGCAGAGCGAGAAACCAAGAAGGCCTTGGCATTGCAAACACTGTTCAGCCACAGCTAAAACATTAGTGTGTTATCAACACTGCTTTGGTCACAAATCCAAAACAAAGTGTTGTATGAGCTGCTATGAAGAAAATTAAGTCCATTCCAGCCAGACCTAGTACACTACGTGAGATGAATGCTGCTTTGAGGGGTCTATGTTGGAAAGACGCCATTTGACATTAGTCTCCAAGAAGAGCTCCCATGCCAGGTCTGTTCAGCTCACCACGCTCCATACTCTGTCTCTGACCTCTGCTTGCTCATTGTGTCCTAACAAGAACAGAAGAAGATAACAACATTCTGAAGTAAATGTAAACATAAAACTTATTTTCTGAAGCACAGAGTTATGTAAGTTGCTGAAATACTGGTATGATCTCACTGAGCACTAATACTTTTGTATTCTGAAAGGGGTTAATCTAAATCCTACGTTCAGGCAACTAGTTGAACAGTTGATCTAGCTTTGTCCTACAGGGAAAGGGGAGGGACAGGTGGGACTCCTTGCTGAGTGGAAACATGTCTGTCTGCAATTAGTGAAATGTGTTCTGTAGACACCCTTTCCCATCCTTCTCCCCTTGACTATAAACAGCAGTGAGCTGAACACCCCGACTTGGCTTCTGGATAGTTAAGGAAGTTGAATCACAACTCTCACCTTTCTGTCACCCCCAGCTACATATAAAGATAGAAGACCTTTCCATTCATTGATGCTTTTGTTTGAGAGCAGACCAACAACAGCAATTACTGAAAAAATAGATGCATGGGGTGGGAGAAATTGCATTTCCTACAACATGCTTAATGATGAAGGTTGTCCCAGTTTTGAGGCACTTGTAACCAGAAGCAAAACTCGGGCTCGTGCACTGTGTGATAGCAAGCAGATTACATTGCTGTGCGACTGATGTAGTGTTTAAGTTCAAATCTTACCCTCCCAGAAGGGTTTTACCTCTGGATGAGCTCCCCGTCTCACCCTGCCATTAGGGATGTTGTAATACTTAAAAATGAACAGGGTATGTTGTACAGCTTACAATTTTCCCATCCTAAAGGGAGGGAAAATTTTTCGTAAGTTGTGATGTAAAGAATAAGAAACTGCAGTTCTGTTAAGTCATTGCTTTATTACAGCAAAAGCATCTTTTTTTGCCTATCCATCAATGCCAAGTTTAACTCACAGGTATACAGTCTGGGATTTTCAGCTAATAGATTTATACATAAAGATTTTCTATCCAATTTAACAGCAAACAGCAGCTGTCCACTTGTCTGCTTGCTGGATATGATTATTTAACAACCAAGTTAATGGACAGTGTCTGGGTACTGCCTAATGTATAGCAATGGCAGATATACAAGTGTTAGCTGTCAGAAATAACTACGGGATACAACTGACAATAAATAAGAAAAGTCCCTAAGGTGTTAAAACCAGCTGTTTAAAAAGGTTGGTTGTGTCCTTGCACATTTTCACTACTTCAGCCTTTTCTTGCCCACATCCTGTCTCCTTGTCCAGACTGGTCTGTTCTGTACTTACTCTTCCCACTCTGAAGAAGATCGTTAAAATTACAGCTGGGAAGGGAACATGGAAATCAGAAGCTATAGCAGTAAGCTCCAGGTAAACCCTGACAGTTGAATATCTACCCCAAACTAAGGTTCATCTGGTAGCTGAAGGCTCACTGGGGAGCGGACTTCCAGGACAGTTAGCTCCAGGTTAGTGAGACTCAGTGAAGACACTGTCAGTAGTCCGTGCTACAGGGCAATGATCACTTTGGAAAAAAACATCTTGCCTTGAAAGAGGGCAGAAAAAAATTAGCTAAAAGGAAACTTCTTGACAATATCACTCTTCAGCAGCAACCTACCAGCATCTGATTTTAAAAAAGTATCACGCTGCTTAGCAGATAAAATAGCAATGTACATGTAAATATCAAGCTGGTGTTTCTTGAACAGAACTAATGGCAACACCAGCCAAGTAATTTTATTTATGAGGCGTTTCAGCAAGCGACTTGCACAGACAGTGAGGATAGGTGCATAGTGTCATTGACAACTCTGCAACGGTAGGCTGTAGAAGCAAAGAGCAGCATAAAGACAGTCTTGATACATTTGTCCTGTTAAGTACCTTACTGAGAGTGAGGAGAGTAAGACAGACACACAGTGTAGTTGGAATAAATATAAGACAGCTTTCCAGGAGGTGTAGCCTCAAGGCAGAATAAAGATCTTTTGGATCTAGCCCCTTGCAGACACACAGAGGCCAACGTCCAACAGTAGGCAGGCAGGACACACAAGATACCTCAGACTTCCAGGCCCTTTGAACAGATCAGAATTTTTTGACAGCAGCAATAAAATAAAATATCCAAGAATAGATGTGAAGGAAAGATGGAACATATTACATAAAGAAATCTTCCATTTCTCAGCCCAGACATGCCTTACCAGCAGCTATGGCCCTAGACTGCCTACTGCCACTGCTCCAGGAGAACACTGTTTATTTACTATGATCTCGGAGCACTAGCAGAGACTGTGCTTTAGAAGGTGGTGTACACAGAGCCTGTTTCCTGCAAATACTGTATATACATTCAGATCCCTGCACTTACCTGCAACAAAAGCTGAAACGAAGGCCCCACACCCACATCTCCCTGGGGTTCACACAAATGAGTATGTGTCAGCTTTGCAATGCTCCTTGGGATAAGTCGCTTGCCACCAAAGAACTGCATATTTTTTAAGAAGTCTGCACTTCCTAAATAATGGGAATGCTTGTAATCATTAGTTCCTTTTCTTCCATGAGATAAAGAACTTAAATTATGCCATTCTGACAGTGTCTGTGGTAATTACACCTCTGCAATACAGAACAGATTGTTTTCACAGACAAGGTAGTTTTTATTAAAAAAACAGTTTTGGGATTTGTTTTCAACGGCAACCTAGACTTAAGCAAAAAGCAAAACCTTCATCCTTACAAAAGAAGCAGGGGAGATTTGAAGCAAATTAGGAATTCAATTAAATTCTGGCATGCCAAATACATTTTTGCCCAATGAGAAGAAGGGAAAGAGAAGACATACATTTACTGCTTATGTTCATCAAAAGAGTCCCCTGCAGGCCCAGATGACAGCAGGAGAATATGCATTCAGGGCCTGACCTTGGGCTCACTGAAACCGAAGGGAAAAAAAAAGAAGACAACATGTTGTACCTTGGCAGCACCAGTGGATTTCTGCAGGCATATTACAGAATTTCATGCTGGTTTCATTTACTTTTTCAAATACTTCCTAGAGCACCACATTCCCATCTCCAAACACTCTTGTGAACATGTCAGCAAAATAACACCCGCTGGTCAAAACATTTACATTTAGCTCAGCTCTTTTCTCTGGTTATTTAGCTTGGCATTTTTTCAAGCGGTGCTACGAGGCACTCTGAAATTGGGGGTTGTGTCAAGTTGATGTTTTCCTCAACACCTGCATTTCCCTGTTACGCTGCCATTTCTTCTCTTCAGTGAAGGCTGAGGTGGGGGAGGAAGAGAGAACAAATAAATTGTTTGCTGCCCTTCACCTCCACCAACACATGGAATCATTCCAAGCTAGTAGCAAGACAGTGGGCACTATTTTCAAGTCCACATTTTCATAAGTGGTAACAGATAATTAAGAGCCCAAGTCAGCTTCAGATAAGGACACTGCAGCTCTCATTGTTTCATTCTAGTTTTAACTGCCATTCAGGCTGGGTAGTACATTCAGTCCCAGCACAGACATCTATACAGTCACTTGTGTTTCTCAAAAAAAGCTTCACCAAAACCGGTGTGTTCAGCAGGAAATGAGCTAGCTGATGATCCCCTAGATGCACATGAAGCCAGCCCCTCTCAAAAAGGCACTAAATGAGGGAACACCACATCTGCTAAGGAGTCACAGCCATGGCGCCTCACCTGAACATAGCTCTCTATGTCTAAGCCAGCACAATCCCAGGACAGAAGCCACACTTGGACTGTTTTAAGGTCACAGGGTAGTCGCTGCTGCCCTACAGCTCAGCAGCCAGGACTGCTTGAGAAGCAGGGCATGCCGATCCTGTCTCTCCGCAAGCAGAAGGGACTGAAGGTCTCACACATTTAAGGACACTGCCCTGCTCACTAGTGGCGAATAGGTTTCCTACCCCAAAGAAGGAACATTTTTCAAACTAAGCAGTTTCACAAGTACTAGGATAGACACCATCACAGTGTCAGCCAGAAGTAGTTTTTTCCAGTGCCTGGAGGTTCGCATTCTGGTTGCTGGTGCCAACCATTGCTATAACTATTTTCACCACACTGCAACACACAAACCTGGGTTGGAAACGAGTTCACTCACCAAACCTTATGATCAGGAGCATCTTTTGGTTCCAAAGGGATGGATGACTAGTGGACACAGAAGCAGGCTAAGCCAATTGTAGCTTAGTTTGCTTTTCCAAGAGTCTGAAGCCAAAGCATCTGCTGAGGTACACAGCACATAGGCTGCATCTGTATTTGGTCAAAACCATCCTTTTCTGAAAACAGTGCCGAAGAAGAAGTGTGGGCCAGCCTTATCTGCCATCACATAGAGCAATGAGAACAACAGCTGCTCTACCAAACTCTTGAGTAATGTGTATTTCCAGCAGAAATGGGACAGGCAGTTTTGCTGAGCAACTGCATTAACTATCTTCTTTGGACTAATGGAAGCAGTCTTTCACAAGCCTAGGGCAAAGGCCCTCTCTACAACAGGGCTGTCTTTGAGGACTCTTTTCCCAAGAAACTACCTGTCTTCTTTCTACCAAAATCTTTGCCTGGGGCTTGGTTCCCAATATGTTTGTGTAAGTTCACTGACAGGATGCAGGTCCCACCCTGCAGGACTAGTGGACATAGAAGTAGGCTAAGCCAATTGTACCCTGCAAGCTGTCTTACAGAGGGCTTCTTACATTCTTGGCATCCTGGCAAAGCTCCCCAGGACCTGCTGGGCAAGGGATGGCCAGTGGTTTTCCATTTTGTGAGGAACAAGTTGCCGATTTGATGAGGGAAGTATGAGAAGACTGAAGCATCTTCATTAAACCAAGTTCTCAACCTAGCTTTAAATCTGTAATATGAGCAGAAGATCAGGACTGAGGATGAAAGAGGAAAGTCCTGCTGATGTTGTGGCCTCACAAAAGACCAGCCAGGTCAGAAAACCCCATCAGAGTGGGGACACTTGCTTCTTAGACTCAACATGCCTTGAGCTAAATGTGCAGAGAGCCTCAGCCTAAACAAGGGGACTTCTGAAGTTGCAGGATCAGTCACCTTCAGTGTATAACAGGAAAGGAGAAACCCCCATGCCTGAGTGATGGATTTATCCTGCATGATGCACATGCTCACCTGTCAAGCAGCATGCACTGAGAGATACCTCCAGGTAACCCCACTTCTCTGGATCTTGATCTGTCAGCTCCTTTTGCTAGTGTGCAGGTTGTGTGAGCACCCCAATACACAAGTCACAAGCACTGTTGCCATGCTTAACTCTTAATAGCTTTACCAAGAGGAGATTCCACTGCACCAAAAAATGTATATAATCATTACTTATTGAGTAAAAATTCACTGTATTTGGGTTTCACTGTACACAGCTTAAAAGGATATAAATTCTGAACTTGCCTCACACTCATATTCTCTCAAGTACATAAAATTTATTTGCAAACACTGCCACAATACCAGTGTATTTGAAAGAGGAAATTAAAGCTAACACACTTTCACTTAGGAAGCCAATTCCATGCATATGAGGCGGTTGAGCCCTTAAATTGGAGGTAGTAGGTGCAGAGAGATATTTTGAGACAACAGCACTGATGAGGTAAGCTAAGATAGAGATTAGTCTTGCTGGACAAAGTGATGGATAAACAAGTCTGGAAAACAATTCACCAAACATCCCATATAAGCAGAAACTGGTATGTTATCGATACAGAATTCTCTTCTTTGCCCTTGTTCACTGACCACTTGTGGCTCTGCAGGGCATGGTTGCAAAGGCCTGATGAAAGCTCCTCTTGAGTGGAGTTTTTGAGAGGCTATGTCTCAAATATAGACAAAGAAACTCTTGCCATCCAAGCTAAAGCTCAGACAAGATCCTAACTGCTTTCAACGTAATGCTACTGTCCTGCAAAAAGAGGAGAAGCAAGGTAAACGATTTCCTTCTGAAAGGGGCTTGATGCAACTCCAAACCCATGGTGAATTACCCAGACCATCTGGTCTGCCTCTTCTCCCACGCAGCACGTAAAGACCTCTCAGCATCTCTCGCCTACCCCAATGGGGTTTAGCCAGTTAAGAGGATTCAGTCCTGTATATGCAAGGAGACAAGAAACCCCACTACTGAAATTCCCCGGATTTTGTCATTTAGGATTAAGTAAACAGTATAATTTGTAAAAAAATGCCCTTGTGAGAATCTAGGAGATGAGTTCAAAAGGCAACCAGAACTTCACAGGTTCACATCTAAAACAACCCACTTTTTTTTTTCATGTGAGTAAAATACCTGATAAGGCCTTGGTAGCTCCTTGCATCATCAACCAAGAGAAATGTGAGAACAAGCTGACTCCAATTAAGAGAAGACCAAAGTTATATGACTGAAAATCCCCTAGGTCTGCTCTTTTGGAGGGATACGTGGTTTACTTAAACCAGAGTACATGGTGGGCCAAACACCTGCTCTGCACACTGGCTCTCTACAGGAGCTGATACACTCCACGTGTTCCCCAGCGTGCATAGGTCCATAGCCTCCGAGGTCAGTGCGACAAGCCCTGCACTTCTCCTTACACAACTGACCACTCTTCGGTAGATGCAAGAGGAGGTGCAAGGTTTGCAAAAGCATTTTGTCAGGGTACATCTTTACTGTATTCACGAAGTCCAAAGTTAGTGGAGTACCAGTCCTATAGCACAAGTATCCCTCGCGTTAAGAGCCTGAACAGAGTTAAAGCACCCTCCACAGAGCTGTGTGGTTTCCAGGATGCAAGCTTGGGAGGGCTGGTCAAGTCCCTGGCTGTTTCTCAAGAAGAGGACAGCAGGAATTCAGCATGTGAACTCTGAAGCTTCGCTGTCAAGTTTTCTAAGGTTTGTGAAAAAACAGCTGGGAAGATATTCAGTTATTAAACTTGTTTCACTGGTTTCAAATTATGCAAAGGAATCTCTGCATATAAGTCCTCCTACCCATGAACTCTGTTATTTATGATTTTAATATTCAGTATTTTTTAGAGGAAAATAATTTCACAGGATTTTCTGCACCGGAAAAGAACAACTGTTCATTTAGCAAGTGTACTGCATGAAGTCCTGCGCACAGACTTATTTTTCCTAGAAGGAATGGTGTAGAGTCTCAAAGGGACAGTAGATGGAATTAAGATGGTTATTTAAACACTTTTTTGAACTTAAATATGCTGCCATATAGAATCTACTCTGCTTTTATTCATTCATCTTGTTGAATGGCTAAGGGCAGAGGTTAAGTGAAGACCACCTCACTTAAAACTCACAGTGATGGTGGCATTTAGGAGCAAACCGCACTGCTCCGAACAGTCTGAGCTATCAGAGGCATCGGATGCACTTTTGAACAGCGGTTCAGCCTGCTGCTGAGGTAGGAGATAGCTCCTCTTTAAGACACACATGACGACTGCCCAAGCCTGGTGAGCACTGAGGTGCTCAGCTGCTCTTTGTGCCTTGCAGAGTTAAGCTTTCCTGCCTCTGCACTTAGGTACCTACCTTCAGGTTCCTAATTTTTAGAAGTCTTGCCCGCAAAATTTAATGCCATTGCATTTTATGTACCCTCCTTTTCCTCTCCTCCCAGAGGTCTAAGAGCATCTGTGAAGGCATTTCATCATTTAGAGCACTGACAACTGTATGGAACATTCGACATAGTAAAGGCTTTGTCATTTTATACTACACAGAAAACCTAGATTATAACCCTCCTGGCCATAATTTCTTTCCTTTCATCTTCAAAACAGCGGACATTCAACGCTATCACTCGTACCTCCTTTATTGCCATCTTGGAGCACACATCGGAGCAGCACCACCCCCGCATGCTTTTCTTTGCAATGATCACCATTCGGGGTGTCGTTTTCACAACTTCTAACTGAAGCAGACTCCTTCTCTCTAAAATGGTTTGACTTTCCTTCACCTTTTTTGGAGCTGATACTCAAAACTTTGCTTTGTGTTCTGCACTGCCCTATCTGTGATCAAGAGACCGTTCAAAGCAGAGATCAACAAGGCCAGAATGGGGAGCAAGATGACCCCCTCCTCCCCATCCTAGGCTGGTCAATCTGTTTAGCAACCTTTTTGCATCTTTACTGGGAATGAGCCAAGCATGTCTTCTGACTTAGTAAGGAGAAAGTTTGTATCATACTGTGCTTTAACTAACATACCTGGCTTTAAACACACATTAGCAAAAGCTTCTCTTGCATGACTAATAGCCTAGTCAGTTTGGGCAGCATGAAGTTACTCCTCTGCCACATAACCTCGAGTCTCTTCCCCACCCCCCCATTTTCTGCCAGGTGGATATATACATATCTGTGTATCTTCCACAAGGGATTCAAACTTCTTGTTTTGCTTGCTTTTAAATTCACAATGATTAGATTTAAATGTGAGTAAAATACCTGATTCCTCGTTTCATCTCAATGCATTTTAAATGAATTCTTCATTTTAAATGGATTCTTTTTTTCGAATAGGAGAAAATATTTCCAACAGGACCTTGTTTTCTACCTGCAGACACAAACACAGACAGGATTGCCAGCATGTACATTTCAATTAGAAACATTTGCAAGCTAATGACAAAACACAGACATTCCTTTCAGACCTCTGCAAGCCCAATCATCAATAATGGAATCAATAAATCCCTTGGGAAGCTATGAAACACTCCAGGCAAGTGTGCTCCTCATGGATAAATGCAGAATGATATGCAATCTGGGAGGAATATTCTGCCATTCTAAGGTTTAATACCATCATCTGCATCCTAAGGAACTCTTCACTCCCTTCTGGGGCATCCAGCACTGGCTTCTGGCAGATGCCAGATGCTCGGACTTAGCAGCCAGCACAGGCTTGACACTTTCCTGCACCTACTAGAATTTCTTACCTGTGTTGCCACAGCAACTCAGCATGCCCAGTTTGTGTGAAGACAGTAATCTGTTTCCATAGGAACAAAACATCCAGACCTGCACTGAAACTTCAGCTTGGGAAACCATGAAATTTGGCCAATAAAAGGAAAATCAAAGAACGAAAGGCAGGTGGTTAACTAAGGGGAGAATCTGTATTGCATACGCAGGAGACTGTGTGGAGAGACAAGCTAGGGAATAGTTACTCTGGCCCAGGACTAAGTAAATTTGGACTCTGACTAGAATGTTAAGTCACTGATCACAGACGCTAAGACAGCTCTATAAAAACACTAACTGAGTTTTTTTCCCCCCAGTGATTGACAACTTCAATATCTAAATATCTGCTCAAGAAGCTGCAGTGTGGGACTGGGGTACGGAGAGTTTGGGTTTTTTTAAGTACAAATTTCTCCATATTTATGCTGCTAGCCTAGGAAACACACAGCTCCTGTTCTGAATAGATTTATGTACCTGTAGAAAGAAATAAAATGAAACAAGATTATTCGTGCTAATGATTATGTGAAAACAGTTATGTTAATAAGACTGTTTGAAGTAAGATCAGGAAAGTCATAAAACTGTTAATCTTTCAGTAGTGTATAATTTTTTAAAAAAATTATATATACAGGTAAAACCTGCACTGACGACAGTTACAAGAAAAATAAAAAAAGAAAACCTAAACCTGATTTCACAGCACTTTGTAAGTACTGTCACAGAAAGACTCCAAAGGAAACATCCAGACTACAGCCATGTTAAGAAAAATCTCTGCTTCAGTCCCAATCAGGTAATATTATTTTACATCACTAGTGATCAAAGAACTAAGTAATGAGACAGGAGATTTAGGCAGCCAACTGGGCTTCATACGTGTAGGCATGACAGGCATAAACTGAAGGAAAAGAAAAAAAAAAAAGAGCCTGTATATAGGTCTGGCTTGCCACTGAAGATCTCAAATGGCACCGGGCACTCTGAATCTCGCCCCCAGCTCAGCTGAACCAACTCTTGGACCTGCGCAGGCTGTGCTGATCTGAGCTCTAGTGATTACAAAGGGAGCTCAGAAACAGCTTGGCTGTAGGCACCTCATTTGGGCATCTCAGTTTCAAGCTACACCTGCTCTGAGAAGATTCTTAAAATAGCCCAAACTCTGAACTGTAAGGTGTTTCAATTTTTTTAATGATTTTTTTCTGTCATTCCACACACCACCAAAGATATCTCAACTTGACAAAAACAGTCATGGTACTTTCAATATCATCCTACAAAGAAAAAAAATACGCTACATATTAGTGCTTATATGAGCAGAGATAATTGTTTTGTGTGTAACACATGCTCATATTCATCTAACTGCAGAACATGTCTACACACACACACACACAAAAGTGGCATCGATCAGAGCACAACTAAAAAGCAGAACACGTATTGCATTTGCTTGCCTGCTGCTAGTTTTTCTGCCTTTAACTCTTTGGAATTAAACCTTCCTGGGCTCATGATAAACCGATCAGACTTTGACCATGGATCCTAGGGCTGGGAAAGCCTCAGATGAGCTTGGTGATGGGACCAC
The DNA here is from genome assembly GCA_035590275.1 of Ibycter americanus. Lineage (NCBI taxonomy): Eukaryota > Metazoa > Chordata > Aves > Falconiformes > Falconidae > Ibycter > Ibycter americanus. Next base: position 6,978,793 of record JAVJGI010000062.1, read on the forward strand.
CTTGCCTAAAAATTGGCTGCTGCCAAGAGGACAGGTTCTCCTGACCAGGGGGGTGGCAAGAGCTACAGCACACCACTTCTGAATTATAAGCATGAAAATTAAATTCATGTTTTAATTACAGCTGTGGTGTAGCAGAGTATCAGTACCTGTGTGCACACCCAGTGCACTTGAACCTCTGTAACTGAACAGCTGAAATTAATTTAGTTGTCGTTACAGGAGCTCAGTGGATGGGAATTTGGGACAGTTCTTGGAATTCCCCCTGACAGCTCCCACTGTATCTCATCCAGTTTGTGTGCACAAACGTGTTGATTAACATCAGGGGTGGTCCCTGCTACAGAACTGATTAACTTGTGCATAGGGAAAATGTTTCTCATTAGTTAATAGAAATTGTTCCTACAGAAACAGTAACATAAGACCAAGGAGTGTCTTTTCTGCATAGTTAAGACATGTAAGAGATGCTTTGTCTGTACTACTGACAATCAATAGCAATACATTGTGCACGTTCTGGAGCGTTTATGCAGGAACCGAGTTCATTACAAGAACCGAGCAGAACTGGTTCTGAAAGCGTCACCTGGCCCAGCTGATAACGCTGCGGCAAAGCCCATTGCAACAGAAACTTGTCACCATCCAGTCAGCAACTGACTGTCCTGGTTGGGAAATCTACTCCCCACTGTGAGCCAAGTTTGCACTAAATTACATTTTCGTTTTTAGCAAACACTGTCTATGAGTATCTGAGCAACCCCAGCTACATCTTTCACCCTTCCCCATGCATCAGCCTTGATACTCACCTCACTGCTCTTGCCGAGCTGAATCAACTCAAGGTGGTAAAGAACTTATCTAGAAGAAGAAACAGATGACAAAGCAATTGTTGAAGGAGCTAAATGACCTCCTGAAAGTCCTTCACTGAGCAGAGTTGTCCACAGCTTGCAGGAGAGGCTGTAGGGGACAGCACCACCCCTTTGCCCAGCACCCAGCCACGGGCTCAGCGTGGGTAAACCCAGGCAGCCGTTCCCCAGCGGTGGCTCATTGCCGTGGGTCCCCACTAACGGTTGTCTTTGCTTTCACCTACACATTAAAGGTGCACAGAATTTATCCTTCACTGTTTTATCAAAGGAAAACTGTTCAGCTGAGTCCAGTGACTTCATTGATAAGGATTTCACCCCCTTTCTTTGTATAGATGAGTATAGTTTCATGTAAACTATCACATTGCTTTCACCTGTAATCTCTATAATCACCCAGTTCTGGTCTATTAGGATTTCCTTTTGTAAAAACCTGTCATCAGTATAAACAGTACCTACACTCTATTACTTTCAACAAAGACAAAATGATGTGAATTGTGAATTCCTTTTTTAAAATTTCCCTAAAGAATACTTCTCTACCTTCTACTAACTATTTCTACCTCTAAATCCATTAAACATGATACATAGTCTTAATCTAATTTGCAGGTATTAAAAGAAGAGTAAACAAACTAGAGACAGCCATTGAATAACCCTACTATTCTAAATTGTAAGAATTCTTCCTGTTTAATGAATATAATTTTTCCTAATGTGCTGGTTTAACCCCGGAAAGATGTGCTGGTTTAACCCTGGCCGGCAACCAAGCACCATGCAGCCACTCGCTCTCTCCCCTCACCCAGAGGGATGGGGAGGAGGATCAGAAAAGAATGTAAAACTCAAGGGTTGAGATAAGAACAATTTAATAGGTCAAGCAAAAGCTGCGCGCGCAAGCAAAGCAAAGGAAGAAATTCGTTCACCACTTCCCATCGGCAGGCAGGTGTTCGGCCATCCCCAGGGAAGCAGGGCTCCATCACGCGTAACGGTTACTCGGGAAGACAAACGCCA
>JAVJGI010000062.1:6985032-6995891 GCA_035590275.1 Ibycter americanus
CCAGATAACAAGCAACACGACAAGAGGAAACAGCCTCAAGTTACGCCAGGGGAAGTTTAGATTGGATATTAGGAAAAATTTCTTCACTGAGAGGGTTGTCAAGCATTGGAACAAGCTGGCCAGGGAGGTGGTAGAATCTCCATTCCTACAGATATTTAAAAAACCATGTATATGTGGTGCTTAGGGACATGGTTTAGTGGTGGACTTGGCAGTCCTGGGTTAACAGTTGGACTTGATGATCTGAAAGGTCTTTTCCAACCTAAATGATTCTATGATATTTAAGGTATTTAAGATCCACATGCCTTACGATACTAAACATAACCGATCACGTCAGGGTCTTCCTTACTTCAGGATGACAGTGCTGAAGTCTCCAACAGCACAACTTCCTTCAAGCTGCAACCGTGAACAGCAAGTACCAATAGTACACCAGACACTAGAAACAAACTTTCAGAAGACAAAGGGGTTGCATATTAACTGCAGACTTCACAAGCTTCTAGAGCTACTCTGAAGTAGTTCCACATCCATGATCACCACCTGGACTGCACTAAGCTTTCATCATCTCTTGACAAATATGGCCTGCTTAAGGCAAAGGGTAAAATCACTGATGTACTGTGTCAGAAGAGTTACTTACCCAAAACAGTTTCTTTTGTCCCTCTCATTAAAGCGGGTAAGGACAATCAAAGCACAATGGGCAGAATACTAGCAAAGTAACCTGTTAAAACCAAAAAGCCTGAGATAGAGGCAATTAATGAAGTTCTCATACGCAGGAGATCATCCCATCAGATCTTGTTTGACCAGAAAACAAGAAATTCCTCAGCATCCTATGGAAGATGTAAGGTTTGTCATTAACACCAAAATGTATTTCAAGTCACCACAGTAATCTTGTGTCTGTGATGGAAAAAATAATAAAATTCAGTGACTGTTTTGTTTTTCCAGCATAGCAGTGGTGTTTCTGCTTACAGAAGACAAATTTGTTCAGAGCTTTGTAGTACAAATCTCCACAAATAATGCACTGCAAAATTATAACTGAAAACATTTAGATCCTTCTAGACAACAAAGTGATGACACTACCACAGTCTCTTCTGAAATAACTTGTGACCTATGGGCAATGACTGACAACCAGATCCTTTTCTAACTTCAAGTCAAATAAATGAGAGGGCACTGAAGAGATGACAGCTCAGTTTAGCATAGCTGGTCACTGTCAGATAGCATTTAACCTTTTAAAATGGTATTATTAAAATATGTTTCATGAATGCTTAAGTATTAATGCCACAACCGCAAGCCTGGCTGCTTAGGATGAAGAAACATCCATTCAACACAAGAGGCTATAAACAGCACTAAATGTCGTACAAAACAATGCCTACACATACTACTGACAACATACAGAAGGGGGGGTAGATGCTTTGGTTTTTTCTCCAAGCTACTATTAGACAGCAAATTACTGCCTCATGATAACATACTTTTAATAAAGGAGTAAAAAAATCTTCTGATTCACATAACCTCATTTAATACTACTGCAACCTGTCAAATATTTTTAGGTACTTCTATGGTCCTTACCCTGGTATCTGCAGGCCATAAGCTGTAAGGTTTTTACCTCAGAAGGTCTCAAAACAAGGGATGCCTAATATCAGTGAGGTCACGCAAAGTTTTGTGGGAGACCAAGACTCTGTGCCTCTGTTCTGAATTCCCAGCTAGTGCCCTAAGCTTGTGCAAACCTTTCTGTGTGACATTATCAACTGAAAATACAAATAATTTACAAAAATGCATAAAGTAATGTAAAATTTTTTATTGTTGTTATTATTTGATGTAAATTCTGTATTTTCCAAAGGTACTTTTGTTTTTGTTTACAAAGCCAAAAATGTATCTGGATCACTTGTAAGTCAGACAGAAATATCAGATGAAAAAGAACATTTTTTTAATGACCAGTTACCTGAGTTACAGTGCAATATTTAATTTCAGATAGTATTGCTCTTAAGACTTCTTACAGTAAGAAACAATAAGCTTTTCAAGTCAAAACCTAAATCAGTGCTTGTCATAAATTTAAGAATTCTTATGAACCAACACCACAAAGTATCTTACATAATGTATACTATACATTTTTGCTTGCTTCTACAATAAATTAATACCCTGGATAACTTAAGTATTAGTAAAAGTATTTACAAAAAGAAGATAAAACACAGTATAAAATTTTTTCAAAGATATATTTCTTCCAAGAAAGAGTTTGGTACCAAGAGTGAAATTTCAAGTCTTATAAAATTGCTTCTCACTTATTTAAATTCACGAAGGCAAATAAATAAGATTGAAATATACAAACAAACACTGATATCCTCATATGGGTTTATGCACTAAAAGCATGTATCTCTTCTTGGGAGTATTCAAGATCCTTCAGGTATCTGAAAGTCAAAATCAAGTCAGTAGTATTAATATTCACAACTCAAAATCCACCACAGACACAGCTGAAGCATCACTTCAGCACCACTATCTTGTTTTTATTCAGACATGCACAGTGAAGTTTACCTTTGCAAATACATTCAGAAAACAACTCATGCCTAGGAGCTCACATGTACTACATGATCTTTTAGGATACTGAAAAGATTTCTAAAAATAAATACAGGTATCATTTGAATTGTCTCAGATTTCTCAAAAGGTAGCATAATTATTGGCCAATTCCACCCTCCATTAGACCCATGCACCTGACTCCAGCAGGGCTGCAGAAATGCAAGTGACATCCATATTGGTTCAATATTTTGAAGCTGGGCAAAAGAAAGTTAGAGGGCCTTTTATCTTTAAATATATGGCATATAAAATAAGGAAAGTATTAGGTACAGACAAAAATAAATGCACTAATGAAAAAAATAAAATGGAGAGATACGCTTATGATGGAAGAATGGCTTTGAATTTTACAACTTAATTTGTCAAGCTAACGTCAACGTAGAAAACTTATTTCCTATTAAAGAACCTTATCTATGAACATCAAATTAAAAGCAGCATTTAAAACCTCAGGGGAAAAAAGTCATTGCTAAAGAGACAGTCTTAAAAAGTTTTGGACAACTTACTAGAACACATGAAATTTACATATTGCTGATACTTACTTAGCTACACACTAAATACACTCTTCAACTGTTTTGCCTTTTTTTTTTTTATTTAAAAGTTTTCTTGCAAGGCAGAAAATGTAAGGTTGTTTTTGAAAGACTATCAAGTCAGAAACACTGTAGCTGGTTAGATGATCAAACTTAAAAATTCCTTGTTCTCTAGTTAATGATTTAAAATACTCACTCTACTCCTTGTTCTGTAAAAGGTGTTGGACCACAGATGCAGATAAGCACTTTGGAGTCTTTTCTGCTTCTTTTTACAAACTCAGAGAGAAGAGATGGAGAAATCTTCCCCTGTTTACCCACCCAGTCCTTTGTTGGTTGTGAAAGAATGAATTGAACCTCAAACCTGGTAAGCAGAAGAATATTTCATAAATATTGCTTCTGATCAGAAATCTGCTACGCTAAATGCTAGTGACCAAATCCTAGGATTACTTTCCTGTTCTGCTCAGCTCCCACTGCACAATATCAGATGTCACAGACATTTAGTTGTTCCTACCAAGTCAATCAAATCACCTCCAGTATTGTGTATTTGATTATTTAACCCAATCTTACAATCTTAATTTTAGCTGTATATTTCACCTTACAAAGAAAAACATCTGGTACCAATTAAGATACTAAAGCACAGATTTTACTGTTCTGTTATTCACTCATACAGATGTTGGTGTAGCTCAATACACAAGTAGTTAAGTAAGAATGCTTAGCCAAATTTGCAAGAATGTCAGTGCAATTTCATTAATGAGAAAATACTGTAACTGGTTTTAAAAATCCCATTAACAGAGTAGTTACTGAGTGAAAAACAAGCACTCTTGTGTATCTGAAGCTCCTGTTAAAAGGGACAAAGGGTTTTTATTGTAAGTTTACACAATGTCTAGACTATCAAGCTTTGACTGTGCCAGACATCACCAGGTAATGAAATAATATTGATTTTTCACTTCAATATTGTGAAGGAACAAGTGAAATTAATTTTTTCACACAATTTCAACTAAGAATTAGGTAAGCATAAACAAAATTTACTTCTACTGTGTAAAATCTAGGCAGTAACAATTTCTTTAGTAATAAAAGCAAGGGTACTGAAATTAAAAGGCAATCTGATATTCCTGTGTCTCCTGACTGAACTACAGCCTGCTAAACTAAGTTGATGTTACATGTGCACTACTGCATTTTAATCTGCAATTATATCACAATTGAGGAAAAAAAAGCAACAATTAGACAGTAAGTAAAAAGGAAAGTAACAGGCTTAATTTCAACTTCAAATTTCTAAATAATTATTTTCTCAACTAAGAGACTTTTCAAGACTTAAGTTCAGAATATTGCTTCCAGGGTACACTATCCTTTATCACTTCTTTGCTTCTCTTTGCATATCTGTACTTTCTATTACTAAGGCTAATTTTCTTCACTTTCAGAAAGCTTCTCAGACAGTCTTAAAGATCATCTCATCTAACATATTGTCTCCAATAAACTTCTATTAAACGCTGTCAAATCAAATCTCGGGCTTCCTATGGGACCTACAGAACAAACAACATAGCCTGCTGCTATGCATCTGTGACCAATAAAAGCACATCTCCTTCCACTCACTAAGTCTCATTAAATTCTTGGCTAAGAGTTTCCAGAATCAGGATCTGTCTCTGTGCCAAAGCTGTACAGTTAGTCTAAGCCCCAAGCCTTGTTCTCCTATACACTGGGATGGTACAAGCTGTTCTCTATAAGACTTTTGAATACCTTTCATCTTTAAGAGCTAATTGCTCTAGTTGGTTTCTCCAAAGTATATCATCTTCTGTTTTGTTGAAGAAGATGAGCTTCACTGTCCTTAAAAAAAAAAAAAAAAAGAAGAAGAAATTAACTGCAGATTGTTTATTTGAAAAACATACTAAAGATCAGAACTTACTGCATTATACAGAAACTTTTCACTTACGTTTTTTGCTTGGGTTTTTTACAACTCTGCAATCCTCAAACCTTTTTGCCACTAATCCAGTATAGTTTCTTTCTTGCTGTACCTGAAAGTCAGTTGGACTTGTGGCCTCTCTTCTAAATGTCATAACCCTGTCTGTGGTTGCAAGCCCTAGCTCAGGAACTGCTGTCCTAAGAAAAATCAAGTCTCTTGAAGTTACTAAGATGTGACTGAAATTACAATATAGCTTGTCAAGTTTTATCTAGTGGTTTCTCAATATTGTTTGAGCACCACAATTAATAGCTGATATAGGAACTCGGTACACTTGTTTAATAAAGGTGAAACTAGAATTTCAGGAAGGTTATGTCAATATTAATTTCATAAAGATGGAATCTAAACACATAGAAAGGAAGATAAAATTACCTCATATCTTGAAGAGCAAACTACAGCTCTGTACCAGGTTATCTTATTCCTACTTTACTTGTTGATTTATAAAATCTACCTGGAAAGCTACTATTTACAAGCGTTATATTTGCCAGATAGTTAACATAAAAAAAATAAATGTTCTGTCATTAAGGTCAGTGCTATTATCTCTTCAGATTTTTATGCTACAGTAGAGGTAAAACACAAAAAGACTGACTTTACAAAACAGAATTTACCATTTGATGAAGTCACACAAACCTAACTTCTCCTTTATAACAAATGACAGACTAATATCCTGGGGACAGGTGATAGAAGACAGATGATGTGCTGTTAAACGCAAGCAGTCCCTGAACTACACCCCACAGGGCTTTAAGTGACTTGTTTTTTTCTACTCAAGCACAGCTTTGAGCAGAGAGAGCTGTGGCTGCTGTGGTGCCAAGCAGTAAGCTCAGTGCCCTGCTTGCAGAAAGCTGGACCACTGGGATACCTGGTACAGAAACACATGCAGAGCCATATGGTTACCTGTCAGCTAAGCCTGCTGGTCCTGCACGCCACACAGCCCTGCAATTCCAGTTCCGTAACATGGCACTCCACTGCCCAGCGTCCCTTTTACACACAGCTGACTCTGCTTCCAAGAGACTAGTGCTACACACAGTTTATATGATGCTGCTCAAACTATTAATTCCCATCACCACCTTCTCTGTACCCTGCAGAGAGCCACCTTTCATGCATGCTTCTCAAATATGCTAGGGCTTCTGCAGAGAATTTGTGATCTCCAGCTGTTCTTCAACTGCAATTTAAAAGCCTATATTCTCTCAGGCTGAAGATACCACATTTTCCTGACTTCTAACCTGTCATGGTCAACCAGAAACTAAGTACCACACAGCTGCTCACTTGCACACTCCTCCCCCCGAGGGATGGGGAAGAAAATCAGAAGGAATGTAAAACTTCAGCGTTGAGGTAAGGACAATTTAATAATTAAAATAAAATAGGAGGGAAAAAACCCCAAACCATAACAATAACATAAATTATAATGAAAAGGAGAGAGAAGGTGAAAGGAACAAAATCCAAAGGAAGGGAGGAAAAACAAGTGATGCATAATACAACTGCTCACCACCCACTGACCGATGCCCAGCCAGTCCTCCAGCAGTGATCTACAGGCCCTGGCCAACCCCCCCCAGTTTATATACTGAGCATGACATTCTATGGTATGGAATACCACTTCGGCTAGTTCAGGCCAGCTCAGCTGTCCTGGCTGTGTCCCCTCTCAATTTCTTGTGCCCCTCCAGCCCTCTCGCTGGCAGGGCCTGAGAAGCTGAAAAGCTCTTGACTTAGTATAATCACTACCTGGCAACAACTAAAAACATCAGTGTGTTATCAACATTGTTCTCACACCAAATCCAAACCACAGCACTGCAGCAGCTACTAAGAACAAAATTAACTCTATCCCAGCCGAAACCAGGACATAACCTTTTCCTCTTCTGCAGTTTGGTAGCACTTCAAGGTATCAGGAAACCTCTTACAAGCTACATCAGACGCCAAAGATAAGAGATCATCCTCTGCTTATGAGAAGCACGTTCATTTCTTCCTGCCAAAATATAAAACTGAGGCATGACCACTGTATATAATACACATCAGCAGCAGCATTATTGAGAGAAAGAAGTTCCAGATGCAGTACAGCTCAAAATAAGTTACAACATACAAGCTTTGGAAAACTTGCCTGGTATAGAACAAAACAGCCCCCAAATCAGCTATGCTGAGTCTTTAAATACTAAAATCATCTTATGTAGAAGCTAGGATGTGCCAAAAGTCTAGGTTGCTTACATGCTTCCCAGGGCCCACCTCCCTGAAAATATGGAAAATAAAGCTCACTTGAAGAATGTAGTGCTATCAAAGCTGGCATGGCACACCACAGCATCAAGCGTTACTCAGATGGGGGGAAAAATGTCCATTAAAAAGTCAATAGGAAAGCCATACGTTTTGTTCATTGGGCACAAAGGTAGAAATTGGATATTTGGAGAATAATGCTTTGAGACACCCCTTACTGATACTCCCCAGTGTGGATAAATATATCTGCTGCAGTACTGCTCAGTACTCAACACTATAAAGAGAACAAAAAAAAACCAACCCTCAAAGCTTGAAATTAACTGATAACAGTTTTTCTAGAAATGAGAAAGCAGCTAAAAGGAACAGGTGGAGATTTAGATATGCTCCCCACCAGTACAGAAGAGCTGGTTGACAGAATGATGGCCAAAGTTTAGGTAACATATGAGAAACGTCATCAGCCCTTTGGAAGGAAACAGGGAGAATCTAACATACTGGAAACTAATTCAAGGGATGTAGATTTTCATAAACTCAAAAAAGAGGGTATGCAAGGTCTTATAGAAAGCTGTACGGAGACAGGAGTTAGATCCTTAAAGGAGTTTAACACAGAGGGAACAGATAGAAAAAGTTATAAAATCACCTTCAAAACAAGAATGATGAGTAAAGTGGGACACTATATTAAAAGCGAATATGAGAACAGAGTGGTAACTTAGGAATGAGAAGCTGGAGACACAAGAAGATACAACTATCACGGAGCATCAAGAATAGACTACAAGCATCTCATACTTGCTTGAGAAAAGCGTTAGCCCTCTACCTAGTGTTTAGTGCCTTTATGCCTCAGTCTTCTTTAAGAAACATATCCACCTGATTGCAGTTACACACTACCAGTAAAAAGGAGCAAAAAATTCTCATCTTGAAAAGGAAAAAACAGCACAGAAGACCAATATTCTTTTTAAATTACTACTTTCGCCAAATACAATTTGGACTGTAAGAGAGAAACAAGGCTGAAGGAAGAGCATTATGACTTCATGCACAAAAGGATACTGCAGACAGGAAATTTTTTTTCCCACATTTACCACAGGCAAGAAATAACAGACTTAAAAGATAATAGGGAGACTTTGGCTAGACAGCAAGAATGGAAATCTAATGATCCAAGCCTGCTACATCACAGCAAATGCTGCCTAGGGAAGCTGCAGGTACTCCAGCATTCACAGTGTAGCCCCAGAGGTTCAGCAGCACTTGCCCAGCACTACAGTCACAGGCTGCGTCTGCACCCTCGGGTGACAAGTCGGTCATTATTCAGATCCTTCCTCAACTTTCCGCAATTCATGTTCTAGCATGTGCAATCCAAGTTTATAGCAATTTTACTTTTCACAGTAAGATAACTGAATGCAAATTTATACTGTTTATATATACATATAGTCTCATGTACATAAATAGTATATATAAATACATATCCACACACACATATTAAAGTCACTCTTGTGGTCTTTTCACAGAATCACAGAATGGTCAGGGTTAGAAGGGACCTCTGGAGATCCCAAAAAGAAAGTGAGGGTTAAAGAGCAAATCTAAGGTCAAGAAACCAAGTTGCCTAGAGCAGTCAGAAAAACTAAGCTTCAAGGGTCTGCATATAAACAGAACCTGTACCAGATCAAGTCATTTCAGCAGCTAACAAGCCTCCACAGCCAGAAGGCAAAATTCATTTACTTTGACTAGTAAGAAAACAGACGTTGCTCCATCCTAAGCTGTGAGCATTCAGTTCCCATAAGAAATTTTGCTGAAGAGTTAAAATGAGCCACTCTGAAGGACAGAGTATATATAAACACTATTTGTGCAATGGTAGCCTTTCACATGTTACCTACTCAGTTTATTCTGGATATGGACAAAATGTCAAGATTTGCAACTTTTACTATGCCCTCCCTAGTTTTGCTTTCATATTATCACAACTACCTCTACCTGACAATACTAGTTTCCCTCTTAAGAAGAAGAAAAAAAGTATTCCAAATTCACTTAGTAGTGCTTCCCAAGCACTTTGTCAGATGATAGGTTTATTTTTTAGATTCACAAAGCTAGCCAGCCACCTGTTATTTGCTACTAACAATACAGCTTTGGAACAGCCAAACAGTACACAGTCTCTGCTCACAAAATAGGATTATACGTAATTGCTGAACAATAAACAAGACAAGAATGATGTCTGGATTTAGCTTTTTTTTCTAGAAACAGATTTCTGCAGTACATGTCATCCTTTTTAGTTCTACTACGAAGACTAGTGTACAATTAATCCCTCTATGCTGTTTCAAAATGTGCTTCATAAAGACATAATGAACCAAAACATCCCGTGCGTACATTGCATAAAACTCAGTATTCGAGCTAAATCCCTATTACAAGAGTCCAAATTCGAAAGGTACAGGAAAACAGTAGCATGTCTGTTGAACTGTCCTCTGCAACAGCTTTAAAGAAAATACAGTTCAGGTATATTTTTCATTTTTATACTCTTCCGAATTACAATAGTTCAACACTGACAAAAATCTAACCTGCTAAGAAATTCTGCAAGATGTGATTCTAGAGGAATACTTTTTCTAAAAGCAAGGCAAGCACACCTCACCTCTATCAGAGTATGCCCCTACAGTAACTCTTTGCATTTCCTTTTGAAGTTAGGCTATTGTATACTCTCTTACAATTGTAAATGTACAGTCACATCAAGCATAAGTACTAGTTCTGGGGTTCCGCAGGACCTAAGGAGCCAAAACAACCTGTTCACTTGACCAAGAACAAGTAATGCTTCCTTCTGTAGATTTTACAGGCAGAGTATAGAATGCACATGCAATACACAGCTTTTTACGCATTTGAATATATGTAAAGCTATGCTTACATAAGTTGCAATTTTGTGAAAACTGCAACTCATCTAGTAAAAATGTGCTACTGTTGCTTAGCAGGTGAAAACAATATATAAGTATGCTACCTACTGCAGTATATTAAAGAGAACCCATAATTAAACAGTTGTAAACCTCCTCAGTCCAAAAACCAGTATCTACATTGAAATATTTCAATGCTAAACAAGGCACTCAAATGCAAAGCTAGTTTAAAACAAACAAACAAAACAGAACACCCACTCCACTCCCCACAACCCACAACAAAAAAGTAACACCAATCCTGCCCCCCTCATGAGTTTCTACTTGGTGAGCTCATTTGTATCACAACTAAAATCCAAGATGCAAATCAGTCCACTTTGTTGATGATAGCCAATACTCAAATATGTGTGAGTTGCCTAAGAGTCTGACAGACTCCTCCCTAAAGCATGCCAGCTTTTGGCATAAGTTGAAAAAAAATGCTTTCATGCCTTTTTTTTTGTTATTTTTTTTATTAACACTGAGGCCTGCCAATTACATTTCATTCTTCCTATGCGTTACTCTAGCTTGGGGTTAAATCATAAGAAGTGTACATACCGGATGCAACTAACTTCAGTCAGAGCAAAACTCAGCAGTTTAACCATTGGTGTGAAGCCTGTGCCTGCTGCCAGTAAAAAGAGATCTTCCGAAGTTTGAACCTGTGACTTCTTGAAGTTACCTTCAGGACTGCTGACAGAAATACAGTCTCCTTTGTTGGGGGGGGGGGGGGGGGGGGGG
>JAVJGI010000062.1:7005834-7030923 GCA_035590275.1 Ibycter americanus
GCGGCGTGCCCAGGTGGCCAAGAAGGCCAACAGCATCCTGGCTTGTATCAGAAACAGCATGGCCAGCAGGACTAGGGCAGCAATTATCCCCCTGCACTCGGCCCTGGTGAGGCCACAACTCGAATCCTGTGTTCAGGTTTGGGCCCCTCACTACAAGACAGACATTGAGGTGCTGCAGCGTGTCCAAAGAAGGGCAACGAAGCTGGTGAAGGGTCTGGAGCACAAGTCTTATGAGGAGCAACTGAGGGAACTGGGGTTGTTTAGCCTGGAGGAAAGGAGGCTGAGGGGAGACCTTATTGCTCTCTACAGCTACCTGAAAGGACACTGTAGGCAGGTGGGGGTGGGTCTCTTTTCCCAGATAACAAGCAACACGACAAGAGGAAACAGCCTCAAGTTACGCCAGGGGAAGTTTAGATTGGATATTAGGAAAAGTTTCTTCACTGAGAGGGTTGTCAAGCATTTGAACAGGTTGCCCAGGGAGGTGGTAGAATCACCATGGTGCTTAGGGACATGGTTTAGTGGTAGACTTGGCAGTCCTGGGCTAATGGTTGGACTTGATGATCTGAAAGGTCTTTTCCAACCTAAATGATTATATATAAAAGAACTTTTTATAAAAGTGAGTTTGTTGTAATCTGTTTTTCTACCATTCTTTTGAAAAATAATACATGCTAAGATTGCAAAGTTCAGTATACAAATAAATAAGCTAAGATTGCTGTCAGTTCTGCAGACTTAAGAATTATTTGAAAGGATATGGGAGGTCAGTAATATAGTCCACAATACTGATCAGCTAATACTCTTCCAGATATTTGGGAGTGGAGAGAGAAGTTTAAAAAACTGATTCACTCTTTCCCGACAATTTTCTGACCTTTCCAACCTGACAACTTCCAACCTTTTCTGCATGTAACATACCAACCTTTGCCTCCCCCTTTTTCTTTTTGATTTGCCAGATGGAACTTTTGTCCCAATTCACTTCATCTAATTTTTGGAAACATAGACCTTTCTAGGTCTAAACAAACCCCCTAGTTTCAATTGTCATCTTTGCTATATTACACTGTCAGTGGTCCCACAGGCAAAACCAATTGGCAATGTAGAAAAGCCTTTCAACAAAAGAACACCAGCGTCTATTAGCAAGCTGAAGGAGAACAGTTGCTTTCAGCAGCCCATGAAGCCAAGTTAACTGTCAGATGCCAAAGACATATGATTTGCTACTGTACATAAGCAAAAGGCGCTGCTCTCTCAATTTTGGAGCATGACGCAAGTGCACAGCTGCAAATCCTAATTTTCAAAGTAGAGAAAGTAATTCGTGATGAGGTGAGGTTTGATCAAACTTTCTGCAGACATCAAGTGTCAGCATCACAGGTCCTGATCTCTTCTCTGAGAAGCCACCACTGCAGCCTCCCTGCTACCAAAACTTTGCCACGTAAATCCAATACAATCACAGGCTAGAAACGTCACTCTCTAAACTGAACTTCCTCTGCTGGAATTAAGAACTACAGCACCTCGATTCATATGGATATGAAGTGAGTTTTACTAACTAAACTGCTGCACAGATAATGACACCTTTTGGAGAGTATCATCCTTTTCCCTGCTGTGTTCTTCCTCGTTATGAAAGGGATTTTAATAGAAGATTTTTTCGTTGAATGATGGATGTTTCTTGCTTTTCTTCAGTGATAAGACTTCAGTGACAAATCTTATTCTCCTTACTTGTTAGTCATAATCCTAGTAATGCTATGGCAGTAATGTTAGCCTGTTTGCTTGGGATACAGAGCTTCAAAGTATAAAAGCCACATTGTTCCACTGCCCCTCATCTCTGGTAGAAGAGTTCCACCCTACCCTCAGCAAGCATGTACCACCCAACAGTGTCTGTGAGGTGGCTGAAAGTTAATCCTTATTTTTTTCACGTTACTTGATTATGGAGCCTCAAGTACTGTCAGTGCTAACAAAATGGAGATTAGACTACACAACTGAAGGAAAGTGGCTGCCTATCATTCCCAGCAGCATCCCAGTCTTGGAGTTAAGACAATCACAAACTCTTAATGCTGACCACCAACTTACCAGTACCCTCAAATGCTTCAGTTAATTACTAGATTTCACAAACTAGCTCCTATTATCCAAAGACATCAGCCATGCTCTTCCCAGATGGTCTCCCTCTCTTACCAAAACAAAGTTTCCACTGAATCAATGCCTTCTGTACATTCCCTGGTTATGCAGCAAATAGCAGTCTGTTACAGCACAATCCTGGCTTATACACCTTAAGTGCTGTGTCAGCATTCTGTTCTCTTCTATTACTTCCAACAAAGAAAGTCTATGATCTTCCACTTAATGTGTACTAAAAGCACTGCAAAAAACTATAAAATTACATCCCATTTCAGTAATCAGAGGCAACAACAACTTGATTCTTTACTGGACCCTCTAAGCATCTGCCAGTAGTTGCACACAACTGCCAACAGTTTCACATTCTTTAGGGAGAGCAGAAGTTGGTAAATAGGTTACTTTCCAAAACAGGGGTCTGAGTAGAAGTTCAGAATCATTTTCAGAAGGAAGATGTTTATTCTCCATGGGGAAAAAATACACACACACCCCGCCCCATAAGTCATCCCTACTAATATGTCATTTTCCACTTGCATATAGCTACTGCTTTTACATACATAGTCATTCTAAAACATTTTTGAAACTGGCATACTAAGTATTTAGTTTTTCCTTTAAATCTCACTTGTACTGTGTAGAAACAAATTTCTGGACAAAGGTATTTTGTATTATCACATACAGTCCAAACATCAGTTGCTTATTCTATTGGCTAAAGCTGCTAAGAAACCACAAGACATGTAAAAAATTGTGATTAATTCAAATAAGTCCAAGTTTCACTTTCTGTTGACCACAACTACAGTTGTGCAGCTAACCACAAGGCAAAACCAAAAGCCTTAGATACACAGAAATACTCCTTTGTGTACATGTAACGTTTTCTTATCTCATTCAGAGCAAGAAGTCTTTCGAAGGCACATCATGAACAGATTCGTACTCAACAATGAAGTTTTATTTAAGTGGTCAGTGATGAGGGTCTTGATTTTTTTTAGATTTGGTAGAATTTAGTTTTTCCACAAAAACAACTAGCACACTAATACAGACAAATTGAAGTCAAAAGATTTGTTTTTTCAGCTAAGATGAACAAATCTAGCTGAAATTCAAGTTCAATTTTAAAAAAAAAAATAGTTCCACAACAAAACCTGATTTTAAAACATTTTTCAGTTGATGTCTTTTTAAACAATCTTTGATAAACTGCAGGTCTATGTAACATTATTATAGTGCTTGCCTGTCACCTCCAAGACTTGGCTGCAATTCCACCTTGATACAGAAGCATGATATGCAGTGGCGATCACAACATATCCCCTCATGAGTGGGTTTTCATATCTTAATTCCCAGAAAAGGCACCTACAAGAAAATCATGTCTTAATACCTACGAGAAAAACTGCACTCTATCACTGTGTTGTGTGGTTTGGGTTTTTTTGTGGGTTTTTTGGTTGGTTGGTTGTGTTTTGGGGTTTTTTTTGTGTTTTTTGAGAAACTTCTACCTTACTTTTTTTTAATACTTCATTTAAATTTCACAGGATGCTGGCGCTACAACCATTAGTTTCTGTTTATGCTTTCTAGTGACCGGTTTCATAATAGCTGCTGAAGAATAATGTCACCAACTTCCCTACACTGACAATCTAATTATATCGAATTGTGCTTTCTATGCAATACTGTTGGGTATAAATAATGATTCCTCCAGAAAACTAAGCACTCAATCCTTCTTAAGGAGCAGAAGCAGTATTGAATATTCTTCTGAATCTACTGATCCATCCTAAGATACAGTGTAGTACCCTGAAATTACAGTAAAATTTTTTAAATATCCCCCTCAATTTAGAAGACATTCCATGATGTTGTTCTTTCTTCCAAATTAACTAACAGATACGCTGGCCAAAATGTTAGTCTAAACTCAGCAGCAATTTGAGAGTCCACAGGCAATTTATCTGGGAGTATGACTTTCCCAGCTTAAGGGGAAAAAACTAATGTTAATTATTTCTTCATAACAAAGTTATCATAGGCTTCCATTATCATATCTGCATTATATCATTGTCTCTGAAGAAAGAGTTTCATCACTTTTTTGTAGAATTCAGAATTGGCTGTTGTAAAAATAAAAATTAAACAAAAGTATAGAGGCTTGGGGGAGTGTGGTGGCACACTAGGAGAGCTCCTACTGTGGGCACAAGTACATAGGCAAACCACATGCATGCAACCTTGATAATACCACTATCCCAGCATGCAAAATAAACTAAAGCTTAAGTCACATTACAGAGAACCTCTCTATCTGCAACATACTTCATAATATGCATTTCTGCAGTTTATCAAAGAACAATCTAATCAACAATCTAATATTCTCTTCAAATATGAAGTGCATCAATTAATTTATGAGGTCAGAATTACCTAGCAGACTGGAAGTCTTGATTATTTTATTTCTGGAATAAAGTGATACTGCTTCAGAAAAAGTAGTTTTGCATACAAAACCAATTGCACACCCAATAAAGACAAGGAAATTACCCAGAGTTGTGAATTACTATTTCTGTGTTCACACTGTGCAAGGTATGAGTTTCTTCACCCGTAACATTATTTTGCTCCCACAGAAGTGGAAGCAAAATTGACAACTCTGTAATTTAGAGTAAGGGAGCACAATTCCAAGCAGAAAACAGAGGGTGGCTACCTAAGACTAAACTGAGTGAACAGAAGCCTCCAACATGTAGATTTTACGACTGAGCTGAAAGCACAGGGTTGGAATAAAAGAAAGACATCTAGCCCTGAACATTCTTCCTCTATAAACTTTCTGGCATGTTCAATTTTAAATCAAAATTAAAAATTAAAATTAAAAAACTGCAGAATAAAAGTTTCTGGAGTAGGGATTTAAAAGCCACAGATATCAATATATTTGCTAGATTCATCACCTTTGTAATCAGGGAACTGAAGAAACCTGGGCTCAGCAAGTCCTTTAACTTAAGTTTTCTGGAGATTCAATCTAAACTGATCTGAACTCAGTCAGTGTTACGTAATAAAGTTATCCAATATCTCTAACACTTCTCTGCATAACAGGACGAATACTATGTTGAAGAATGACTTCTTAGAAAAAAAATGCAGAATAATCATCTAGGAAGCACTGATGAATGCTCAACGCTAATACTCAATTCGGATTTTTGTCAACTGCATCCGTCATCCTTGCCTTCCACATTTGCAAAGGATCTACAAAGCAAGTATATTCTGTACCTCTTACTCTTTCAGGTTATTTTCTCATTTTGTTTTCTGTAATCATGGGAAGTGATAAGGAAGGAGGAAATGAGCAACAGACAGTGGATAACATATCAGTTGAGGGGTATCCCCTTAAATATAGAGGATTATATTGAAAAAAAATATCTAATATTATAGTGGATGACTCAACAGTTTCTGAAACTCTCATAAGGAGAATTACATTCTACATAAGGTAAAGGTAGCTAAAGAGATGTGCTTTTATGCTGTTCGTCTTCCCTTTTGCACCACAGTAACCTCTCAACTTTAAAGGACTAAGTGGCATAACTGAGAGCCAATAAGAGGTGTACAACATAGTGATCAACATTTAATTAGCTCTTAAAAGTATACAGGTTTGCTTTCACACATAAGGCAGAATTATTAAAGGGCCAAGAAGGCTTTTGAGAAACTGGACAGCTACAATAACATCAGGAACATGCTTACATTATATAATGTAATTGTGCAGAAATTTTTAATTTAGATATTAAAAACCAAAACCACACTGATCAGGGTAATTACTTCGGTGCTGCATCGAGTTCACACTATTCTGTTACCACAAAATGAACTCCTATATAGAATCTACTGCTTCTTGCAGACATATCAACTTACTTATAGCTGGCTTTGATTCCTACACATGGCTTGAAGACACTTATTTAATCATAGTTCAAGTTACAAGAATGCAGTGGGCTGGAACAACATTACAGCGTTGAAAGATGTTACTGCATCTATAGTAACAGTTGGAAGTCGAGGTTTTTGTTTCTTCACTACAGGTACCCCTATACTGACTGACACAATCCATGCACTATCTCCTCAGGGTCTACTGAGGTTTCATATGGACAGAAATCATATTAAGCACACAGGTAGCCACGAAATGCAACAACACCCCAGCAGTCTTCACCTTCTCCTATTAGGTAGTTCCAGTCTTTCTGCAAGCCTGGAAGACCTCCAGTTCCATTGCTGGACAAAACAAACCAAAGCAAAGCAAAACCACACCTCTAAGCTGAACCCTCTCAAGGAGAATTCCTAAGCAGCTTTCAACAAGACCAGAAAACATTCCTGAAAGAAATGAAAGTATAACTACAGAAAAAGAAAATCCTGGGAGAAAACAAATATGACTAACAAGCTCAAAAAAGTCTCAAAACAGATGGCAGCATGGCCATGAAACTGCTTACCTCTGTCCGAGTGTTTGATAAATGTATTATGACTCTCCAAGGGCCGTCCCAGTGTTTTCCAGTTAATGTTATCCTTTTTTTTTAAGGTAATTTCTACTTTCCCAACTTTCTCAGAAATATTTACTAAAAGGGAAAAGGTTTCACACTGTTACTTTTAGTTAAATTTTGTAAAACAAAAAAAATAAGTAATTGTACTCCTCCATTATAATGAAATCTTAAAATTAGTCATTTCTCAAGATACATGGAAATAATCTATTTCAATTAAAATAGCAAATTAAATGTACTTCCAGCTATCTCTTTGTAATGTTTTACATCACATTTAAAACAACAAGCACTAACTCACTATGCATAATTAATGTATCTATATTTACTAAATACATTGTGAAACACTTCACAGCCCGTCTGGTCAAAAAGAATGCTCATGAATTCAGAGTCCTCATTTACTGCAAACTGGTAACTACTGCTATTTACTACTTTTTTTCTTTTCAAGGACATTTGAATGAATAATTAAATCCAAGAAAATCCCACTCTAAGCAAAAAACAGTTTACAAATATGTAACAGAACTAACTTCTAATTATTTTAACATTTAGTCATGCTCAGAGGAATTACAGCACCATCAATTTATTACTTTCACAGGCCCAAATGCCACAATTAAAAAATAATAATTATTCAGTGTTATGGTTTGATATGACTGTGTCAACACCTGGTGGTAAGCAAAACCATAAAGTATCTGATGAGTGAGGAAAATAAATTGAAGTTCCACATTTTGACATTAGAAGGGATACAGAAGTGCTGCAAAAGGCAGAATTTACCAGCCATGTCTTCTTGAACTGCATGATCCAAGTCTGAAATAAAGAGAAACAAATTCCATGTTAAGCAAAAACAAAATTACATTCTCACTGTCATATACATACAGTAAAGCTAGGAATACTGAGTGAACCAATGAGCTTAGAACCCCACACATCTTTTACCTGGCCCTGAAATTTCACTCGTGACTTCGGCAGCCTAACACAGCATTAAGAAAGGCATCATTTTTCCCATTACTTTTAACAATGACTCATGTAAAGCTACCAATCTGCATTTATGTAAATTATTCCACTTGCCCTTTTTGAATAAGGGCATTTTAATAACCATCGAAAACATACTTGAAGAAAAATTTTACACAAGTTTTACATCAATTTCTTACTACACTGTATTCCACATGTAAAAAATTAAGTACATACTTAATATGTATGTATTATATGTATACATATATTATTACATAATATATATTACATAATATATATGTAATAAATACATACAAACAAATGACGATTTGAGTTGATAAACGATGTAACTCCTTTACATCAAGGTACTTTAAAGTAACCATCTCTAATGAAAGAGTAATAAAATATTGATTGCTATACGTAAAATGCATATGGTCTGATGAGAGGGTTTCAATAAAGTAGAATTAAAATTCAGTACTTTCAACTGCAAAATTACAGTACCTACCAACTTCTACAAGGTATGAGTGCTCATCCACGATGATCTCTCCCCTTACTCGTTTTTCTTGACAGTCAACTATCACCAACTCCGCATTCATATTCTCTCATAGGCAAGGAAAAAAATAATTAATAAAGTTCTCCCAGAATTCAAGCTGGATTACAACTGGATCTTGTAATTCTTCCTTTCATAAAATATGCTTACCTTCTGCTTAGTATATATGACAATGGTGACCAAACTATCTGTTTGAAACCAGTCATAACTGTAAAACAAAAAATACAGTAAAGAAAAAAATATATACTTTCTTTTGGCATACCAAAATATATTTAACCAGCAGTTTTCAAGCAGAGCTTACTTCATGAATTTACAAGCCAAATACATTATTTACTATTTTTTGAAGAAAGAAGTCCAGAGCCAATAAATTTGAAAATACTATTAAAATAAAAACAGTCTAATTATGCATCCTGATAGCCAGCACACTGTAGCTAAAATTATATAGCATTGGTTTTCCTTAAAAAGCACGTGTATCCTCTTTGCAGTACATGAACCTTCCTAACAAGATGATTAAAATCTTGACTCCAGACAAAAGTAGTGGTTTCCAAGAGTTATAAATTACATGCACATACCACAAAAACACAGCTCCCTTTCACCTCCCCAAATCAAGATTTTATATTCCTATGTTCCCAAGCTGCCAACACCTCTTAATAAATACAGGGTAAGGTAAGAAACAGAAAGCTTTCAAATGCTAATTGTCTGCATGGCCTTACACTTGCCAGGTAGTAACTTGCCCACCCTACCCCAGAAAAGCTATTCCTTTCTCCACCTGTTTTCACAGGGACCATACATCTGACAATCTCATGCCTGGCTCTCCACCATAGACATCTTAGTCCTCAGTTCCAGCTGGGTTGCAATCCCAGCCAGTGAAAGCCAATTCTGTCTGCACAACAAAGCTAACACCTCGCATCTACACTACTGCTGTCATCTCCCTTCCCCAATGTCCTAACCACTCTGTCCACTTTGTGGACTCCTGGACCAGAAAAGCAGGCAGAGAGGGAGAATGCTCTCTCCAGCAGATGCTTCTGACAGCCAATATGATCTAGGCTGCACACCATCCAATCACAACATACACCAGAACATGAAAGACACACAGGAAGAAAGGCAGCAAGGTTTGGGGAGCACTCCAGAAGATAAGCCACATTCCAGTTGCTCATAGGCCACAATATTTCATATGACTGCATGTAACTGGCCCAAAGATTACACATTCACAGGAGATTTTGATGCAAAGTGAGAAACCGAACCTTGGCAACTCAAGGCATCATGGAGTAAAGTGATACCTCAGTGACAACAGCAGGCATATCACAGCAGGGTTTTAGGGCCTGCTTTGCTTTGCATATTGCAGAAACCTGAATACAGCTGTGACATCTTAATCTATTCCAGCTTGAAATGAAGTACTTTTCCAAGGCATGCCAACTCAGATGTTTATGGACAAAGTAACTGAAGTAAAAAAAGTAATCAGCTTGGTTGCAATCACTTTCCAGGAGTTTCTCAGGAAGCAAGGCTGAGGAGCCTGCAAATACAAGCCACACATTTATATACAATGCAAAGCAGTGCAAGTGTTAGAAACCAACAGAGCAAGCCAAAAACCTTGCATCATCATCTGCCTATACAGACAATATGACCTGTGGCAAGTTGTTTAAACCTAAACCTCAACTGTTCTATTTATAAGAGGATGGTAATGATACATACTCATTTGGCTGAAGCATCAAGAACAAAACCATGGAAGAAGTTGCCTGCATTTACTACGAACTGCACAGAACTATTAAATAGAATGTTCAACAGAGAATGAAAGACAAAGGTTTACCTTGGAGTTAAATCTTTAGCAGAAGCACCCAGTACTTTCTTCTCAGGAAGCATGCCTACAAAGAGCAGAGAGTCATTAAAATATTTGCTGTGATGCTTGCTTAATAAAAACCATAATCAGAGATGGTTTAGTGTTTTTAAACTGAATGCTCTAAATACCCCCTCCACAGTATTTAATGGCTTTATTTCCACAGGCAGCCAGAAGTATCCATGTACTTTCTTCATTTGTTTTTATTCAGCACTTTCTCTTGGAGGGCAAGCTCCTAGAACATGAAGTTCTACTCCAGAAATAAAGAGTTCCGTATACCACAGAACGTGTGTGCTGCCCTTCTGGTACATGCAGCTTGCTCTGAGTTTCATCTGTTATTAGCTTGTGCTTTCACACTTTGTGATAGTGAAGCACAGAAAAAAGGCTATCTGAACGAATCTCCTTTAACTGAACTATTTGTTTATACATTCAGATGAACAAATTAAAATGGGGACATGTGGTGTAACCTAATTCACAAGTAAAATTTCACATCAGTCAGGCAAAGATATCAGTCTTAATCTCTCTACTTTGCTAGGAATTTTCATAGAATTCAGCTACTCACTTTAATTATTACACAACATTCAACAGTCTGAAAAAGCCTTTGCTGGAAGGCAACGCTTGGTCAGTCTTTCAAAGTGTCCACTGTACTAATCTCTGACCTAATACAGACTGAACATACTCGGCAAACACTTGAGCAGAGATGACAGATAAAAGCAATGGCAATCCTTCATCCATTTTAACACAGAAGTTATATAGAATCACCATGGAGGAAGCTGCACAGACTGAAATATAGTAGGACTTGTAACACCACATGAACAGCAGGATTTTCCTGGACAATGGTTAGGCAGAGGTCTAAGACAGCAGTTGGTAACTGCTGCTTTCAAGCTCATTCAAAGGCAAACCTTGCAAACCTGAAATGGCTTTGCTTGAAATAATTAACATACGAATTCTCAGTTACCTAGATGACTATCTTCTAAATGCCAGTAAGTTTTGTAGTTTGACTAAAACGTTAAACACAGTAATTGAGAGGCTCCACCACTTAGAAAGCAGATAACAAACAAGAGAGCACCACGCCGGTCTAATCCAATCTGCCAAAACTATTTGATCATCCAGATGGGGGAATTAACCCTAAGCAATTAAAACTCACTGGAATTACATATTCTTTGATCCTTAATTACCCTCAAGTACATACCATCTGCAGCTGCCAAGGAAGCTAAATGGCAGAGCCATCAGATCATTGCAAAAGAAAACCAATTCCCTAACAAAAAAAGTCTTCTCAAAGGCTAAGCCTTTCTTGAGGACATATATCATATGCTTAGGTTGGCCTCCATGGATAAGAGAAATTCATGGTCATACACACTCCTGTTTGCTTTTGCAGGTCAACAGAAATACATGAACAGCCACAATAAAATAGAACGTTCTGACAAACCAAGTTATTTATGAATTATTCTGAAATACTGTAAGATGCTATGTGAAAACAAGAAGTCACACTGCAATAAAAAGACAACGATTCAGGTGATCAATGAACCAATTAAGGCAAGTCTTCTACTGGTCATGGTGTTCATAAATAAAGAAAAGCTGATAGTGAAGCCAAAGGCTGATGGCAGACATGAAATTAAGGAGTTTAAGGTGACCAGGAAGAACAGCAGAATTACAACTCTGCATCTCATGAGAGCAAACTTCAGCTTGGTCTGGGAACTGCTTTGCAGAATCCCAGGGGATAACAAAGCTAGCGATGGAGTTTCTCATGTTGTCCTCATACCCACATTGGAGAAACCTGGATTTGATAGGTGGATTACAATCTGGATAGAAAATTAGTAGGACTGCCAGTCACAAAATGCGTGATCAGTAGTATGAAGTGACTAGTTACAGCTGGTATTCCCTAGGGAACAGGGAATTCCGATACTATTTGACACTGTCATTAGCAGCTTGAAGGGCACACACAGTCTCACTGACAGGAAGCATGTGAGCAGTAACAAATCATGGGAAGCAGTTGAAATACAAAAGGTTATGGCTACCATTCAAAGAGATCCAGAGAGACTGAAGAAATGGGCTGACAAAAGCTCCACGAAGCTCAAAAGCAAATGCAAAGTTCTGCACTTGAGGAAGAAAAAGCATCTGATGCAACAAAACAAGTGGGAGACCTGACTGGATAGAAAGGAGCTTTGCAGAAGACCTTCCAAGGACTTAGTAGACAAGCCGAACGTGGGTGGATACTTCTTCGTTGTGGTGATGAAGGCCAACTTTATCCTGGGCAAGAGCATAGTAATCAGTTCAAGGGAAGAAATTCTTCCTCTCTGTTCAGCATTTGTGAGACCACATCTGGAGTACTTTGTCCAGTTTTGGCTCCCCAGTGCAGGACGGACATTGATATACAAGATCAAGTCCAAGGAAAGACCACCAAAATGGTCAGCAGCTGGGCCACAGGATATATGAAAAAGGAAGCTGAGGGAACTGTGTTTGTTCAGCCTGCAGAAGAAAAGGCTAAGGGGGAAATCCAACTGCACTCTTCCAACTACCTAAAGAGAAGGGGGTGGGAGAGAAGGAAGTGTAGAGAAGATTGTCCTTCTCTGAGAAAACTCTGGCTAAGACAAGTAACAGCAAAAATTCTGCTTATGTATATGGTGGGGAAAGGGGTGAGGGAGAAAAAACACCACACCTCTTTGCTTTCCATGAGGGTGGGGTTGCTCATGAGCACTCTGATCTAGTATTGAACTTTACCCTGCTTTGAGCAGACTGGACTGAACAAGCTCCAGATGTTCCTTCCATTCTAAACTATTTTAGGATGTGCTGAAAGCTTTCTGTAGTTATTGTTTTCTTTGTTCTTAGAAGGCCCAGAACAAGCATGACCCATATGGAAACTTCAAATATTACTAGGAAAAATAGGAACACCTATATTACTTATGCTAAAGAATTCCAGCTGGTTCAACCTCAAAATTCAGTTTTCTGTACTTGAAACTCTAGCTCAAACTCCTCTCTCATCATCCTTTTCCGGACCATAAGTTTTTTCAAGGTCTGATGTGCATATACTCAAACACCAGCTTGTTTTCAGATGGTGGAACTCCCCAAGTAATTTATTTCTTTTTTTTACTACTACTATTACAAAAATCCTCATCATAATAGTTTGGAAAAAGAAAAATTCAGTTTAGCTCAAAAGTGCAAAGCTGAAAAAAGTGATTTTTAAAATACATCTTTGATACATATCTATTCTCAAACAAATATGAAGTTTTCAGGCACACTTTGGTAATGGCAGTGTTTTGAAATGTTGATGTCTTTAGTTTGAAACTCAAGTATGAACAGATGTTGAAGAGCACATTAGGCTACACCCACACTGTTATCACCAGCAATATATTCTGAAAACTTCAGCTTTAATTGCCACTAACATTACATACAACTGATGGTCACAAAAATCAAGGACACATTTAAGTTGATTATCTGACCACACTAATATAATTATTATTTATTCATTTTAGATTGGTAAGACAAACCCATCTTCACTAGCGCGAACAACTTCCAAAGAAGCCTATGGCATAGGCTCTGGTTTTCTTTCCCACTTTCAGACAGTGGTGCTTACTTCTAGAGTTATTCTGACTTAAATTTACAAGAGCTAAGCACAGAGACACAACAGCTGAATATGAAAAATCTCATGGAAGGTAACCTCAGGAAATGATCTCTCCTATTTTGGAGAAAGCCTTGCCAAATAGGTAAAGTGAAGTCAACAAGCAAGCATCAGTATTTGGCAATTTCCATCAGAATCATCTCCTATGTCTCCTGACATATGTGGAAAAGAAATGCTATTGGTAAGAGCAGGGGGGGAAGCAAGATGGAAGAGAAAGGGAACATCACTTATTTCTGTTTACCTGGATCCACTGTGAATATGAAAGATGCATAGGAAAGCTCTGGACAGCTAGACAAGCACAAAAACTAAAGAACTGGTGAACCAAAATAACCAAGAGGAGAAGAACATTGAAATAGATGGTAAAATTAGTCTTCTACTTGAATACAAAATATTTATGATGTATTTAATGAGTACTAGCTGCTAGTGATATCATTCCAATAGAGTAAAGCAGAGTTTATTTTCTAATCCCCCCAGTCATTCAAAGCCAGATTAACAGGTTGCAGCAACTTGTTCATTGCTGAAGAGAAAAAAGGAGTCAGGCAGAAGACCCTGTCAAAGTTTAGCTTAACATCTTACAAGGCTATAGAGTAAAACAGGAACAAATAAAATCAGCCTTGCTTACTTTTTACATGATGTACATTCAACTTTGTGTAGCCCAATACTTGTGGAAGGTAAACTGCCTTTTAGAAGTCAAACACAACATTCACAGAACACAAAGGGAGGGCAAGCAAGACACTATGAGAAAAACAAACACAAATGGGAACTCAAATTCACCAGAGAAAGGATCGCCAAGTTATCTTCCCCTCACTGTGCCTGGACTTGCTGGGATATCACCCTGAGAACTTCTCTGGCTTCACCTTAAGACATACCTACGTTTCTGCTCTTCCTGCCACTCCAAAATTTGACTGCTCTAGACTCCTTTTCCAAAGTTTCAGCTCAGACTTCTCCATGACCAATTTGCACCTGTACCCTTTCATGCCAATAGGTCAGCCTTCAAATTCAAATTGTATTATTTCCCTCCACAGATGTTCATCATCATTTGCTCCATCAACACTCTGCCATCACACGCCATTTGATGGGACTTCATAAGCCATATTCTTTCACAAAACTTCTTATACTACTAAGACTAATCAGTCTATAATATCTCCCTAAAATCATCAAAACCAAATGCACAGCTCTTGATCACCAGCAGTGAAATCTACCTCCAGTACTCAAGGAAGGGTGCAGTGAAGGCTTGAATACTTCCCCATCTCTACAAGGACTACCTCCCAGTACATTCACTGGACTTATTTAGTAAAGCCTTTAGTAGAGACTTCCTAATTCTAAGTGTTCCCCAAGATTTTGTCCTGTCTCTGCTACTCCAGTCCCGTGGCCACCTAGCTTTTCTGATACAGAGAAAGATCAAAAAGACTGGCAATTTTGTAGTGACAGATTTCATAGCACACAGTGATTTGTGACCTATCTTGTCTGACTCTAGCAGAAATCTTGTTCATCTCATGCCTGCTTTATCTATACTACTCTGTTGCAGTCTTATAACACTTTTAAACAATGAATTCACAACGCCTGATTAGGATTTTGCTTTCTGTAATTTCCACAGATCACTAGAGCCTGAACATCAGATGTCTGTATAAAAAATACTCATTTGATAATATTCAAATAAGTTTAAGATTCACTCCCCACCTCGTTACAGGTAAATACTTACCATTAAGCTGTTTCTTCTCTTCAGACAGAGTAGAAGAAAACTCTACAAGCATTAAGAAAAAGCAACAAGCGCAACAGTAAGAAGTTACAGCAAAGTACTTGCACACATCACGCTAAATAAATAAGCCAAAGTAAGGATCTCCAAATAAAACTTCCATAACATTAATAGATTGACCAGGATGCTTCAGGTATCAAGAGGTCACAAATAAATGCAGCACTGATTACCACTCCAAAAGACTAGGTATCATTAAAGAAATACTACGTTAGAAATGCCAAAAGTTGCACAGCACTAAAGGGCAGGAAATGCAAGGACTCTGGCACTTCAAAACAAACATCACAGATTATCTTGTGCAATTACAAACTTCATAGCTAAGAAGCTCGCTAGATCTGCCAGACTTTCAGTGACACTTGCCTCATGACAACATATAGCAGGCACTGAATCTGACCAGCACAATCCTTGGAAATCTAAACCCAGTCTTGGCAGAAACTCAGGAAAAAGAAAATCTTTCTATAAGCTCCTCTGTCAAATGATTTTATTTTGACAAGTTATTGTCCGAGTTTTTTCTTAAATCTACAGTATGCTGCAACTATTCCACACAAATACTAGCAGGGAAAAACAAAGATGATAAAGAACAAGCAGGTGAATTACATAGCGTGGATTCATATGTAACGTGCTCAACTGAAGGGGAAAGGCGCTGCACCTCTCAGCCACAAATACTCCTGCTCATAGCAAATCTGTGGGGAAACCAGTCTTCTGGATGTGCCCAGGCCCCTTTCTGCCTTCTCTACATTGCACATCTCAGAATGTCTCAATATGAAGGCCCATTTTATATTCTCTTTTATGGGAGCCAGGTTTGGGGAAGTGAGAGAAACCAGTGTGTTCTTCCTGCTCCCTTTTATGAAAACCAAAACATGAATGTTTTTCCCCTGTTCTGAATCCCTCCCAGTGCTATACATCACAGCAGCCAGTGTTAGAGGGAAAAATGCCATTGTGAGAGAACTGAAGAAAAGCTACTGGAACAAAGCACCAAGCAGACAGTATTGCCACCAATTCACACCACTTCAAGCTTTCTGCCAGGATAGGCAAGTCATTCGCAAAAACTTGTTTCTTATTACAGGTAATCTTTTGTGTTCAAAAGGCTACTCTCATTTCACTACACTTTAACTCACCACACTGAAATTGCATTGCAATTTTAAGGACAGTTTGCGGCATTTTCAAGACACAGTCCTACCTCTCTTACTCAGATGACACCATAGCTCTCAGTCTAACCTCACTGAATTAACAGTAGTGCATGTGTTCTGACTCCCAAGTTATGTTACCAATGAGGTAACACGGGACATATACTAACATGTGTCTATGAGAAACATTAGCAGTATTAAAAGATGGCAGACAACAAACTAGTGCCCATACTAGTGTTTACAGCTGTGCACCCTGACAGGAAGGCAAGCAGTTTAATGCTGTACAGGTTTGTTGAGGGAGATACCGAAATCATCGCTTACGTGTCTGGATACTGCTGTAGTTACTGCACTGGCCTTCTCAGCAAGTACAAACACTACACATTTCAGTGCACAGCTCTACTGTAACACCACCGAAGGGACACTTCAGAATTTCCTATTAGTGAATACCATGCCATCAAGCAGCATTCCCAAAAGACAAGATGACAAAAAATTAACTATCACCAGCATTTTCAAAAGACTCTTCTTTCTTAAAAAAAAACCCTAGAGCATGCAAGGACAAGCTTCACCTTCCTTAAACAGTTCAGTAAGCAAATAGTTGTACCATCTTCCAAAACACCACCAGAACACAGGAAACAAAAACTAAGCTAAACAACCACAAATCTTCCAGCAATGCCCCAACAAACCTACATCTGCCTTACTTGCACTGTACTGAGACTGCAGCAGCAAGTACTGATGCTTGCTCTACTGCCAAACACTCACCCTCTGCCACAAAGAGAAACCAATGTATTCCACAATTTGAAGTCCTGTCTTTCCTCTTTACTTATAGGCCTATTTAATCCTGTATTTAAAACCATGCACCTTAACTTAGTATTTTATTCTTCTATTTTTCAAATGCAAATTTTGCTGGATATGGTCTTCTGGAAGGATGCAAGACTAGAATTATGGCTGGCTGACAGTGAAGTCAGTCAATCACATTTTTAGGTAATTCAGAAAAGGAGGATACATAACCTATCAAGAATCAAAGTAAACTAACAATTCTACAGTGAAGAATTTCAGCAAATCCAGTCTCATCAGTTTGGTTCTTAATTAATGAAATTACATTTTTTCAAGTCTGAAATGGCTAAAAGACACAAAGGCAACAGAACTGGTTTTATAAAGTTGACAACCTTTATCCTGCAAATATTACTACAGCAAAATAGACACAACAGTCCTTTTATAGAGAGAAGCAGAAAAAGCGAACAGCAGAAAATGGACTGTCATAGCTGGCAGGGGCAAAGACATTTTTATTTTTTACTGACTGCCACAAGAATTCCTTCCAGTTGCAGAAAAGTTAGCTTAAAGAGATCAGCAAAAGTCAGGGTTACTTTTAAATTGCTAACTCAGCTGACAGAGTAGCAGTAACTTATCCGTAACACCTGAACTCCATGAAGCAGTTATGCTGTCAAGATTTCTTCATACTTTGCAGCATTTACCTTAAAAGCTCCACACTGGAATTAGCTACCTAGCAACACAGAGGTGTAAAATACTATTCCCCTTCATGTACAGGCCAACCTCAACTTAAGTGTTAGGCAATGCAATCTAAGTGCTAAGCAAGTATGCAGTGCACCTTGTCAGAAGTTGGAGAGCTACAAGACATGGCTGAATTTGTGAACTAAACGATGCCACAGAATTTGAGACGAATAGTTGCAGCCATTAATTCTTCCATTTTTTCACTGCAGTTTTGCTAAGGGTCAATATTCAGTAACAGCATCTGCTTCCTAGGTATAGCAAATTTTTGCTGTGGCCTACAAACCAAAACAAATACTGAAGATTAAAGTCTCTGGAAACTACTGCCGGTATCTTAAGACAATACACTACGCCTCTTGCTATTCTGACTGAGAGGAGTCTGTTGTATCAGCAAAATTTTCTCCAAGTAAATTCAAACTAAAGGACCCAATAAAGTGTTCTGGAAAGGATAGCTGTTCATAAAGTGTATTTAAATATCTCAACACGTATGCGACCTGCCAAACTTATGTCTGGTGCTGAAATCACCAGATTGAAAATACTGACTTTTATTTCAAGATCAGAGAGCTGCCTATGACACTCTGTCCCCTGGGATCGTAAGAAGAAAGAGGTATCTTGGGGGAAAAAGAATAAATTTTTATATATATATATACACACACACATAACACAGACATGTCTGTTTTCTGATGATTAAGAACAAAAGAAGAAATGTAGCAGTACATTACTTACAGAAGTCTTAATGCACAAAATAGTTTCATCTTCAGGTGTCTGCAGTAAAAAGACTGAATATATGCAACAGCCTTCATCTCTATGCAAGAACAGAGACTCTCCTCACAAATAGGATAATTTAGGATTTCTCAATTTCCAGATAACTTTGGAATAAAGCATAATTGAAATTTTTTCATTCTTAAAAACCTCACCTTTTGGAGCAGCAACAGACTTGACAGCCATTCTCCCAACAAGACATTCCTTCAGCATTGATTCATAATTGACCCAACGATGAACCTATATTAACAAAATATGTTTTCACAAAATCTGTAATTCTTACTACCTTGTCCTATGAACTGAAATAAAAAAGTTCATTTTTGTACAATGGCTAATGTAATTAATTTAGCAGATTTTTTTTTTTTTAAACAGTCGTTGCATTGTTCAGTACTCATTTTTACTTCTATTCCAGATGGCATGTAATTAAGTGAAAAAGTGACAATAGTTTTATTTATTCATTTTATGCTTTGCAGTATCTGAACATCATAACCTTGAGCTACGGAAAATATTTCAGAAAAGCATTTTTATGATGTATGCCACACAATTAACAGAATAAAGACCTTGTCTTTACCAGAAGGGTAATTAGTCTTGTTTAGATGCAACTGAAGGGAAAAAGGATGAAGGAAACAAAGATAAAAGAATAGTAGTTTAGACACACAAACACGTCCTACCAAGATGGCATATTTCTGTTTCTGTCTTACTATCAGTGAATTATTTGGAAATTACCTATTTTAGAAAGTCAAACAAAGTGAAGAAAAAGCAATAGCTTTACAGATCAGAACTGGAGAACTTCCAGAGAAAATGGATAGCAGAAAAGCCAATTCTGATAGGGCATCCAGGATTAACATCACAAGAAGAGAAAAGGAATCAAAGTGCTGCACAACAAATTCGAATGCTATCTAGAGATTTTAAAATAAAAAACTTAAACTGGACAATCCAGGGATATGACATAAAGAATCCCATCCACAAGTTGTAGTTTACTCAATACAGATAACAAAGAAATGAAGAATTTTGAATGACAGTTAATTTTCCCAGAAATTTGAGAAACACTAGCAACCTACCAAACTCTTAAAGAGATCTGTATCCAACAGACACAGAGTGTTAAAGCAGATGGGATAACAACAGAAATGTCACCAGAACGGGAAAGACATGTGAACAAGTGTATTTTAAGGATCTGAAAACTGCTTTTCATTCCCATGACAAAACAAACTAAAAAAAATAAAATGTAGCAAGTATGTATCTGAATTTAGTAACAACTTGATGGGCTTCCCCAAATATTCCTGATGTCAAGACTCCTGTTTCAGAGTACAATATACAATGATGCAGCTACAGAATTCGGAATTCCAGGCCAGAACTTGATACTGGACGAACATTCAGGACAGAAACTCCAAATTCCTTGAAATCAGAGAATTACGCCCAAATCCAGCACTTCATTTGTGAAAGGATTAACCAAAGACAAACGTAACAATGCGAAAACTTCACCACATCTTTATTTACCTTGTTAAAAACATTTTGCGATTAAAGGCATAACATACTCTGATCCACAAACTGTAAAGAAGTAAGAGATTTCCTTTCAGAAACAGAGGAGGTTTCTTTTCTGCTCTTTCTCCATTTCTCAAATAAACCTTGTGAGCCAAGGAGACTAAAGCTATGTCTCTTGCTAAAAAATACCAACTCAGTGAATCATCTTTTGCAGCACTAGGCTTGCAAGTGATTCATTACAGAAAGCACACCCATTCTGCAGACCCCTTACTCTCCAAGTCTTCTCAAAATGTTTAAAGAAATGGTAAACCAAGAAAAGACCAATTGTCATCTTGTGATTTGTTCACAACCAGTTAACGGCAGCTCCAGCATTTTTTCTTAGTACTTTGTTCACCGATAATGCAGCAGACAAGTTACTACTACAAGCACTTTTCAAGTAGTGAAAGTTCTGAGAAGAAAATGCCTCTCAAATGGCAGCAATTAGTCCTTATAGTAATTTATTAAGAAGGCAGTATCTCAAGTTGTTGCTAGCTTTATTGCTATTTCTGCTAAAAAATTAGTAAAATGGTTCAATTGAAGCATCATTACAACAACATAAAGGGAAATTTTCATTAGTGTCTTTTGGTACAAAGTTTAAACTACATGCCTCTTTCAGCACACGTAAGTGCCATTCTAAACAGTAACCCATTGCCTTTCCTTAGACCTGGAAAAGTTCAAATCACTGTTTCCACTGGAATGCTCTAAAAATAATGAGAAAACATACATTTTTCAAAATACCTTTCAGTAAGCAAGTGTCACTCATTGCTAGCTGTTCTCACCTGATCAAAGAGATCTGTACCATCAGTTCCTGCTGCCTTCATTAGTTCATCCTCACCACCGGGATGATATTCCATGTACGGTGTGACATTATATACAAATCCTGTAGAAAATGGAATATAAAAACACATCAGCAGCATTTCTATAACCACTACAACTCTCCTATCTCCAAAACCATCAGAAAGGTTAGCTTATATTAAACAGTGTAATGGCAAAGAGTAGGTATCATTGAAACAAACAGTATGACTTCACAAAACCAGGAACATGAGTTATACAACTGTATAGAGCACAAGATACATTACATGGAGATGCCAATTCTACAGTGCCACACCAGTTGTCCCAGTGAATATCTGAGGAAACCTGCAGGGTTAAGAGGTTAAGACTTCAGCCCTGAAGATGAACATGATGTACCCTAGCTAGGAGGTAAAAGAACCAGAGGCTGGTTTAAAAGGAAACAAAAAATTGAGCCAGTTAGTGTACAGAATTGTTTTCACTCTCCCTTCTAATTAAGTTACCCCTGAAGTGCTGTCATGGTTGTTTCCTCACCACCCATCACCTACAGAACAAAATGCCTATGGGAATGAACTGTCTCCCACAAGGAAAAACTGCTACCACAAGCTAAAAAACCTCCCATTCTTCAGATTCAGCAATATAAAAAACTTAATATAGCCTATGCTCATTAAAGGCTCACAACGCTGGTACCGAATTTGTTCCAGTAAAAGGGCTCAGCATTCTTTCTACATGAGTACTACTCTTAGTATTTCCAGGGAGATAAAACAATGCTTCTTAACAGGTCTGAAATGATAAAGTCTAATTATTGTTGCTATGCAACCAGAGCAATTAGAGCCTGGAGAATGCAGCTATAAACAAATCTAACTACAGACATATTGCTAACAGGACTACTGCAGACCTATGTAGCACAATATTTAACGATATATAACATTATCAAAACAGGAAGCTACCACAAGTGGAACTGGGCCAGTGTTTTCACAAGCAGCTTCTAACACATTACGTGTACGTTAATTACTTCAAAAGGAGAAGTAGGTATTCAGCACTGAGCCGGGGGTGGGGAGGAAAAGCGGGGAGGAGTGAGACATACCTGGGACAATCCTAGTTGGTAAGAACAACCACCCCAGACAACAAAGGAAGGATCTTTGCATATTTTACTGACCTGATCGTCTGATGGATGTATTCACTATGCCATCTTGTGTGCAGCACTGATTACTGCACACGGTAAAATCCAAGTACATAGTTAGGACCTCCTGAATATTAGTCAAATGTTCAATTTACCATCAAACTTGCAGAGGCAAGAGTAATTTCATTTATATACCCTTCACACTTTTTTTAACTCCCTTGACAGCCCACTTATAAATAAATTTGTGGCCTATATGACAACATTGATGATCATCATACTGGGGTTTTGAACAAAGTTTGTTTTTGTTCTTCCTTTACTTCACACTCGTCTCACCAATTTCTGCTCTTTCTTATAGCAACACAGTCTAACTACCAATGCAGAGACCTCATGTAGCTTTTCCACAGTGGTGTTATCTTACTGCCTGTCCACATATCAGGTCTACAGATAATCTACCAATATTCTCAGTTATGCTGGCTTTTTCATCAGTAGTCCAAGAAAAAAAGGAAAGAGACAGAAAAATGTAAAGAGAGATACAGACACAGCATGATGGAATTCTTGTAAAAACCAACCTCAGAGATGCAGTCAAGGGGGAATAAGAGATTAAAAACAAAACAGAAACATTTTAAAGCAGTGATTCTGTCTGCAGTAATAATGTCCCTTTTTGAGAGAGCAAAAGAACAGACCCCACAGTAAAAAGCTCGCTTTAGCTCTCCTCTCACTATAGTTTTGCTAGCATGTGCAAAAGCAGCACACAGAACATTAACAATCCTATTATTTTCTTCAAAAGCCAGTACTGAGTAACATTTTACCCTAACTTTCACTCTCATCCCCTTTAACACCCAGTAAAAACACAGTTGCCCTCACAGAGAAATTCTTAACTTTGTTTTGCTGGAGTTCAGAGATGACATTACGTCAAATATCAATGCTGCTCCTTAACAGATCAGTTACAACTAAATGAACCACTCTTCTTCGAGAAATGTCACAATAGCTACTCTGATGTTCTTAGTCAGCTTCATAGAAGTGATGCTATCTCACAGCAAATTTAAGGCAATATTAATGTATTTTAGCCTCTAAATGATCAAACCAGAGAGCGAATATTTTACTGCTTTCTGTAGGACAACAACAAACTTCATTTTCAGCACTGCAAATACTCTTCTAGCCATGGCTACTGCTCCAAACCACTTCTCACACATTGTTAACTTATAACATATGATACTTCCAACTATTGAGGTAAAGTCTCATTAAAATAATACCACACATAGAATAGTTTAGCTACCACAGATATTTGTTATGCTAGATAGGGATTACAATTGTTCTGTGTGGCCACTGCCATTTGCCTCAGTTTTATGAAGTAATATGTGGGCTTGCACGCTTATTTCCCAAAGACCATTCTACAGGTTTAAGTAACATTTTTAATATTTATGTGTCACTGGATGCTTTACAGCTATCACTAAAAATGGTCAACTGCTAAGGATAATAAACTCTCCAAGACTGAGGAGTGTGAGTACGTGTCAGCATTTTCAATGCCTTATTCTTGCTAAGCCCTTGTTATCTGAGGCATCATCTACAATCTTCTACTTTACATCTGCATATGAAAATAATAACATATGAGTAAAATATGCCCGCTTGGAAGACTTCTTTAGAAAGGCTTGAAAGTAGAGAAAATACTGGTGACACAAAATCTTTAACTTGAAAAAAGTTGTGTCCAGTTATGTCAGTATTACACCTGCCCTCAACGTAGAAGGCGCATAGTTTATTTTGGCACGTTGGTTTTGTTGTTGCTGTTGGTAGGCTTTTGTTG
Organism: Ibycter americanus; assembly: GCA_035590275.1. Taxonomy (NCBI): domain Eukaryota; kingdom Metazoa; phylum Chordata; class Aves; order Falconiformes; family Falconidae; genus Ibycter; species Ibycter americanus. The sequence goes on from JAVJGI010000062.1 coordinate 7,029,689, forward strand.
CTTCTTCTTTCAGTACAGTAGAGAGAAGCTAGGCTAGAAGCAGTATCACAGCAACCAACCTCTTATACATATCCAGCAGTCCTCCTTTTTGTTGTGTTTAGCAAGCTCATCTTCGGTCACTTCAATGAGCCTCCCTCTTAAACCAGTCAAGTCCTTCCCACTTTTAGTTAGTCGAATCCAATCCATAAGACTCCTGCCTGGTTTTAAAGGTACCTGAAAAATAATAATGTACAAACATTATTAAACTCTAAAGGAAGAAAGATCAATTCAATACACTTCTCTAAGCTCCCTAGGAGGACTCAGACAAAAGAAGAAATAACACAACCTGTATTCTTTGCTGATATTTGGGAGCTCTACTCAGCAGTAAGGGTGCTTAAGGAAGCGTCCTATCTATTAACCCAGACAAGGGAATTATTGACCATCAACAAACATTTAGATGACATTTTCCAAAGCAAACTGCAGATACCAAGTGCTCCTGTGGTGGTAAGAAGTTTTTGTCAGCATCATTTGAGATACAGCCTAGAAACCTACAAGTAACACAGAAGAGAGATTTGAAAATCACGGCCAGGTAGGGCAAGGTAGGAAAGTTCACCTTCATAGCATTCATAAAGACTTTCTGCAAGCCCTACAGCAACTGGAAATCTCATCCAGAGAAAGCTGGGACTGAAGTCTTCTAGCTTACCAGGGATGTATTAGCCATAGCCAGAGCAAGATCTTCAGGGTGTCTAGCACCTTCCTTTTCAACAGCCCCACAGGCTGGGAATCCCTGTGACCCAAACTCTAACAGCAGGGAACAGGGTTAAAGAATGGCAGTCCTACAAAATCGCAGCAAAACCAGAAGCAAGACATCTAAAGAGCACATAGAACCATACTGCCTGATGCCACTTTAGCCTAAGTAGGCCTTTGCTTTCCAAGCGAGGTCTGCAGACACCAAAAGCCCCCAGAACCACTCCAAAGATGAAACCCCAACACGTAAAGCATAAACTGCACGCAGTAATTTTCAGGCTGAAAGTCTCCGTCCCCGCACAGGAGGAACCCCGGGGCAGCCCCGGAGGGCAGCGCAGGAAGCGCCATGGCCACCACCTTCTAAAAGCAGAAGTACGAAGCATTTTTGAGCGACGCAGCGGAGCCAGCCCCTCGCCCGGCAGCCCTGCCGCAGCCGCCGCCGCCCCTCCGCGGCTGCTGGAGCCTGAGATCCCTCAAAGGAAGCGGCCAGCGGCACCCTGCCCAGGCCG
>JAVJGI010000062.1:7035335-7060801 GCA_035590275.1 Ibycter americanus
CCACCCCGCCCCCCGCCCGCGGGCGCAGGGCTGCCGGCAGCGGGGTCCCCGCCGTGCGCGGGCACGAGGGCATGTCACCCTGGGGTGGGGGACAAAAGGACCTTCCTTGGAGGGGTGCTCGTTTCGCAGCGCGTCACCTCCCAATACGCTCTGTGGCATGTGCCCCCCGAGATAAGACTGCTTCCTTAGCGTGGTGCCTGGGGGGGGTGGTTGGTTTGGGGTTTTTTTTTGTTGGTTTTTTAGCTGTTTTTTTGTTTTTGTTTGGTTTTTTGGGGTTTTTTTTTAGTAGGGTATTTTTACCTAGGAAACGTGCTGCCAGCATCCGATGCTGTTGCTACATGCGGAAGGTTTTGTGCCAAAGTCATCCGTTTCCATGTTCCCCAGCACCAAGGGAGCTTTTTTTGTTTCCATTTTCTCTCTCTCCTTTCTGAGGCTGCAATCGCTGATGCATGTGGTGGGGATGGAAACAGAGTGATTGTATATAAGACTAGTAAACAGTAATAATATCAGCTCTGGGGAAGCTAGGAGGGTTGGTGGGATGGAGCTGCCCTAGATGCTGAAGGGGGGCGTCAAACCCAGGTAATTTACTGGCTCTTTAAAGACTCATGTTACTGAGGCACCACAAAGACTGAGGCACTGTACTCTTTGGAATAAGATTTTTCCTTTTTGAGCACAGCCATAAGGAGTGTGTCTGCCTCAGCACTGCCCAAGAACACCTGCAGATATGTTACTTCTGCCTTCTCCACAGGATCTTCACACAATCCATTTCACTAAATAGTATCGGCAGTACCAGTTGTAAAAAAAAATGTTGCATATTAGAAGCTATGTGGGAACATAATTGGATTAACAGCATTAGATTAATAGCATTTTTTTTTCAGCTCTTTAAGTCAAAACCAGATGTAGAGTGAATTGCCTTTCTGAAGAAAACCACCCTCTTACTTTGGAAGAGAAATAGGTGGAAGAGTGCATACATTTAAGCTTGCACACACTGTGATACACTCCAGCTTCATCAGTGGATGTATTCTGTCATTTTGGAGGTTTCTGCCGTTTTGGAAAACATGATAATTATGACTTTAGGAGTTATTAAAGGAAAATGTATTGCACAATGAAAAGCCCAGTTTAGTAGGACATTAGGGTTAAGCCAAATGTTTAGAAGAGTAAGATTTTCAGAGTCATTTTACTGCACTGTGATGTTTGTAGCTGTTTGCATTTTTTTCCTACCTCATTTTCACTGTGGCCTAGAGTCAGATTAATTAAAATCAGAGTGAACAAAAGGCTCAAACTCCCAGTAAATAGTCATCTTACAGCTAAGAAACGGAGAATAGATCCAAGTAGCTTGTGCAGTAAGCTGAGTTCTATCATAAGCAAAATTGTATCTCTTTTTCCTTTGTTTCCAAATGGCTATTGTGAAACCTTGTCAGATGAGGTAAAGTGTAAAACAGATGTTTAAAAGCTGTCTGATGGTAGATTCTTTTTTTGCCTAAATGAAGTGAGAGCAATAATTTTTGTAGTTGGTATTTCTCTTTTGAGAAATATAACACAGGCTGTGTAAGAAAAAAAAAATAGAGGCTAGGTTCATTACCTAAAAAAGAAAAGCAGAAACATCCTTCATCACATTAGTAGTGACACAGGACTAAGAGAACACGACAACAGCTTTATCTGTTTGATAAAGCATAAAAATGAGTTTCAACATCTACAGTAAAAGCACGAAAGAAGGGGTGCCTGTAGCTCAGGATTCTTTTTAGTACCTGCCTGAAATGAGAAAAATGGCCTAGGGAGAAAGTGTGATTTACCCATTAGAGAGCAAACTGAAACAGAGGTGTTGAAAGGATAAGGAGAAAATAATGACTAACAGCTGTTGTTCCCCTGCATATTTTCACACTATATGACTCTTCTTGGCTTTACAGTTTAGTAGTACGGTCCTGTTTATTGAGAGAAATACAAATGTCTGTCTTTGCAATAATAACTTGTTATCAGTGATGCTGTAAAAATCCCCCCCAAATCCCTAACATTTTGCCATCTTCCCACTGACCTTGAAACATAGGCTAGAAATTGTTAGGTCAATGCTAGGAGATTCTTTGGTAGGGCTGTCTTGTCTTTTTCAGTTTGTGCACAGAGCAACAGTAGCATCAACAGTTACTATCCGAGCCACAGTTTAATCATGTTAAAACCTCTGGAGGCAGGAGCTACATGCAGCTGCTGAGCAAATAGTTGATCAAATGGCAGTGATGGAACACGCTTAAAACTGGTTTTTTGCATACAGTAGTGGAAAGAATAGTTCTGAATTCAGTATGAAGTCTGATAGAGGCAGTCCCCTCGTGCATTCTTGACTTATCTAAACAAAATGATATTGTCCTTTCTGTGCCTTAGTTCCTGCTCTTTTGTATTCCAACTTTTTAAAAAGCAGTATAACTCCTGAGCGGAAGGTTGTTCTTGGTTGTGCATAAATAACTAGACTGCCTTTAGTAAAGCAAGACTGGGTGTCAGGATCTAATACACTGTGCTTTAAATATTATAGTGAAATTAAACTGAAATATGATGTTATATGGTTTTATTTACTCTCTTACACAATAATAAAAATACCTGGGCATTCCATCAGTTCTCAGCTTCTTGAAAATTTCTCTCAAGATCATAGTTTGTTTTTTTTTTTATTTTCTTATACCACATTCCAAGCACGTCATAGCTGGAAGTTTACAGTGTTCAACTCTGTTTAGCCACAGTTTGATTTTTATAGAAATTTTTGTATAATTGCAGTTGAAAAATTTCAAATGCATTACAAATAATTCTTGTACAGTCACTCTGGGTTTACAGCAGTAGAACCAAAACCCAGTTTTGTTTTCTCAGAATATATACCAAGCAGTATTTATCCAGAATGAAAGTACTTCACTTGGTTTGGTTTAAATTGATTAAAAGTGCTTTTGTGACTTTCTGCAGTATGACAACTTGAAATGTAATGCACTGTTAATAGGATACACAGAAGAGCAAACACAGAGGTCTGTGCAGATTGGAGTGTGCTACTATAAACAAAGAAAGTGTTTGCAAATGGTTTAGAGCTAAATTTGACAAGACAGTGCTAATTACACATGGACATGGGAATATCTGGACAGAGGACACTCAGCTGGCTTCATATTAGCCTCTCTGAAGGCAGTGATAACTCTCACTTATTAGTAAAAGAGGGACATTTCGTGAAAATTATTGCATGAGTTAATATAGGGAGAGAACTGGCTTGGTCTTGTTAGGGCTTTATTTTAGTGAGAAAGGCAAGGTCAGACATGTGGAACTGCTCCTCTGCTTACTGAAGCTGGACTGAGGAAACTGATTAACAGACAAAATTTGATTTTGAGTATTTTCTAGCCTACCTTCGTCTTGATGCTTCCAATTTTGGCCGCACTTTAGGACTGAGTTTTGGAAATTAAGTGTATGCCTGGCATTTCCATACAGATACTGACTGTACATGCATATGTCACTTATTTACATGTTTGGACTATTAGCCCATAAGTGGGTCATTTTTTTGCCAGTAAATGTGAAGTTTGCATAGGAGATTTATGTGCACACTTTGGTAGATGTTCATCTGTGTGCAATTATAATTACTTTACTGGAAACTGTGCAGTCATGTCTTATGAGGCATCAAGCATTTTTTAGTTGTCATATGATATTTAGGGCATTTTTTCTGTTATAATTTGTAAAACATCAGTTTGTAAAGAACAAAGAAGAGCACAGATGGTTTTACCAACCTCCATCCTCACCATTATTTGTTTTTTATACAGTATTTTCAATATCACTAATGTACCTGAAAGTGGGCTTGGCTCAGCATTTCCACAACATGAAATTTTTTGTCGGTAAATAATATGAGATCCAAATTAAGTCCTAAGAAATAAAATAAATGCAAGTTAAGTTTTCTTATGGGAAAAAAAAAATGGAACAGAGTTTAATCAGCAGGTTAGTCTATTCACATTACCAATGGCTATAAAACTACTGCTTGGCTAATAAAGACCATGCTTATCCTATTGCTGTTGTGTATTTTTTCCATCTTATTTATATACAAAAATGCAGCACATATTCAAACAGTGTAATTCCACTTAAGCCCAAGTGCCCGGTGTTTCCTACAGAGGGGTATGTTTGGAGGCCGAAAGATGGAATGCTCTTTCATGGAGACATCCCACTTCTCACATTTTCTCTGGATTTTGACTAGGCTGTCATAGTATTAAAAATCATTCATTTTGTGGAGAAAATTATTCTTCCCCTTCCTGTATTCAAGGGAATACACAAAGGGTTGCAGGAACACTGGAAGGAAAACTTTGTGAAAAGGAGGGCTGCATTTCCAGGAAAGCACGTCCTTTCACCCTCTTTGTTCTAGGAAACTAGCACAAAGGAACCTAGTTGCTGGTGACTTAGGATCAGAGGATTCAACAGCAAAGGGGCACAGCTTTACAGTCCACCCTGCCACTGAGACTGAAAACCTCCCGCTTTCCCAGATTTATCTCAGCCCTGATGCCGCTACAAACTTTGTGGTCACGTGAGCACGTTGGGGCGATCGTCGGCATCTGCTGGGGAATAAGCAATATGTTTGTGTTTGTGTGTGTGGTACACGCACACCTGCTCGAGGCCCCTGCACGCCCATGTGGCAGGGTGTTGGGCTTCCGCATTTCCCTCCCCCATTGCACTCCGCTCCCAGGCCCAGGCTGGCAAATGGTAAAGGATAACATATCCACATGGGGAAGCGACACATTAAGGGACTGAGAATGTGTAATGGGATCAGCCACCGGTTACAGGGATCTTTTAAAAAATAGGAATATAATTTGCTGTTGAGTTAGGGGCACTTTAAATTCCGTGCAGATAAGGAACAGAGACATCAGTGCTAAACACCAATCTTGTAACTTCTTTTAATAGAATGGGAGTCAGTGAAACACTGATACATCATTAATGCTGGGGCTCAGCAGAAGTGTCTGGCTGGCTCAGCGTAATGCAGCATAATGTCACAACGTTTGCTGCAGTTGGAGCGCGCGGTGCTGCAGGATGGCACTGGCAGGGTTTGCCCCCTTGCCTCTAAAAAGAAGTGAGAGGCAGCCAAATGAAATGAAGGCGCTTTCGCTCAACAGCTATTGACAGAAGAGATGAAGAAATTAGATAATCATTGGAATGTCCTGATCTGACTCCTCCAGTAATACAGTCCCTTAGCAGTGTCACCTCTCCTCTTGCAATGTTCCATCCAATTAACTGTTTCTTCAGATTTATTGCTTTCCTGGCTAAAAAGATAGCCATGGAAGCAGAGTGGTGGTTTTTCAATTTCCCCTGTGTCTCTAAGACATCAGCACAGCTTCAGGTCTCAAAAAGGATGCATGCCACTAAGCTGGTGATGTATATAGCGCAGCATTTAACCTCTGGCAGGAGGGAATGAATTGCAAGAAACAGTGATGTGCGAGCTGTACCTCTGACAAACAAGCACCTGAGAAAGGCAACGTGAGTCCTAAGGACAGCAGTGCCAGCGCCGAGGAGTAGACGCGGTACACTTGTACTGCACTGCGGGGATGTCACAGCTCTTACAGAGGCTCCCGGAGACAAGCACTGACAGAGACCCCCTGGCCCTGCGGTTCCTCACTGGCTTCTGGTGGCAGATGTTATAAAGCTGCAAATTCCATTATGATGGAATTTCAGTACTTCTTCATTGCATATTCACATCCCAGTGATCCTTAACAGTAGCACTGAACACAGGGAATATGGAGCTCATTGTACAGGCTGGTAGTCTGCCTGTCTTAATGAAGTTGCAGATACATGGCAGGGGTACCAGAGGTAAGTATTGGTGTCACTTATTTTTAAGGCTGCCTGTCAGTACCCTTAAAATTCACAATTTACATTGCTTATAGCTTTCCAGATATTTTTTTTCTTTTGACTAAATTTTCCCATTGTAGATTTATTCAGGCTTAGTTTTTGGGGAAACAACGATCAAAATAAGATGGCTCAAACTATTGAGCCATTTCCAAGAATGAGGGAGAAATGGTAGAAACATCATCTTGCAACATAAAAAACTTACAGTAACTTTTTTAAGGAGGCATTTAACAAGTACAGGAGCACTGCATGGTTTTGGACCGTAAAGTTTGCTATTGCACCAGGTATTTGCCTTTTGGTTTTTTCTCTGAAAATCCGCTCAAATTCAGCCAATTTCCAGGTCTATGAAAATGATAGTTTGAGTTGCTCACTAAAATGACTTCGAAGAGTTTACTTACTAAATTCCTCAAAGAATTAAAACTGCCTGGGGCTCATTTCATCCAGAACTGACCAAGGCTATCCTTGCAATGTAAGCTTTGTGTTGCCGGAGGCTGGGGTAGATTTTGAAGCAAGTTCTCCAAACTAGGAGGTGCTTGCTCTTCTTCTGCTCTCTTCCACTTCCTTTGCACAGCCCAAACACTTGGGCTGCAGAAAGAGGAGGGTGACAGGAAGAGGAGGAGGAGGAGGAGGAGGGGGAGGAAGAGGAGGAGAAGGGGAAGAAGTGGACAAGTGCTTTGGTGGCACATACATGCTGGGAAGTTGGGTTGAGGCGGGGGTTTGTGAGATACTGAGAACCAGGACTAGAAATGATGTTCAGGGGAGGAAGTGGGGAGGTTTAATTAGCCCAGTGGAAGACTAAGTCTGGAAAAGGAGATGAACGGGAATTGGGTCTGCAGCCTCTTTTGTCTCCATTCCTCTGCTTGCAAGAAAAAGACATCTTTTTGTACTTGGAGCAAGCAGCAATACACCGCTTAGGAACCATGGCAGACACCAGTCCCCAGCCATTGCACCCGCAGCCAGGCATGGTGGCTGCTGGAGGACACACCACCTGATCACTTGGGCAGACAGGTGGCCCAGAGTATGGGCTGATGTAGTTGATTACATCCTGGCCTGCGAGACCTATGCCCACACCGATGGCCTCTGCAAAGGCCCTGGGGCTCTTGGAGACCCTCTTCCCTCCTGCCCTTCTGTGGCATCTTGCACCCGCAGGTTTCACAGTGGACCTGTCTCCTCACAGGGGAATACAACCATTCTGGTAATGGTGGACTTGTTTGCCAGGGCAGCTCAATTTTTCACCTTCAAGGTGTTACCCGTGGCCCTGTTGACTGCCTGACTCTTCCTACCGCGTTTTCCCATGCCATGGCCTCCACTCTGTGTCATTACTGAACAGGGGAGCCTGTTCACAGATTTTGGAGGGAGCTTGTGGGCTTCCTTTAAGGCCAACTCACCTCTCCTCCTCACACCACCCCCATCCCACAGACAGACAGACAGAGACAATCAGATCCTGGAGCAAAACCTCCAGGGTCACAGCAACTTCTTCCATGTGAAGTGGGTCATCCTTCCCTCTCCAGCAGAGACTGCCCACAAAGATAATGCTCCCATATCTGCATGGCAGAGCCTGTCGGTGCACCCAGAACCCTGAGACTGGAACCAGGTTGGGTGTGGAGAGAGGTGAGCAGAAAAGGACACCCATGTGTGCTGAGCCCAGGGGACAAATGGACTAGGGCTTGAGCTCATGAGCGATGTTGTGTCTGGCTGAGCAAAGAGCTTAAGTCCTGGGGAGGCATCCTGGAGGAGCTGGCTCCAGTAGATGTGGGGAAGGATGTGGGGAGAACTGACCATGTTTGAACAAGGAGACTGGATCCAAATTCCCAATGGGCAGTGGAGAACAGGAGGAGGGAAGGGGCAGGACAAGTCACTGAGGAGTGAGGCTGCAGAAGCAAAGCAAGAACAGCTAGAAAAGGAGGTGGCAAAAGAAAGCATTGAGTATGGGAAGGACAATTTGGACTGGAAAAGAGGAATGTCGTGATGCCAGAGAGGAATAGGTTCTGTGTGAAGGGTGAAAGATGGATGTGAAGGAAACTGGAAGAGACAAATAGCACTAACAGGGTAAGAAGCATGAAGTGAAGGACTGAGGACAGGAAGAGCTCTAAGTGTCAACAAATGGGGAAAAGACTGGGACAACAGTCAAAGGGCATGAGACAGGTTCTTCCTAATGCATGACATTGGGCCTGGATGTCTTGGTCTCAGAGGCGGTCTGGAGAGAAGCCTGTAGAGCGGAATCTGAGACCTGTAAATAAGTGAGATGAAGAGCTAAAACTGGCGAGAGACATGACTAAGGTATTAGTACATTTGAGGGGAAGGGACAGAAGCATCAAGTTTGGAAAAAAATAGGTATAGTAGTTATGGGCCCAGTGTCCGTGCTTCCCAAAGCCTTGGGAGCTTTCCACGGACCTTGGGAGACCTTATAACAGCAAAGTCTGAGAGAGCTTCGGGCAAGGTTCCATCACCTTCTAGGGAGGCTCCAGGTTGGGCTACTAACAGTTACTCTGTTAGTTCAAGTAACAAGACCCTGCATCATAGACCCAACATTTTCTTATCTAGGTACTCCTATTGCATTACCTGATGATTTTTAGCCCCCTCAGTTGTTCTGTTTGCATTTGTACAAACATAGGAATTCACCTCCAGACTGTGATGGGGAATACTTTTAACACTGCAAAGTCAATCACTTAAAAATCCTGAAACTTTTGGAAGGAAAAAAATTAAAAATTGGTGAGGTTCACATGTGAGTTATGTCTCATCTAATTTAAGTGTTTAATGGTTAAACATTAAGTCTAACAGCTAAGATCTGAGTCTAAAACATGTAAGTCTAAGATGGTGAATTCAGGATGCCATGAGATAGAAACCTTCAGAAGACAACGAATTTCATCCTAAGATGAGTTGTCTGTCTAAAATGTACAGGGCAGGCAAGATGACAAGGTCTGTGGCACAGTCTATGTCTCTCTACTGACTCTAAAAGATGACTCCTTTAGCTTAGAGACGTTTAGCTAAACTAGTTTAGCTTGAAAATAGCCCTTAGATGTCTCAAGCTGGGTAACATGAATCTCAACGATGTGTTTCTATATTTGTGTGTCTGATACGAGAGTCTGCAGTACGATTTGTAGAAGTGTTTATGTCCAGCCTTCCCAGGGTTTGAAGTGCAAATTCCCCCTTGCATTTGTGTGTCCTAAACAGCTTGGACACTATGGATCTAAGGCTCATGACTGCAGCTGAAATTAATGAGAATCGTGCCTTAACTGCAGTGCTATATAATTCAAGGCTGTGGAAAAATGAGATCACCATTATCTCAGACTGGCCAGCCAGGTTTAAAGAGCCTTTTTAACGTTAGTGTGTGTCCTTAATTACCTATGTATAAAATGGCAGCAGTAGTAAGCCACCCCCAATCCTTAAAGGCCCTGTGAAGTCTGTTCATTAATTCTTGCAGCCACCATGGTTACTGGTACTGCAGAAAACTCATCAGAGCAGCATTTTGAAATCCTGTCTGTAAGTTTTTGCTATGCAAGAAAACTGTGGGAGTGTGCAGGCTGTACAGAGAACAAATGATATATTGAACAGCAATTCAATACATTGTCATCACCTATTCTGGGCACTGAGAGGGGGAAGGAGCTTGTGAAAAACAGTAGATGGTGATACCATTGACTGCCTTAATGCGTATACGCACACAAACTGAATTTGTGTAGACAACGATGATTCTGGTATTTTTCTAACTTCTTGGTGCTCACTATCACAGTCTTAATAATGTCATTTTGACACGTGATTGTCTGGGAGTGTGAGACAGATGTGTCTCTGGTTTATTCCATCTGGAGATTTTGCCTAAGATCCTCCCCTTTTTAATTTCCCTCAAAAGCTTCTGTGCATGTCTTTATATGCCCCACCTTAATATTCAAGGTATTAGAGTATCCACTATAAAATATATGAAAATATTGAATATATTTTATATTGGGTGCTAAACTATGAGGTGCAATGTTTAGTTTTGATATAAATATATGTATATGCATATTACTCCAGGGAAAATTTCCAAAGTAGATAATAACAAATTTTCTCTGACAGGCATAGATTTGTCATTTCCAAAGAACCCAAAGACCACTATCACAATGTTTTTAAAGCTGCATCCTCAATATTTTTATCAGCTTCCTCTGCTCAGCATTTTATTGATTTCTTTCCTCTTTGACCTTCAGCCACAGTCTCATTATCACACATTGCATTCTTGTACATCCTAGCATTCATGATACGAAGTACAGAATAGCAAATCAATGTGGTATCACATTATCGGAAATTTTCTTGTCTCATTTTTAAAATTTTCTCCTGATGGATTTTCTTCATTAGTATGCTTTAAGAACTCCACAGATCCCACTTTCCAAGTTACTGATGTGGCTTTACTTGGTGGACAGAAGTCTCCAAATAATTAGTATTTTGTTAGTCAGCCAAGTATCTCTCTGGCCTCCAGGCATTATTGGAGCATAAGTATAAAAAAAAAGTCTGATTTTTTCCATTACATTTACCTCCTGTCTTCTTAAACTGGTTCTTTCACCAAAATAACAGTTCATATCACATACTTTTTTTTGTTATTGAAATACTTTATGGCTATACTAGGCATTGTAAATTCTTGCCTTTTGGTTTTCCTTACCTTCACAGAGTATATATTTATATCTGTATCTATATTTATACTGTGAAAATATATTCTATATAAAATATATATTATATAGAATAGATATATTCTTACCATCTCATAACGTATATATTATACAGACAGATACTGTGAATATATATATGGTATGTTTTTACATATATATATATGAAATACACATTAAATTAGCTTTTACCTGAACATATGTGACCTAGTTGGAAACCGACACATAACAAATCTAAACCTTGTCAGATATCTCTTCCTAAGTGTGTAAGTTTTGACAAATATATATATTTAAAAATAGTGCTGCTATTAAGAAGAAATAACTTAAAACACAAAGAATGTTCAGAGTGTTTTCCAGATGAAACGCAGAGCTCATCATGGAAATGATTGCCTTGGGTATTCATTATCTCAGCACTGCAAGAAATCATTCGTATCATCTGTGATATTAGCGTTCAGCAAATGCTCCAAAATAAAATGTTGTTTGACATGTGCACCAAGTAGATTTTTGCCTGAAATAAATATTTTAAATAAATTGAAACATATATATTTGATGGTGAGCTTAATTATTTACTGGTTTTCTTAGAGAGGATTCAGAGGACATGGATAGGGAGTGTTAGGCATAATTTGTACAAATACTAAGTGAATGCTTTGTTAAAGCAACTTCTATACATATATGTTCTTAAATGCCTTGTTGAAACAGTCTTTTTCTTTGAATTTGGACCTATATTAGTAATGGATGAAAACCAGGGCTATGTAATAACTCCAGAATAGTTGGGGGCTTCATTTCCTGGTACATTTTTTGCTTTTATCAGACAAAAACTCTCATGTTGACTGGCAGCACTCTGGCGATCTAGAAGGGATTCAATAGCCTCAAAAGGAAATGCACTTTTAAAGCCTGCCCTGGCTCCTGAAACCTGCTGTGACTTTACTTTGAACTGCAAGGGAGTCGTATCGATTCTCAGCAGATGCCGCAGTGCCAATAAACACCTTCCCGTCAGAGGGAGGGAGGGAAAGTATGTCTTGACACTGAAAGACCTGAGCCTGCTCAACCAAAGAGAAAATACCATCTTCTGAGGATCCATCCTTTCATTTCAATTCTTCAAAGAAATGTAGAGCTGAGATGCTATTCACAAGATTGCTTATATCCATGAGCAAGGGAACAGTGGAAGAGCAGTGCTTGTTTCTCCCCACACTGAGGCCAAGAAAAAAATTGTTTGAAGAAAACCCAACAGAGCTTTTCTAAAGAGGTTACTATTTTTCTTCCCTTTCCTGCTGCAGCCTCTGTTCTCTCTCGCTGCTCTCTTTCTGTGGCAGGAGAGCAGGTGCAAGACAGACGCTTTGGCAGATAAAGATGTTCCAGTACTATAATTATAATCAACATTTCTGTGTAAAATACCCAAGGGTTTCTGCACGCACAACACACATAGGAAGTTTCACACGGAGTTTTCAGTTCCTTGCTCTCAGTCATCATATCATAAATGCTAATAGCTTTAATCTTCTGGAGAATTCCAGATTTGGGTGTGTGTGTCTGTGTGTGTGTATAGGTAATATGCCTGAGAAGTACTGGCTTGACCAGTCTTAATCCTCCCTTGCATCCAAGATGTCCTTGGCATAGTGGAATGAGAGAGGAAGCACTGGGAATACTCTGCAAAGACTTGTATTTATGAATAGCCTCAGCCTCCCCAGCACGCCCTTTATGTTTGTGTGTAAGGCTGATGGTGGAGAAAGGGCAGAGGCACATGTAGCATAAGGCTTTGGTATTTTCATGGGCTTTATCTGGACATGGGATTCCCTATCGCAGGCCAAGCAGCAGGACAAATCTGGACAGATCTCAAGGGCTGAAAGCAGCAGCAGTGTAAGCTTTCTGGGAGCGCTCCCTGGAGAAGGAGGACGTGGGTTTTGCGTCCTCCTCTATGCTGCGCGTGCAAGCTATAGTGACAGTTGGGGTCACGGCTTTCTGAGGCAGACACAAGAAATTAGCTCAGTTAAATAGCACACCTCAGTGAACACTGGAACCGAGGGCATAATTTTCAACAAATCATTTACTTCAAAAGGTTAATCTCTGTGTGTACAAGTGTGCATGTTCCTTTATTTTCATAATATGACTGAGAACAGGCTGAGAAATACTTGAATATTGTTTGTTTATTTTAAAATATGTGTCTCTATTTTAATAAATTTGGTTTTGCAGTTCCTCCTAACCGAACTGAGCTATGTCAAGGAAGTCTGTCAGCAAGATGGACAGACTCATCACATCTCTCTGCTCTTTTTGGTGAATTGGACTGCTATGATCAAGTTGCCCCATGAGGACGTTACACACATTCATATTAATCAATTAAGATTTCTGTTCGCTGAACATCTCCAGTATTGTGTTTAAGAGTCTTTGTTTACATAAACCAGCATTCTGGTAAGCAGAATAAAGGCAAACACAAAATGTGTGAAACCCCCAGCTTTCAAGGTGGAGTGGAAGGAGCCTGCTAACACTCAAGATTAAAAAACATATTGTAAGAATGTTTTTAAATGAAGGATTGAGGATGAGATGACAGGTGCAGGAGAGCATGCCAGTTGGACTGACTCATTATCAAAAGGGTAAAACTGAAAACACTCTGCGTGCTTGAGAGAAGACGACAAAATCCAGATAGGAAACAACTAAGATCAGTGCAAACAATCCAAAGAAAATTGGCCATAGAAAAAGCGATTAGATCAATATACCACATAAAAGCGCTCTGTGTGACTGCTGGGAGTCTAAGGATGGAGATTAGTGAACTGGAACATTTAATTTTAAATGTTTTTAATAGTAGGCATCTGCTAGAAAATAATCAATGGGATACTGCAATAGACTAGAGTACAAATATATCTGAATAACAGAGAAGATTACACCATTAGAGAGAGGAGAAGTAGCTGTTGTTAAAAGAAAGCTAAGTTTCAAATTGGTAACAGAATGAAAATGTTCTGTAAAATCAATTTGGGTTGAAATTCCCTATCCGAGAAGGAGCAATAGTGGAAAACCTGTTGTCCCGTACTCGGAGGTTAGACCAGCCTACCTAGAAGACAGCCCACCCCATCCCGAGGCAGGGCTCCACATAGGTGGAACCAGCCCGGCTCTGCAAGTGCCCATCCCTCCCTGCTGACAACGAGCCCAGGAGCCTGCCTGGCAAGCTCTGAGGAAATGTTTACCTGTTCAATGGGTAAAGGTAAGCATGATAAACTCACCTGATGATCAAGACCGTGGTGCTAGTGATTTGACTGGTGACAACAGCTGCAAAACACCCTCAGATTAAAGGCTAAAGGGGTTGGGTAGGTGCAGTGGGAGACTTCAGCTGTCTGCAGGGGCATTGGGAAATGTTCAGAGCACGGTATTCTTTGGAGATTACAGTTGTAGACAGTTTTACTTCTTGGCCTAACTAGTCAGATGATCCACAAGAGGAAAAACCACTCTAGGTTTCATCCTGAGAAGTCTGCAGGAGCTATTTCCACATAGGACTACAGAGGAATAACTCTGTAGCAACGAACCCAAGATATTAAAACCCAGTATCCCTGCAAAAATGGAAAAGGCACCAACATTCCAAGTTCAAGAAGGGAGCTGCTTACAAATGATGAAGCTAGTCAAAAGTAAATGACAAGAGTCATAAAAGAACAAAGGTAAATGTTTTATATGTGAAGGGTAAGCGTGGCTTGTAAAGGTTGAAGTTGCATTTCACCAATGCACTAGACGTTGTTTAAGGTACCAACAACTCATTAAGTGAAGATATCAAAATGAAACAAAACCCATGATTGTACCACCCTGTGAGCCGTTGGTGAAACTGTATCTTGAGTATTCCAAAGACTTTTGCTCCACTGATACAGTCTAACTAGAAGATACAGAAAGGCAGCAATTAGGGTCAGACACTGGAAACAGCACCTGGGCAAGGGGACTAAACATTACAGGACTCTTCAGCTTAGAAAAAAAGGTGATTTAAAGAATTTTATTGCATCTCTGTAAATCATTAATGATATAGAGATAGTCAACAGCTATTTCTCATAACCTAAGATCTAGAAGCATCGTATAAAGTTGCCATATAGCAGGCTTAAAATTAACAGAAGATGCTTTTTCATACAATGTGTAATTAAACTGAGAAACTCATTGCCACAAGGTGCCATGCAGACCAAAAGCATAGAGAAGTTTTAAAAAGTATCAGGCATAGATAAGGCAGATACATCCCATCCTTTTCAGCATCCACTGTCAGAGACGTGCCTGGACAGGTGCCGTGCCTAGCCAGGGGTAGCTGTTCTTACGTTCTAGCCAAAGTAATTTAAAAGTTGGAGGGAGAAACAAGTTATTATTTTCTCCACTTCTACACGTCAGATAATAACCTTTGATTATTGCAAACTGGGCTGGATTCCAAGAGATAATTTCCAGATGAACATCTCCAGCTAAGTTATCATATCCCAGGGGCTCTCATTTGTAAATGGAAAATAAACATGAATACCAAGTCTTTCTTAACTGAATGAAGCACAGCAGCCCCCTGTCTGGTTATTTCAATGAAGATAAACATCTTTAATTCATATGAAATATATCCCTCTCAATGCACTACTCAATTATTTCCACCTTTTCATTCTTCTGTTATAGTGAGAATTTGGTAAGAAAAAATGTTAACAGTAATAGAGTTATTCTCAGACCAATATTGCCTCTCATTGCAGTTGGTTACTCAGAAAACATGGAAAATGTGGTTGTGCTTATCTGCCTTTTTCTGATGGCTCAGTGCTTTCTGTGACTTGTCTTGAGACACCATGAGCCAGGAGCGATAAATTTAATTAAGCTCCTTAAGCAACAGCGTTCTGACTCAGTAAACATTAACACTTCCCATTATGCCTGAGCAAACACAAAGATCTGGTCTCAGCTTGGGAATATTCAGAGTGCTAATACAAACAACGCAACTTCAGCTATTTTTACAAATGGTCCTGCAAGTTTTTCTAGCAAGTGTTGATCACACTTCTTGCTTCGGAAGAAATGGAGTGGAATCTCTTGTGTGACTACATGAAATCTTTTCTCTGGAATAAGGAGGGGGTTCTATGCTGAGAAGCCTCTAAATGGTCCTCCCATAACTAAAAAAAAACACCAAATCCCAGCTCCCTGAGTAACTAGAACTTAAGTCTGCAGATATTCCCCAATGACAGGGAGTAGCTTGGATTTTTTGCAAACCCCCTGCAGCAATCTGGAGGAGTTAGAGTTACTTTTGTCCAAGTTTGTACCCAGCCAATCTACATTTTACACAGATATGTAAAAGGCACACGTATACAGGCATGTGCATGGTTATACATGAGTTCCCATATTGACTAACAGGGGCCAACATTAGCACACAAGTGTTTCCTAGAAATTTCAGGTGGCCTTATCAGCACAGGGATTGCATCTCTGTGCCAGTCCAATCACTTGCTCATGCTGCCCCAGCAGACCCTTCTCCCCATCCGAGGGGCTGTGTAACACTCCACTCTTCAGAATTCACTTTATTTGTGTTGTTTTTCGAACCGCTGACTGGTGTTTGAGGTGGGCATGTGGGGGCAGAGAGGAACCATGCAGGAATTGTCCATGCTGATACTGTGGAAGTGCCATATGATTGCACAGGTTTGGAGCTGATGGGTCTCTTGGGAAAGCAGGGCTCTGCTCGGGGCGTACTCAGAGAAACAGCGTTGCAGCCATTAATGCTTCAACTCATTCACAAGAAGGGGATTTGAGAGCAACGATGTGATAGAGCAATGGCTTACCAGTAGCAGCACAGCTGAGGTCCTGTGAGCCTGCTGGAGGATCCGCGATCCTTCCCCAGGCGTTTTGGGCAAGGTAGCTTTGGAGCACTGTGGGGATGTGTGCATTGCGCACTGGCCCAGTGATGCATCAGAAATGCAGTAACTTGAACTTGGAGTTAATGAGACTGAGCAATGAAGTTGGATCTTGTTTCTCTTTTTAATTAAACCATTTTAAACTCAGCAGTGAAAATATGGTAAAATGGGAATTTTGTTGTTGTTTCTTATGCTTTTGATTACAATGTAGAAAAAGAAAGCTCAAGGGGTTTCTAAATTGTCAGTATTTCTGTAAAAGGAAACCAGAGCACCTGCATCCATTTGCACTGGAAGGCATCAGGCCTTGGCCTGGTTACTGGCCTTGGTACTCTTCAATATTTCTATTTCATACAAACTGGACGCAGAAAAAACAGGTTAACTTGCTGAGTTTTTGTACTTCCCATTTTGTGTTCTACTGCTAAGTGGCAAAATCTGAAAATAGGGAAATTCTTGCATCCAAGATTATTTTTCACTTGAAATACTTGAAATTCACTTGAAAAAAGGATAGAAATATATTTAAATAAGTCTTTGAAGTTTTATGAGCACTGAAGGCTGAATTGACCCCATTAATGTTCCATTCAGTCACCACATCATCTAGACCTTACCCTTTTCCTGACTCCAAACTACATCTTGTTTACAAATGCATACATGTTTAGCAATCAGCCTTTCTGGCCTATGTGAATTTTGTGTGTTGCAGGTTCTGCGGGAAAATGCCAACTGGTTTAAAGGGTCCCTATTATTTCACTATCTTTGTTTGCAACTGTGTTTTGTTTCCTCTTAGAAGTCCCACTCTCATTCATCACATTTCTTTTGTTCCCTTTTATTATCAGACTGTTGTCTCAGAGAACATGAGCTAAACACCAAATGCCCCTTTGTTAGTTAGTTGTCCTTATCGTTATCATCAGGATCAGTTCCCTTTACATTTTCACATCTGACCAGCCTTCCTGAAAGTCAAAATTATATTACAATTAGAAATGCCGTAGACGTAATGTGCACAGGAACTTCCTATTCATATCCACAGAGCTATGTATCTTGAACTGAACAGAAAAACAAATTGCTGTGTTTGGAGGCCTAAATTCAGGGATAGGGCAGGGTGAACCATGGACTGCTGTGGGATATGTCCATTTTATCTGCCTTATTTGTCAGCTGAAGGGGCGTTGGTGATTCTTGTAAACCAGCTGGGAGATCTCAGCCGATTCTGCCCCAGGATATATCTGTTTAACTCTTATGCCAGGCTGAAAGAACTGAAACTCAGGTCTTCAACTTTCCCAGAAAATGGCCTCATCAGGAGGCAACAGGCCATCCTGATGGGGGAGGGAGAAGGTTTCTAACTCTTGTGAGGACACTCTTTCTGCTGTCCAGAAAGGTATTTCAGGATTCACTGAATCACATAAGATAGAAAGCATCCCCTGAATCTGCAGAGGAGAACAAGTCATGAGTGAGCAAGAGGAGCCCAAGCCCTCTCAGCACATCAGCTACATCAGCTGGGGAAATGGGTGTAAGGAGGGGGATGCATGGAAAAACACCTTAGGGGGGTTGGGGAAAAGCAGGCAGACATGGAGCAGAGGCACTGAGCTGGCAGGAGGAGGACATAGCCGTTGGGTGTGAGTGCCTTACTGCTGGAACCTCCACCTGCAGCCCACGTAAGGAGGTTGCTGTCAGATGCTTGAACGTAATTTATGTCTATTGGCATGATTATCCTGGGAGTAGGAAAGTCACACTGTTCTCAAGATCCTCATGCACAGCTTAGGTAGTTAAAACGTACTTTGCAGCTCAAATATATATGTCTATTTTTCCTTGGCTTTCAAGACTTCCTTGTGCAGAAGTATTTCTAACGTCGTCTCTTTTCATCCTTGAGGACCTCCCTTGCCAACTGTGTCACTGATACAGTGGCTCTCAGAGCTGATTTTACCTTATTCTCCTGCTCACTCACCTTCCCTACGTTCATGCAGGGTTTCTGAGTTCCAATTTTAACTCTGCCTGTCGGCATTTCTTCAGTATGAGAACGACCTGCCTTTTCTCCAGAGATCAGCGGAGAAAAGCTGAATGTGTGCTGTCTGAATCTCTTCCCTTATTATCTCTGCTGTTAGTATGAAACCTTCAATTTTTTTCTTCTTCGCTGTAAACCTTGAGAATGTATTTTAATAACCTTGGCAATTTTCTGAGCAGATCTGGCTCCACCTTCAATTGACACAATGCACAAGATGAGTCAAGGAAAGCACAGAGTTTGCAGGTATGATCACTTGCAAGTACAGAGATTGCTTGTCTTGGGCAGAACCTATGGAGACACTCAAGGTGAGATGTCTTTTAGAGAATGATCTTTATATTCTCTCCTAACCCATGGAGATTCTGTGTAACTTCTTAGTTACTCTTGTGTCTTCTTAGGCTGCATATTTCCATAATGTAAAATGAGAATAGATTGAAGTACATTCCTTGGTCCAGGTGCACAAAAAGCATAGTGGGAAACTGCAGATCGGTGTGTTGCACCCAATACCCTGTATATTGTTTCTGATATAGCATTTCCTTTCTATTAAAAATCCTCTGTGTCTATAAGAAAAGTTCTGTACAGTTATTGATGTCTTGATTTCTTTCTTTCCTTTTTTTTAATAGAATAAGATTAGATGCCAACATTCATAAGCCAAATTTCACTGCCTTTGCAACTATTAATTTAACAAGAGGGCAGTGGAGAAAAACAGTGACTGGGACTGAATAAGGTCAAGACTTCTTCATGATGAAATTATATCAAAACTGGGGTCACACCCTGACAAGAAAGCAAATGACATAAGACTGGTCCTGGGGATTCATTCAGTTCCCAGAGCATCTCCCCGCATTGCCATGAGCCGTGCTACACTGAGCGGTGCTGGTGCCTCTCTGACTGGGGGATCCTGCTCCAGCGCAGATTGTATGCTTCTGCAGGACAGTTTGCACAATCTTATGCAGAAAGCATAGAGCCCAGAATAAATTTTTTTGTTCATAGTCTCTGATATTGTGTGTCTCAATCCTGAGGAGCCTTACATAAGATATTCAAACACCTTGAGCCTGGTGTATAAATGCTCTTTCTGTAGGTAAGAGATGCTGACACTTTTTTAAAATGCCTGACACAGAAACAGATCAATTTGAGAGTATTTTTCTTATACCTAGAACATTCTGTTTTCTAATCATTTTTCTTATTTGAGAGTGGAATATTTTACTTTTTTTCCCATTTGATGCCTTAGGGCTGACTCTATATCATGTAAACTGAGGAAAAAGATTACACAATGTGGTTGCCTGTGTTCCTAAGTCAAAAGGGGTTTTGCCGTCAGTGAGAATGGCATCACATCATAATTCCCACGACAGACTGTGATGACAAACAGGATTACAATCCGCAGCTTAGTATAGGAAAGAAATAGTGGAAGGAAACAAAGTCTTAAGAAACAAAGATCCTGTTTTCTTTCAGCTAGATTTACAGCACAAAATAAAGAAATGTCCTGAGAATTTCACTTTGGGTGTCCCTGACAGGCATTTTATCCTGAAGTTTTTCATCATCTCACATTTGTCACAATCGCTGAAGAATCAAAGTTGGAGTTTGCTGGCTGTTACATTTCATGATATGAAGGAAGATGAATTAGAACTTGAAAAATGAAAGCCTAATAACTAAATCGAAGGTAGATGAAAAAAATGTAGGTCTTAGACCTGTAATTAAATCTCCCCTAGTTAACTTCAGTGGAGACCAGGACTCACAGGTGTATTGGAGCACCTAAGACAACAAAAGGTCTGTAATGTCACAAACCAGGATCCATCTTTTTGACTTCTTAGCCATGCAGAAAGCCTCAGAAATGCCCATTCAACCTGTTGTAGTGCAGACTGACTTACACTGGGCACTTGACTAAAAAACCTTTTAAATGATAATGTTTCATTTGAGCATGTTTTATACTTTAATGCTTGTTCTCTTTTCCTGCTCCACTAGCTGAGACATGTTAGAGAGTAGCATCTTTTTTTTAAACTTACTACAACAAAATCATTGGTTCAGAACCAACTACCAGTGAGGAGTAACTCCTGGGTTACAGTCTCATGTCTTTTAAGTAAAGCACTGCCATCTAAATAAATTGTACCATGTTATAGCTATAATTCCCGTCTGGGTGTACTCTGGGGAAGCATGATAAAAAAGATATTATTCTTCCTGTATTCAGATCAGCTCACTGAAAGAAACTGCCTTTGATTTCAGAGTTTGCTGACCTGTCACTCAAAACATTCTTGGGGATTGCTGTTGTTTCAGGCTGAGGTGCTGTGCAGACTGCAGAAGTCCCATGCCTGCTTAAGAGGATCCGGGAACAAAACCTCTCTGTCACTTGCCATCTTCTGTAGCTCTACTTGAGCACTGTAAATTTTTGCATCCTCCATGCTACCCACATAAGGAAGTAAGTGATGGTTTGGAAAGCTAATTGCATTTCTAACAAGAGGCCAGGGAAATACCTCTTCTCTTCTCAAACTGTGAGGTGTTTCATTTGATATTTTCACTGTCCCCTCTGTGTCTCATGGAAAGAGGAGTGATGGAGCTCCCACACAAAGCAAATGCGTTTACAGATTTGCTTTATAATAAAAACAGTGCTTTCCCAGGCATACACTAACAGTTTTATTGCTCTGTGAATGCATGTGTGACTTGTGTTAATGTACCCATTGAATCACCGCTTGTCTAGGGAACCTGTAACTGTCATGTATAAAATGTAGAGTGATGTAGAAAGGCTTAGTTGTGATATTTAGTGGTTTTGATGCTATGCATCTTTAATACTTCAACAAAACCACAGCTCAGCTGAAAGAAGCACCAGACTTCTTTGGTGGACCAGTAATTGCTCTTAGCCTGTGCATGGATCCAATGTCAGTGAGAGTTCCCACGTTTTGTAGTTCCTTGAAAGGCTGGCTTGGTTCCTTTAGGATGAAGACTTCGCCTTTAATTATGTGTTTATGATTATATTGCCCAACATCGGCCAGCATTTAATCAACATATTTTAGCATTTCTCACCTGTACTGGTGACACAGCTATTAATTATAAAAAATAGGTTCATCTTTAATATTTCCCCTTAGTATTATATAACTTCCTTGAGAATGTGCCTCACTTAACATGACTGCGAGTTTATATATGAATGCTCTAATATATTAAAAATGAGGTAAGCTTACACATGTATGCCTTCAAAGGCAAGTAAACTTAGAAAGATGCTGTCAGGTAATTGAAGTCCGACATAATGTAACCCAGTATTTAAGTATATCTGAACATATCCCTTTCTCTTAGCTGAACATGATTTTGTCTACCTGCTCAGGTCTCGTGGACAATTTGCTTAAAGCATCAGAAGTGTTTCACAAAACCAACTGACAGCAGAAAGCCATTAGTATTTATTTTAATATTTCAGTTATCACAGCTGGTGCTTAGGTTCACATACATAGTACATTGAGAACCAAACTGGTTCCTGGCACTTTCACATTATGCTATGAATTTTGTTCTTCAGGTTAAGCAAAACTTTCTGAAGCTTCTGGAACAGGTTGCCCAGAGAGGTGATAGGTGTCCCATCCCTGGAAACATTCAGAGTCAGGTTGGATGGGGCTCTGAGCAACCTGATCTAGTTGATGTCCCTGCTCATTGCAGGGGGGTTGGACTAGATGGCCTTTAAAGGTCCCTTCCAACCCAAACCATTCTATGATTCTATGAAGCAGCAAGCTTTTCATTGTGATTTTTCACCAGCAATGATAGTCCAGAGAAAAAAAACCCAACTACTGGCTTTCATTGTGCAATGTGACAAGAAACAACTGAAGATGGTTGTAGCTCATGTGGAAACGTCTGGAGTGCACAGAGCTATCTCAAACCACTCCAGCAATCACTTAGTCAGGGTTACTGCGGCCAAACTGTGATGTGTCCCGAAAATCTACTCCACTGATAGATGTAAGCTAGCCATAGGAAGCCTATTTCCACACCTAAGGCAAAGTGATTTAAATAATCTGCTCCAATTTATGTAATTTAAAATTCAATATACTAAAAATGATAATTAGTATTTGGTGCAATCTGAGAGCAAAATGCCCTACCTCAACAGAGAGGCAGAGTTCCCAAACCACAGCCATCAATAACATCAATATCAATTAGGGTCTCTAGGGAAAGGCCTGTTATAGGTATCATAAGTAATAACTCTGGAGAGAAAACCGGACTAGTAATGCAATTAGGCCAAGATAGGTGGTAACTGCTTTGTAATCTGCTGAATTATGTAGGGTTTAAATGCACCCTGAAGATCAGAATTAAGTGTTGAGGAGAGAAAAGCTGTAGAGCAGGGGGGAAGTAAATGCACAGCATGTCATTAAACCGTAGTTAGAGTCCTAAAACCAGAAACGCTGCTTTCTTTGTAGCTCTCTGAATGCTTAGAAAAATCATCTGGTGAATCACATTGTATCTGCTCAGGATGTAAATCCAAAACCTGCAAATCATGTAGCTGAAAGGGAATTCGGAGGATGGAGTAGCCATGAGTGCTGTGGGCGTTGGTGAACGTGGCAGGTACCAAGGGATGTGTGGTACAGCAGGCAGCCCTGAACACCCCTGCCACAGTGGCAGGGAGGGTTCCCTGAAGCTGCTGCCTAAAAAGCCTTTGCGTGAAGTTCTTACATGAGACTCAGATTTGCTCCATAGACTTCAGGCGTATGAAACAACCAGCTCTGCTCAGCCTATGTAGGGAAAAAGAAAAACACAAACCACAGCAACAATTTTTCAGCTGGCACAGAAAAATTATTATTTTTGTAAAATTAACACAGGAGAATGCAAAGCGGTGCCTCTAAAACATTTTCAAGTGCACAGGTCTAGAGGTTTCACACCAAGGACTTCAAAGGAAATATATGAAGAGATCTTGTAACCACTAACAGAAATACTTCAAGGTATTGAAATATTTCAATGTATTCACTTGCAATATTAAAAAGAGGGGAAAATATATGGAAGGTAACAGGCGAAACACTGGAACGGTTTCTATAAGACTGTAGGAGCAAAGAGGTAGAGGCTGAAAATACAAGTAATCAATGTCATGGTTTCATGGAAGGTAGATCTTAAATGAAATTTCACTGTCTTTGACTTGGGCAATAGCGACAATGTGTCAATACCATCTCCAGGGGTTTCCACAGAGCATTTATAAAAAAATATACATATTTATATTTGAAATATAGTTATATATTAAATATATTTTTGTATTTCTATTTAGATCTAAAAGCTGTTATCTGATGAAATTAAGAAGGCAAGTGGTAAATCCAGACATTCACAGACAGGTCTCAAGCTAGATGAGAATGGAGACCTCTGATGAACCAGGCTGGTTTTGCTGGGTCTCCCAGCATTCGGTTTCTAGTCCAAGGCTATTCAACAGTTATGTTGATGATTCACAGGGTGAGTCACAAAGTCTTTGCTGACAAGATTTTGGATCTCAGAAGACAGCATCAGTAACATGTACTAGGAATTGGCTACATAGGGCTCTGGATCTGCTGTGTACGTGGTCCCAATGCAGTAGGGTTTCTTCTAACATCTACAAAAGAAAGAACCAGTTATTGGGGGGGAAAACATATTTCTACACATTTTCAGTGTGAAAGAATATGCTGGAAATGAGCAGCTCTGAGGAGAACAAAACGGGAAAGGGAAACATGGGGGAGAAGACAAATGGTGGTACAGCGCTGCTTCTGCAGCCGCGAGGAAGAAGAGGTCACCTGGGGAGGGAGGTGGCCTGTGAGTGAGGAGGTAAACCTGCCCCCCGTGCAGCCCAGCTGGGAGAGCACCTACACTGCACCGGCCCAGAGAAAGACCCAGAAATAACTCAGGGATTAGGGAAAACCTTTCACAAGAAGAAGCTGGTAGGTGACTCGATAACCTTGTCTCATATGGAGAAACTGGGATCATTTCATCCTTGGAAACAGGAGCAAAATGTGGTCCAGCAATTATCAGCTAAGCTTAGATGAAATGAAAATCTTTTGAAGAGAAAGAGGAGTGAATGACTGAACACTTTACCGCAGAAAGCAATAGATGCTGCTCATGTACTTTCCAGTGGATTAGCTGTCTCCCTCCCGCCTGTGGGCATGGTAGGGAAAGCTGTGTGTGTTGTCTGCACATGTGTGCATTTGAAATCTGGGGCTTACTTTATATACCCACTGGTGGTCTTCTATAGAGAAAATGAAACTCGCCGCTGTGCTCTTAATGCTCATAAATTTTGTAGCTCTGCAATGAGACAATGATTATAATCAAATCTCATGCTTCAAGGCTTCAGGGTCAGGAAAAAGAAACACCCTCCATGCCACCACCAGTACATGCTCCAAATCCCTCTGGGGCCTGATGGGAGACTCTTTTCATTTTCCATGAGCTCAGACATGCTGGGGACCTTGGGAACTTTCTACTTGCCTGTGCATAATGGAGATGGTTTTACTGCCTGAGATGATACGAACCCACCCCTAGTGCTGCTAGGTTCTGGAAAATGGGTGACACTCAGCCTGTCTAAAAAGCATCAGTTTGATATTAGGTGTCCTGGGATCTGCGGGAAGGCAGGTGGATTTATCCGGTACTCTGCTTTAGACTTAATTTATGTGAAGGAGACGACAGAAAATAAATTCCAAAATGAAGCTGAAAATATTCTTTTTTTATATGAATATTAATTCGGGGTGGGGTGGGGGTAACTGGTAATAGAGAAAAAAAAATCAGAAGAAAAAAAGAAAAAGACTGAATGGCTAAAAGAAATGGAAGGACAGATGAGGTTCAGGGAAACTTTTTTATTTATAAAATAAAATTGCTATTATGTTATTAAACAAACAGAAAGAAGGATAGAAAATGGTTGTTTAATTCCACCTGGCTCAGATAAAGGTAGTGGCCAGTCTAGTTATACCACCTCTCTTTTCTGTTTTCCTGTAGTGAGCTGATATTAATCAGCATTTCATTCTGTTGGACAGTAATGGGGAAATGTACTTTAAATACAAAAATATACTAATATGAATTGCAGAAAGCTTGTGAACATGGACTACAACAGTTATTTGGATATATCACAGTTATCATGTATGACCAATAGCAAATATGGTAGAAAAGGGATGCTTAGTGTAGAGGAATTGTAGAAGGTTAATTAACATTGATTACATACAGTTGTGGGTTGCTGCTGGGGTGGTGGGTTGGCTGATGTGGATAATGTACAGCTGTGGCTTGTTTGGGCTAAGTAGCTAAATAGCACTGAGG
>JAVJGI010000062.1:7060901-7085510 GCA_035590275.1 Ibycter americanus
GGCCTGAAGAGGATGAAGAAACAGCATGGACAGTAGGTGAACTTTTGGAACCTTGTGTGGGAAAACCTTGTTGCAGCATGATAGTTTTCTAGTGCTGCGACAGCTTAGGATAATTTACTTTGTGCTAAGTGAGAAAAGAAGCTGTGAATCTGGATATCAATTTATCTATTTTACATATAATTCATGCAACTGCTCAAATAAATGTTGGTGTTAGTCAGAAGCCTTGAGACTACATTAGCTTTGCCACCACCACCTGGTCAAAAGGAAAGAAACATGTCAGGGATGCAAAATGCCTAAGCAAGAAGAGCTATTAACCCTCACTTATTTAACAAGATGCAACTTCTCAAAGTGCATTTTACTACAGTGTTGAGATGAGCATAAGCAGAACATGAACCAGAACAAGAGCCAGACTCCTGAAAGCTGCAGATGTAAAGCAGTATCCCTTTATGTTCCCCCTGTCCTTTTGCCTTCTCCTAGGATGAAGACCCTATATGAATCATTGGGCTGAGCTAGTTGAGCCTTTTTTATATTCTAGTTCTGTACTTTGTGTTCAATCTTTACTGAGGCAAAACTCCTAATAGAGTTGTTATTGATTTCATAGCTAAAGTGTGCTACAGAAGACAATCCTTGATTTCTGGAGCTTATAATCTATGTTTAATGAGAGACCTGTACTGAACAAAGTCTTAAAAATCCGAATTTGTGTTTGCAAAATAAATTTGCCCATCCTGGTACTTTCCCCTTTTTAGTCCCAGAAGCAATCACTCGGTATCCGTCAATACTCATTGACTAAAATGAAATGGAAACGTAATGAAAGGAAAGGAGTCCTGTCAGATGTAACACTGCACATCTGAATTGAGGATTATGAAAGCAGACCTTCAGACCCAGCAACGTGCCAACTTCCCAGCCCCTGTTCTTACCTGAGGATACACAAAACTTACTTCAGTGCATGCATTTAAGTTTGCAAAAAGAGTAGTAGAGCTAGACCAAAGTATAGTAGCTATGGCTGGGGACAAATTGCCCACCTCTGGGTAAGCACTGCAAGTGAACCCCCAGTGCTGTCGGTAGACCTATTTGTTGTGTAATCTTGCTCAGTCTCAGTTTCCTCTTTCCAAAATAAATTACCTATTTCAGAGAGGAGAGAAGCCTGAGTGGACCTCTGCAAAGTATTTACTAAGGCCTCCAAATGGAAAAAATATTAGCTCAACTGTACAAGGAAGGCATGGTGAGGGGAGTTTCAAGGTGGCCATAGCTGAGGTGGAGGGAAGGAGAAGGAGGGATGGAGAACAACAGCATATTGTGCTTGAAGGCAAGCAAATAGTTTGAAGGAGGATATTCTGGGAAACGCTGAAGGATCACCACTGGGATCCAATTTAATGGCCAAGTTTGGCGAATGGGGGGGCACCAAGGTGCACACAGCTGCAGGATGCCAACAGGTCAGGAAGCATCTGGTTAGCAAGCTGTAGGAGACTGATGACCCTAATGGCAAGACTCCAGAACAACAGGTGATAGCATGAAATAAATCAAGAAGGGCCTTGGCCCTACATGTGGTCCACAATTCCTGTTTTCTAGCATCTGAGGTAGGCTCATAACAGGCAGCGGCAGAAACCTCCAAAGCTAGTTGAGAGACACAGTCTCCCCCAAGCCATCTGCACCACTGCTCAACCTCATTGCCCCTTCTCCAGAGATCTCATCCCCTCACTTCTTTTCTTGCTTGTTTACTCCTTACTCACCTTTCCCCTGTTCTCACCTGGCTTATTCCCTCCAGGTGGCCTTCATCAAGCTGATATCCTTATAAGCCCTTTACCCAGGCTGCAATGCTCTAGTCCCAGTGTCAGCTGGGCATTTTGTTGGGAGTCAAGGAGGGAAAAGCTCTGGGCATATCTTCAGGGTAGAGAGATGAAGGCTAAAAGAGCACATGTCTTCCTCCCAAGCCAGTAAGCACACGGCTGGGAGTCACAGAGTCTAATGGATCTGATGGGAAGCTCTGTTGAGCAGGAAATACCAGGTAGGAAGAAGAGCTATTTAAGCTAAAGCACAATGTTAGTACAGGAATAACATAGGATAATATGTCCATGAATTAATCTAGGTTGGAAATTAAAACCTTTCTAAGCTTCAGAGAGGCACAGGAGCAAAACACCACCCCGATAACTGTTGTGGGAATGAAAACCAGTAATTAGATTTTAAGACAGAGCTTCATCAGTTTATGAACAGGATTACTTTACCTGATTGCTTACAAAAGCAAAAATTAGTCTTCATGGCATACAATCCTATGAAGCAGCCTATTTAGTCTGCTAGGTCTTCAGACCAGCAATGGTCCGTTCCTGTGCTCTTTCAAAGTGCCAACATACTACATCCGTGACTGTGGTAGGGCTTTTTTGTGTGCTGCTGTATGTAAAGAAAAAACTACTGGGGTGGGGGTGGAGGGTTGGAATTAAACAGGAACAAATGATTGTGAAGCTCAGAAAGGCTATTTGGTTTTGAGGGGTTGTACAGGATGGTGTCTTGGAAGCAGAAGTTGTGAAATTTCTAGGATCTCATGGCATACAGTCTGTTTGCTGGGGCTGCCCCGGGGTGCAGCGGCAAGCCAGCAGCCTCAGCCAGGCTGCTCCAGCAGCAAGAAGGGATTGCTCTGCTTGTGGTTGTTTGGTGCCATCTACGGCCAGATACTCGTTCACACATCCCAGGATCATTTTAGGAAGGCAAGCATGCAGATGTGTTTTAATGAGATCAGCAACTACACTGGTATGCAATGCATCTATAAATATATCTATGGATATTCATGTATCACTTCTCTGCCAGCAGTTGGATGCTACCAGTGAGCTCCTAAAGGCTGTTAGTAGCTTCTAGAGTGGCTAAATACTTTTCAGGTTGGCCTTCATAGCCAAAGCACAGTATATTAATTTGGGGTATGGAGTTAGGAATCTTTACTGGAGAAGAGGAAACATGGTGCCGGTGAAGATACAGCATGTGGTTTTCTACACAAATGATGTTTTCATTACAGACATTGGTTGCTGTGTCATCCCCTCCTTTCTCCCATGCATCCTCAAGGATGGGCAGCAGTCAGTGCCATGGCCAGCGGTTGCTGTGTTGTTTTGGGGGATGCTGTCTGGCTGTGACCATGGCTTTGCAAAGATGACTCAGATGTAAAAACAACTGAGTAGCTAAGCAGAGGCCTTGACAGCATCCTTCATCTCTGAAAATGCTGCAGCACGTCTGTATGCCCATCCCTTGGCAAGCAATGTCAGCAGTGCTGCCTACCGACTCCCTCCCCAGCAGTAGCTCTTCCATGGGGGGCAGCCAGCAGTGCCAGCAAGGGCATGTGCACAAACTCAGCGCTGCCTGGAGAGCTTCCCTGTCCCAAGGAAGAGGTCTGTGTCTCTTCTCTCCACACTCATGGTTCAGTCCCACTGTCTGACTGCATTTGTGGGTAGCTGTGAGCTTTCCCAAAGAAATTCTGGAGAAATTTAGGGCACATCAAGGCTAGGACCAACCCTGGGTGTGGCTAAACAGCCTCTTTAAATTAGTCTCTCTTCTAGATGACACACAGTGAAGGATGCAAACACCTGCACATAGAGGTCTGCATATCTAGGTCTACATGTGGGCCAAGTGTCCAAACTCCCACCACCACTGAAAGAGGGTATGAGTGGGATGCAGTGTGCACACCCAGGTGCCTTGTGCCATTTGGGGTGCCCTTGCGTATCTCACTCATCCACACAAAGCTCCCACATATGACAGAGGGACCTGCAGGAGTCCCAAACCCTTCTGCAGCAGGAGCTGGTGGCCCAGCAGGACACTCAAGGAATGTTCAGAAGGCTCTAGATGCCTGTGTGGGGACAACAGCAGGCACTTAAACTTAGGTGTATTGACCTGGCACTGAATCCCATTGAGTGCATTGCTATCTTTTCAGAGCTACTGACAGCACATGACCAGCTGGTGCAGTCTCTGTATAAAACGGACCTCAGAATGTCCTCCAATTACTCATAATATGGAGCCAATAATTCCTACTGACATAATTAACTGCTGCAATGCTGGTTAGTCAGTTTGGGTTATGGGAACTTCTACTGAATTTAAAAGAAGAAGATATCTTAACTGATTTTTTTAAATAGCCAAATGACTCAAAAATTGTCTACAGATCCATATCTATAGTCTCAGTCATCTGATGTTTACTAATGCAGTGCATCTCCTGACAGCATCAGTGAGTTTCTGGTGTAGTACTTGAGTGAAGAAGGTGGTGTGCATCCCCATGTTTGTGAGCCAGAGAAAGGGGCTAGGAGAGTCATTCCCATATTTTGACTAAGATCAGTTGTTTCACATTGATAATAAGATTGTTCTAGACTACACAAGCCAGAATTTTACTAGTCAGGGGTTTGAAGGTTCAGAATTTGAAAGCATCACACTATTTGTGATTTGTACTTTGCTAATAGGCTGTATATTATTTTGTTGGATTTAAGAAAATGACAATACTTGGAAAGAGGTATTGCTTCCAAGTATTCCAGCATGTGTAGAAATCAAATGTAATGAACCAATGCTAGTTATCTAAACTGTTTAAGATATATATATATAAAATAAGAGATAAAAAGCAATAAATGTAGGTGGGGAGTAGGGAAAAAAAACACCCAACCAAACAGGTATATATCTCTGACATACAAAATACAAAAAAACCCCACAACCAAACAAAAAACACACAAAAAAAAAACCCCCAAAACCCCAACTGTGAATATAGCAAAAGTGTGTGCAGGATGACTGAGAGTTGAATACCATGAAGCTGTCAAATGGCGACATTGTGGTACTGGGACCTTTTCTTCTCAAGGTGAGTAGGTATAACATCACAGCAGCACTTACAAAGAATTTTGATGGCTTTTGTAACATTGAAAGTACAGGCAATAGGATTGCATATGGCACTGTTAAAAGTGTCTGAATTTGGTCAGTGATAGTAAAACTATCCCCTGATAGTCTAAAAATCATAGCAATTTCTTAAGAGGTCTTTTACTCAACTATCCTCTTACTTTCCAATTTAGGCTGGAGGCAGAAGTAAGGCTGGACCAGGCAGACCTCTCTGACATGCTGTCAGTCTCCTCCCACCTGACAGAAAAGGAAAAAACAGAAGAGGGGAAAACAAGGTACAATGAACTTTAAAAATACAAATATTTTCATTGCGGTGACCCTGTTGGCATGGCACAATTGGCATTGTTTGTGGTTTGAGTATGGTGTATAAAAGCCTTGAACAGGTGTCTGGCTTTGGAAAATCAAACTGATCAATAAATACATAGTCAGAGAAATAACGTTTTAAGCTTTACAAGTGCAATTACTGTAAGCATAGTAAATATTGTGGCCAGCCTCAGCAACATACATCTGAAATGATGAGTTTGATCTTCTTCAGATGACAGGATTGTAATACTTGGCACTTAAAAGTGCACTTATTTCAACAGGAAGGAAAACCTTCTTTGGTTTTGGATAAGGAGATGAAGCAGCACTGAGACTAAGTGGATCCTTTAGATCATAGGTCATTTCAGAAAGAGCAATGCAGAATTCATACATCCTGGGTCTAATTATCATGAAAAAACACAGTGATTTTATGCAAATCAAACATGTGAAAGTGAATGCCGATATATGAATGCTGTGTTGTGTTCATTTCTATTTGGATCTCAGCGCATTCATACAGTTTTTTTGTTAGGCTGTTCACTGCAGGATAAACAGGTTCTAAGTCCTTGCATTATACGTCGTAGAATTTCTTTTCTGGATTAATGACCTGACATCTACATTCCTGTGATTAGATGATAGATTTTTAGCCTCAACATTTATAAGGAGTTTATAATTTGTCTGTTTTGCGTGAGGGTGTCCCAATCTGGGATCTGTAGCCCCAGCAGAGACTCACAGTAGATCATACAGTGATACAACATCCATTGGCTCTTTCACAACATCGCTTTTGATGCAGTCTACCCTTCTTTTGACCTTTTTTTCCACACAACAGACCCATAAGAGGATGGAGGAGGGTTTTTCACATTGCTTCAGTGCAGTGACTTAAGATGGCTGTCTTGTCTTCCTAAGCTCTGTCTCTGCTCAGCTGCACCAGAGAGTCCCCAGCACAGGCCAAACTAAGTCACTGTAGACCAGGTCCTAACGGCTTCTGCTTCCCAAGAAAGATCAAGCGGACCAAGCTCTGTGTTTGGATGGCTAGAGCATAGGGGTATTGACAAAATCTTTGTTCCAGGATGAGGTTGTTGCAAACTTAGTTTGGAATTTAAGGGTTTTCTGAATCAGAAAGGCTTATACCAGGGACAGCTGATAATCTGGAACCCACTCATTTATGCATTTTTTTCTCTCCATGCTCGTGGGAGGAATCACTGTTTTCAAAGAGCTACAGAATAAAATTAACCATTATTCTCTGATTATTCTGATGGCTTACTGTACATACTATCACAAATATTTGAAATATTTAATGTTGAAATCCTTTTGGGGCTACTTCATGGTCTATGATTCTATGACTTTCTGATCAGTTGTACATTTGTGGTTTTGCCTGTAGGTGTGCATTCATCTAGGATATATGTCCGTATTTTACTGGATTGTGTTCATATCTTAGAAGGACCACTTACATTTCATGATCCGGTGCCTCAAAATGCCAATTTAAAAGAAAACAGGAAAATCAAAAGTATGCTTTCAATATCTGCAGTATTATCACAGTATTTGCTGTACTTGACCTTTAAAACCAGAGTATTTTTTATTATAGAAAATATGCTAGCTCTTCTTAACAGGGAAGGGGTAAAATAACTGATCAGCCTTTTATGTGCAGGGTATGCTGCAGAGACAGGAAGGAAAGAAACACTTGCAGATTTGTAACATTTGAACATGTCTTTATTAAAAGAAACTAGTGCATAGCCAGCGGCCTCACTTCTGGCAAAGCATCTAAATGCAGCTATACAAATAAGCCAGTTTCTGAAGTTGAAGCAATAGTCAACCCCGCTGAAGCAGAAGAATCTGTCTTTTCTCTTGGCTCATTGACAAATACGCGTCATTTCCAAAGTCCAGAATTATCTGCTGCTGTTAATCCTGCTTCCCTTCACTGAGAACACAGATGACCTTCAGTTTGCCCCATCTTTGACAACATCGCTCACCTTCAATTACTAAAACTGCATCCATTCTTTTGGCAAAATCTGAATCACTAGGATCTCCCCTCTCATCTGCTGCTTTCCAAAGCCTGTGATGCAGCCCTGGTTCCCGCTGTATGCGGGGTTACATCCCAGAAGTGTTCTATAATTAGAACTGACCACACAGATGTGCCTCAAGACTATGCAGCTGAAATGCAGAAAATACTCATAAAAAAACCCCAAAACAATAAGTTGGTTTCAACTTACATCATTGCTGCTTTCTGTTGGCAGCTTTCCTCCACAGTACTGCACATCACTCTGCCTCCATTCATTTGAGCAGAGGTAATTAATACCTTTTCCATTATTAAAGGCTTGGGAACAGAAGATGAAATCCTGCCTTCGTTAAAGTCAATGGCAGAACTCCCGTGAACTTCAGTTCCTTCAGTATCAGGTCAAAAGGGATCATTAGACCG
Source organism: Ibycter americanus (assembly GCA_035590275.1). Classification (NCBI taxonomy): domain Eukaryota; kingdom Metazoa; phylum Chordata; class Aves; order Falconiformes; family Falconidae; genus Ibycter; species Ibycter americanus. Next base: position 7,068,460 of record JAVJGI010000062.1, read on the forward strand.
TCCTGTATATCATTGATATTGTGTTGGACTACTGCCTACCTCCAGGTGGCATCCAAGCTGTGAATCCAAAGGGACAGAAAATCCACCACTATCCTTGATGGTGACACGTTCCCATGATTCGTTACTATCCCACTAAAAAACCCCCTATCTTCTATCCTATTAAGTTTGCCCAGTTTAAAATTCTAGGCACTGATATTTTGTAGCTTTCCTTCCCAAACTAAAAAGACTTAACCTACCTATCATATTTTCTCCAGAAAGATGCTGATTCACTATAATTTAACCTCTTTTAAAAATTCTAGCAGGTTTAACTACCCCAAGTAAACACTGCAGTTTCTGGCACCTTCCCAGGTATCTCATTTCTGTGTCTTTTGCCTGCACTTTTTTTGATTCTCCCATCTTCTAAAGATGTGTACAAAGGACTCTGTGTGGTGTTTCAATATCTATTTCATCAGCTTCACCTACAACATTATCTTCCCACACTTCTGCTGGTTGCAACCCCATCTAAGCACACTGTGTGTGGTGCGGGGTTCTCACAGTGAGCTGCTTGCCTGCAGTGGTCCTTACATCCTCTCCTGGCCACATCTCCCTTACATAGACACAGTCTGAGTACACTGTTCCAAGATCTATAAGACTGCTTTGGGCTATATTAAAGTATATTTTGGTGCAGTTAAACAAATAGTTCAGATCACTGTGTACGATAGCCTAGTCCTCATCATAAGCATATTGCCAGTCCTTGTCCTCTGCAGACCAGGAGTGTTATAGATCTGTTACAGATCATAGAGAGCATTGCATATGCTGCAGCCATGCATCCCATGTAAAGCCCCATTAGAAATATTCGCATTTGACAGTAATCCCCAAGGACAATTCTGAAATGCTTCATTTAGCTTGCTCTCAATCATGTTTAAATATTATTTATTGGTATCTTGCACTGCTTAACTGTACTTGGAAAGCCAGGTGAATGTCCTTGAAAAAGTCTCTCAGGTGGCAATCACATAGCTACATTTATCAACTAAAGTTAGACTCTCATAGAAAAATGGAATATGTGGGGCTAGGCTCCTGTAGCCAAGACTCCTGCAAAGCCGACAAAGCTAAGGCTATAGCAGTAAATGAAAAAGGTAAAGAATTTGCCAGAAGCAGGGTGTTAAATACATAAAACTACAGTGACTTCTGTTTGGACTCCGAGACATCCCAGTTAAAGACAAGCTGTATGTATTCACTTGGTGTTCTGGGTAAATGCAACTCTGAAGCCAGGCAGTGATGCTGGACATTTTATACTAGCCATTAGAGTCTTGGTATCTAATCATCATGGTTAGGATAAGGAGAAATAGTGATATTAATAAAGATATCTTGTACAGCAGATAAACAATTTATGAAGGCTTATCTCCTAATACAATTATACCAGTATCAGTACTTCATAACACCAGTTGGTTGACACTTCTGTTGCGGCATGGTATTGCACAATGCTTCACACTTCTATAGCACACTCCACCTGAGAATCTGACCCTTTACCAAAAATAATGAGTTGAGCTCCACAAAACCACCCTGAAGCAGACCTTGTGCTAGTCCCAACCTCAAGATGATTAAAGGGAATGACAGCAAGGATAAGGAGTGCCCAAGGTCACTAAGAAAGTCTATGGCAGAACCAGTTGTGGAACTAAATTTATTTCCTTGCCTTAAGCTTTCACCACAAGACAGTTCTTCTCCATAGCATAACATGGGGAAAAAAAATTTAAAAGCCTTTTATTAATAAATAATTTCAATATTTTGCATGGAGGTTCCCCCAGGATATTAGTGCGATGATGTACTAGAGAAGGCTTAGGTAGCATGCAGTAAAAGAAAGCAGAGTTTGCAAAGTCAGGCTCTCAATAGCTGGGAAATGCTAGAATGAAGGTTCATGTGCAACTTGGTCTCTTTGCATTATGGTATTTTTCTGAAGACCATTCTTTCTCTGCCACTGAATATGCAGACATAACTGGAAAAAACCCCATATGCAATCATATAATTGAAGAGGGTTTTGGGATCAGGTAACTGGTCTAGCTGTTGTCAGTGTGAGTCCTGCTTCCCTACCTCCAGAAGTTATAAAATGTACAGCAAATGAGGCAGGGGACTGCAGACAATTGAATTCAACCCTGGAGAGGTTGATGTTGTCCCTGCCTCTGTCATTTTTCATTTCCTTGTGGCCCAATGGTAGGCATTTGGGTCTAAATTAGAAAAGGGCTGAACGTTCACAGCTGCATTTAAAATTGCTAGCTGCAAATTGAACACATGGAAAAGATCAGGCTCTGAGCTTCTAAAATTGGGCACCGAAATTTACATAATACTTGATAATTCTGGGTTTAACATCTGTTCTTCAGGTCTCTGTCTCAGGTCCCTGGGCATAAAACTGAGGAAAGAGTAACCTCAAAACAGAGCTGTAGGGATACATTGATTAATTTCGGTAAACACTGATAATATTGCAAACAGATCATCGCAGTAAATCTCATAAGGAGATTAATAATTCATTAGAGGATTTGAATAATTGTGTTAATAATGTGTAAGTAAGGCTTGACCTTACTGAAAGCTGAATATTTGATTAGCTTGCCCCTCAGTGAGGTTTGTCCATCCTCTAGACAAAATGAGGCAGAAATGCTGTGGGAAAGGATGTGACTGTGTCATTAGGTACGGTATTATTAACTGTACGCACAAATGAGCTAAATTTGAGTTACTTTCCTAATTTTGGCACTCCCTAACTTTTCAGAGGCTGAATAACTCTTTAAAAACATTAACATTCTTTAATTACATGCCTCTGCACACTGAACTCTATGTGTACTATTTTTTTAGTATAATTTGACTGTAATTGCCATATAGCCAGTGGCAAATAGCAGCTCCCATGAACTTGCAATTTATATGACAAGTACAGGGAATTATGTATACAGAAGGTAAGCCAGATTGCTGTTGTGAGCTGACTGAAATATAATGTACAGATAATAATCAACTCCCCTTTGTTTTAAATATGTACTTTTTGCGCTGCCTTCCTCTGCTCAGGCTTATTTACTATGAAAATCACATGTTTCTGCTGCTCTTGAGATGCTGGTATAATTTCCATACGGAAAAATCTTTGGTCTCACAGTGGGAGAACAGGCTGTTACACACGACATACAAACCACTGCCTTCAATTACACAAGCGCTGCCTTCACAGCGTTACACAGTGATTTCCATAAGGTCCTCGACATCCCACCGGTGGGTTTTGGCAGATCACACCCCAGGAGTGCCATACCAGGCAAAACTGCCGATTTTAAAGGGATTTTTGCTAAGCAATGCATGGATACTGTGTTTCAGAATACACATGGTGGAGGGATGCTAACAACTGCTGCGCTGCTGTTCACCTCAGGAAAAGTCCTTGCAAGGCTTTGCCACCACAGGCTTCATTTTGCCTCTCTGACAGGCCCTTCCCATCACCAGAAGGAGTTCCCTGCAGTTTAGGGACGCAGAAATCTTATCCCACTGTCAGAAAGCACCAATACAATAAGGCAGGAATTTTTTCACTGATAGTCATCAACCAACCTACCACGCTGCCCTTCAGCTGCTGCTGGAAAACAGGGATATGCAGACCTTTGGCCACAACAGACCACAGGGTACTATATTGAAGGGACAATGTGGCTCCATGAAACACCACATTTTGGGTTTATCTTCTCTCTAGATGGTAAAATAATCCAAGCTCCAGTCGATTCTTCTGATGCCACCAGCCAGCTCACTTCAACTGCTTCCAGGTATCAGCAGCCCCCGTTCCAGCTTGGGGCCAGACCTTGCAGGCTGACTTCCACATCAATAGGAAATCGTGCCGGTACTTTCACTGATCTACACCTACCCAAATAAGAACAGGACTTTTTACTTTTAAAAATCAGGGGGTTACCCATATGCAAAATTACACAATGACAAAAACTAGAATCCTGTTATCTATTCAAACACCAAAACAGATACATAGTATAGCTTAATGCTGATGCCAACTTGTAATGAAATAATCGGTTTTAATTATTTCTGGTCTAACTTCATACTACAGATTTTAATAGTATGGTGGTTTTTTTACAGTATGTGCTTTAATTTGGAGAGGAAGGACTTTTTCTTCTAGCTTCAGAGAACTTTTAAGGCAGTCAGCCAATATAGAAGGTGTATTTGGAAACTTTCCCTTTGTTCAATTAAGACAGCTGGGAGCAATCCAGATTCAATGCAATGCTTTCTTTAACCAGCTCTCATCAAATTTATTATTCATTTTTTTAGCCTAGCTTTCAAGTAAAACTGATGAGGAAATTAAAGTATGAAAAAACCATTCAGATGAAGGACTGACTTCATCTCTCAAAAAGCAAAAGAGCCAAGGTTAAAACTGTCACTACTAGGAGACCTCTATAATACTAGAGACACAATGAGAGCAAGCTAAAAATGGTATTTCAGGATTCACTCCATTTTTGTGTGCGTGTTTGCAGATTTGTTACAGAACCAACTCCCACTTATGTTAGGTGACTAATCTCATTGCAATGTAGTAACTCACATCAGTAAGGCAAATAGGACTTAGCCTTTACTGACTGTTAGCCCCTTGAATTAAATTATAGCTTATTTTAATAACTCTTTAAGTGTATATACTCTTATCTTAACAACTGCACTGATTTATACGTTTGATATTTGGTCCTATCAATGACAGAATGATTTGGATTTTAGAGGAAAAAATCAGGAAGAATAACTGTGTAAATCATGTTAAACAAGCATGGCTTCACGTGCTCTGAGCACTGCCATCACAAGCGAGCCAGAAAGCAAGCATATAAAATCAATGTCATATCTAACTCTGTTCCGTGGCCTTACAGATTTTAATTAAATAAAAAAATGGGGGTGGGGGGTGGGGGGAAGCTTAGCATCTCTTGTGTGTGCACAGATTAGGCTGAATGAAAGGTTTAGGGTGGTGAATTGTTCCATGATTGGTTTTTGATAGTAGAATTAGTATTATGTCTAGCTGTGACTTTAAAACCTGTAGCAAGGCTGCCGGCTAGCTGGTGATCAAATACCAGTTTGTTTTATTATAGAAACATGAGGCAGTAATCTGGAATGAATATGTACCTTATTGGTCATTTGTTAGCATACAAAAAAAAAAGAAAAGATTTGTCAGAAGGTAGAACAATATTTATTAAAGTGTATGTCCTGGCAGTGAAAGCATTCCTTTTGTAAACAGAAGTACTAAATACAAGAAATTTATGTATATTTGTCAGCAATCAAATGCATCTTGAAATCAGAGAAGGTACTGAATCATAGAAAGAAACATTACACAAAATGAAGACTATTTTCGGTTCTGAAAGATTATGCATTAGCTATTTGTTGCAAAAGTTCTGGAGCAGTGTATGTTGTGATGATCTATGTCTGCCACCTCTATGCAAATAAAAAAACTGAGGAAAGTGAATCTAAACATATTCAGGATGCTCTCTTAGATCCAAATTCTAAAACTTTTATTCACATCAAAGAATAACTTGTTCCCTTTGTAGTTCCACAGTCAGCACTCACCTTCTGCAATGAGGGACTTTTCAGGAGATATACACACTGACCTGCATGTTTCCTACCAGTTGCTTCCCCAGTGCTTACATACAAGTAGATCAAATTCTATTCTCCTTGAAGGAAAGATTTTTTCCCCCAAGTTTATGAGCTTAGAAAAAACACCAAGGGCTAGTGTGTGTGCACATTTTCATATACTTCCCATGTGTTGTGGTGCCTTCTTATTTTGTGTGATCATGATCTCTAAAATCTCCATCGCCTTGTGTGTACTTGCTTGCACACTTGTGAACATGCAGACACACACAGAGTCTCACTAAATTTTCTTCTGACAGCCCCCCTAGCTAAAAGGCCCTAGAGCTGCCACTGGGTCTGTCACCGAGCTGGATACAACTGTACAGCATCTTTTCTAAATTTTGCAGACAGTTTCTTATCCTAAGATAAAATAACTATGATTTACACTGGATTAAGATCTTAGTGTTGTATTTCTAGTAAAATCTCTTAGAAATAAGTCAACTTGCTGAGGGAATGGAATGGTGATATTAAGGTAAAACCCTTTTGCCCATCCTACACAGCTGCATGGACAGGGTGGGGATTAGCCTGTGGGGTGCCTGAGCAGTGCAAGAGGGAAGTCCCTGAAACAGGTATGTAGACAGCTGGATAAATCACAGTAACTTTCTCTGCTCTAATATTACTGGGTCATGTAAGTAGTAGGATATAAAAGGACATGGCACAGACAGGTCAGAAACCCTCCTGACAGTTTTTTCTAGGGAAGCAGCCACTACTGCAACCCGCTGGAGGAGCAAATGTCCTGTTCCTCCTCCATCTACATCTGCAAAACAGAGGGAATTTTCTTCCCTTTCTCTTTCCTCACCTCTCCCACTCAGTTTCAAGGAAAAATATGAAAGCCCATTCACTCCGGATTTGTGGAGAGCTCTAATTTTGCCCTCTCTAAAATCTCTTTTCTTTTAAAAAGAGGACTGCAGAGAAGGATGATCTGAAGTATTTTCAGCAGCTCAGCAGGTGTCAGGTTTTGTGACCTTTGATACAGCCTGGAGCCTTTATTATTCCTAAAGACCAGGTGTTCAGCCTGCACTTCAGCAGCCTCTGAAATTGTCAGCTATATGGAACTGGTAACATTGCTGAAATCCCTGGCAGAATCATCTGAAGATACTGGAGAGGTTGCAGTATGCTATGTGCTTTCCAGACCTAATACTTGTCAAATGTCCTATCCTGTCATCCCTGTTTTACATCATTCATTCAGGGGTAACAACAGCATTAGCAGAGAAGTAAAGGCCTCAAAGTTTAAATAAATTGGTGAAGCTGTAAGATTTGCCTTAGGTCACTTTAGATGCCCACACCATGAATATTTGTGTGTGAGCTCATTACCTGGCTTTCCTTATTGTTAAGGGAGGGAAATATGTGGGATTCATCTGATCTTTATGAAGACATCTGTTTTATGAAAAGACGGATTGTACCTCAAAATTGCCACTTCTTGGCTAGAAAGCAGATAAATAGCTCAGATAGATGTTCACATTTCAAAAAATGAATCATATTCCTAGAGCTAGATCTCCATCTCTTCAAACTTGTGGTATTGCCAGCACAATGAACTCTGTTCTAACGAAGACAGAAATGTAAATGACAACTAAAGCTACACATAACTTTGAAAAAGGTTATAGAATATGGAAATAGCCAAGGACAAGGACAATGTTTCTGCAATGATCTTGTGTCTCCCCTGTTACAGGTGTCTAGATTCTTTTCATTTTTTACCTGTTTTGCTTTTTTATTTTTTCTCAATGATTATTTTTCTAAGAAAATTTCACAGTTTACTCTTTTCAAGACAATACTGAACATGTTAGGTACTGTAAAAAGGAACATGAAAGTGTTCCTTGCTTAGGTAACCTCCTCTCAAGAAACTACCCCAAAGTATCCTCAAGTGATTTCAAGCTGAGTATAAGTCAACTCATCTTTGTTAGATCATTAAATGTTAAGTAGATGGGTTTTTGTTTGTCCCTCAAGTGGGTGCTTGAAGCAGGTTCACTGCAGTTTGTTATTATTGTTTTAAGAACACCCTGTTCTTTGCTGTGAATTTTTATGATTTAGTGTCGTCCTTTGGGGAGAACAGAAATATAATGACCCAAGTTGGAATATATCCAAAATCACTCAGAAATATTACTTATTCTTTATTTGCTATGTGTGTTACATGGAGAAAGAGATGTTTAGTTACCCTTACTTCAAAAAAAACCCACAACCTGAAGATGCATATGTACTTCAACAGATGTCTTAGCTGTATAATTTTCCCCAACAATACCAAAAGAAGTTTCTGTCACTGTGGATTGAACATGAGCCAGAACCAAGTTTGTGGACTCACAGTGCTTAGCAATCATGAAGAATCCACCTCATCCAATTGTTCAAAATCAGCAAACTCAGTACAAAATTTAAAGATGGCTCAGTGAGTTTCAGAGAGAACTTTTATTTGTTTATAGCTTTGTGTGTCAGGGTTGACAGCAAATGTTGTAACTAGACCTGACTTCCTATTTCACCTGACATGAATAGTGAAATTTCTGAAAGTTTCAGTAAACCTCTACAGCAATGTGAATGACAAAACTGTAATAAAAAAAAACATTATTGTATCCAGGTTCTTTGGATTCCTGAATTTGTGTGGGATTTTACATTGTAAAGAGAATGTGCTTGATTTTCATAAAGGCTTTGGTCTTCCTTAACCACACTTTGTCTCAGAAGAATCACATCATTCTTACAGAGCCTTTGTGCAAGGTCTTACACTTAGCATAATTTGGACCATTGACTGCGAATGAAGCCTGTAAGACCCAGGTCCTTCTTTTACATCTGCATTAGACATATACAGAAAATCCATCAAATTTAATATTTCCCTCCTCTTACATTCCATGCTGTCATAAAGCATCTATATGAAAACTTTCTATAGGAATACTGGGCCAGAGCATGGCTGAATTGTAAAACAAGGCAATCAGACATTAACCCTCCAAGGTAACTAAGGCAGAGAATTGTATGTGTGCGAGGGGTGAGTGGGCAAGGCTGCCTGCATCAGACTTATTTGTGTAAACAGGTGTTACCTCATGATCTTTTGCTACTAGTGCACAATAGAAAAGAAAGCTTGAAGAGTTTTGGGTTTGTTTTCCCCAGGTGGTGAGCCAGTCATACAGGAGCAAACTTCTTTTTCTTTCTTCAGAATTCTTTGAGGCAGTTCAATAACATTTCAAGGATGTCTGAGGGCAGTGAAGAGCCAACACGCTAAAAACCAGAGTGTGCAGGGGCACTCCTGCATTGCCTCGTATCATCCAAACAGTCTACATGCTATGGTAATCTCTAACAGTTTGAATTAACTCTACAAACTGCTCTGGCATTTTAAATAAAGGCTTACAATATAATTTAGGCCTCACTTCATGAATACATCTGAGCTACGGACTATTTGATGCATTGCAGTGACTGCTGAAATTCTCTTTGGTGCCTGATACAGGTTAGAAAAACCATGATGAAGGGCTGCAGCATCCCCATTACTGTCATTCATGGCTGAGATCAGCCATCTTTCCTACTGAATGGCTGGAAAGAGATAGCGTGCCATGCACTTATTGCTTTTATGCCACTAGAAATACTTGTGGGATGATCCTGGTGGGCTTCCAGACCCTTTATGGGGCAGGAGTGGCATGAAAGGCTGGCAGCAGACTGGAAATCCAGCCCCACTATTCTGCTCAGTTCTTTCTTTGCCAATGCAGATCATCAAAAGCTACTTTTAATCTTCAAAAATGGGTGGTTTGAATTAATAATGATGTTGACAAGATGCTATCTAAATGAGTTATTCCACTTCATTACATCTATTCCAAAGTCATTATCGGAGATCAGAATAACTATCAGGCATTCTGGATATCAAACTTTCATAATGGATTTAGTAAATTACCCACTGTCAGTCCTGAGAGAGAAAGACCAGTTCATCCCTACCGAAAAATTAATTTCTTTAATGATGATTTTACTATTAATGTTATAAAATACATACATTCCAGGTTTAAAGGAATGGTATGCATGTTCTGTCTTCTTCACAAGCAGTTATCAAATAGCTTTATAATCCCAGTGAAATTCAGTGTAAATAAAAAGCAATGCCTAATCCTGCATGTTACACAGAGAAGGCTGTTTATTCCTATGAAACCTTACTGAAGAGACAGAAATGCATATTATTAATTATTGAAAAGACATATAAATATGTTAGCATTATGCAGTGGGCTAGCCTTCCTCTACAGCAGTCCCACTCAAACTCATCAAGATGTAACACCCACAAATACTGAGTGTTCTGCCCTGATCTGCCAAGTCTGACACAGTAAATGCAAAAAAGATGCAAAAAGATAAACTTAAATATTCTCCACTGTTAAGTACAGCAGTAAGACTTACTAACTGTAATTTACACAGCTGAAAGACACACATATATGTGTCCACATGCTTATCAATACTGTTTGTACACCAAAACATAAACGGGGTATAACATGATATGCGTATTTTCTGTAGGACATCTTGCTGTGCCTTTTTAAATTATTTTTTTCACTCAGCTGCGTTTTCCTGCACATTTTTAAACTTACTGCCTAGAGATTACTAGCAGAATTGTTTCACATTGAACAAAGATAGGCCTTTATTGGTTTTGCTGCTTAGGTCTCTAGCGCCACAAACAGCTTATTACAGGAGGTCTCTAGCAGTGCCAGCAATGTGGTAAGCACTTCTTCCCCATAAAGTGAAGGCAGTCCCTGAGGGTAATAATACTTACGTTCCACACAGTGAAGTTGGGAGGTTAAATTAGCATTTGTGAAGTACTTGGAGTTCTCTGAATGGAGGATGCCATAGAAATGAAGGCTAAAGCAAAGTACATTCTGAAGCAAAAATGTCAACAATCAATGCTATTCAATAATGGCCATAATTTTTCTATTAGCAACACATAGAAATGAGACTCATGCTAGATCTGGATCAGTTACTAGTTTAGACTGAAGTCTTCCATACAGGTACTAACTATACACCCAGGGATATAAATAAGTAGCCCAGTAGACATGGCCAGATAGGCAATCTCTGTCCACATCTTGGTCTTGACACGTTTGCTTCTAGAGGCTGTTCCTCTCTTTCAGGGGTAAGAATTTGTAATCATCTTTAGCCTCCTGCTCTTGCAGGCCTTACTTCCTTTTATGAGGCCTCACTCTGGGAGTACCTGGTTATCAAGCCACTTTTCTTATTCCTCCTAGACATCCTTTTCCCCGTTCTGCCCACTGGAAGCAGTATTTCTTGATGCAACCATGCATGCTACGTATGCAAGTGTGCATGCCTAAGAGCATCACACTTTTTAGTTCTAGACTTGAATCCCCTACTTCACACCAAATTTAGCACAATATTAGCTCCCACGTATGTCATTTTTAATCTGAGGCAGGGTCAATAACTTGCTCCTGTCAATCTTTGGATCTTAAAAAACCAACAACACCACTTTCCAGAGCTGCAAGATACTCACAGTACCATCACTTTCAAGGAGATCTCTGGCACTCAGCACTTACTGAAAACAGGCAGTCTCATCAGACAGTTAAAGACTGAAAAATCTCAATAATGTTTGGCTCATTCTTCTCATAGGCTGAACTCAACATGGTATCACAAAAGGTTTGGCCCTTTGAACGATGCATATTTTTTTAAGTAGTAATTTATACTAAGATCAGGTCCTGCATCTCCTGTGGAAATTATACTTTCTTGTGATAACCTAACAGTGTAGCCTCTAAGGAAACATTCCTACCATGGTCTTAAGTATAAAATGAACTCATCTGTCTATCCAATGCCAAATCCATGACTGCTTTCTATAGTCCTGATTTTCAAGAAGTTGAGGACTGCTTTTCTGGATTTATATTCAAGTGTAAGCAGCTTTGATGAAACGAGAAAATCATCCCAGAACCAGAAAAAAAAAATAGGGAATGCCCCATAGACAAGCAAACATGTCCACATTACACATGCCACTGGAGAGAACTGTTGGAGGAACAGCAGCAGTGAGCATCAGGGTTGCACTGGGCGATGCCTATGCCAAATACTTACCTTCACGGTGTTCGTGCAAAAATAGGAGCGGCCAGTTTTCATCCTGTGCTGGAATATATGCTTTTCCAAGTAAGTGGTAATTATCAGACTGCACAGTGAGCTAAGGAATGGGCAGGGGAACTTAGATTTGTCACTGTTCATTACAGTTCTCTGTGTCAGGATTGGAGGTTGCAAACACCCTGAGTAGGGTCCTGCCCCTGTAAGAGACAGTGGAAAATCTCTCTTTTGGCTTGGAGGCAGCTTGAATCAACCATCCTGTGCAAAGGATGCATATCTCTCTACAGAAATAGTAGCAACACCTACAGCTGGACAGAAAAAAAAGGCCAGAAATAAAATCCTATCTCTTACAGATGCTCCTGACAAAGAAAATTATTTGTCCTCTTCTGTTTCCTCTTTTATCAAATGATTTAGCTAATTTGGAGAAATAGAAAAATTCTTCCCCTTTGTGGAAAGCAGCCTACAGCCATGGTCCGTATGTCTATCATGAGGGGATACATGAACCTCTCTATCAAGAGGACAGAAAGAGCTTCCTAACATTAGTTCATTTTCTCAAAATTCTTTTAAGAGGGCATGAAAATCAGAACTTCAGCAGCCTTGTATTGCCGGTGTCATCCATGCCATACATAGAAATGAAAATTACACCCCAGTCCTGTTGGTGGTATCTTATTATAAAATTGTAAGTCTGACCAGGTCTTTCCACACAGCATGACACTGGAAGTTCAAATATGTTGTTTGCCTGCTATGACCCCTAATCCTTTTTCAGAGTAAAAGCTTTCCAGCAAGTAATCTTATAGGATTTGCTTCTAGATATATGCACTTGGCTGTATTAAAGTGTTGGTAATGATCCCAGTTTACCAAGCAATCCAAAATCAGAAAGCCTTAGTCCTTTGTATGGCTGTTATACAGTCAACATTGTGCAAGACCAATTAAATGTACAAGGCATGAAGTCAAGAGGAAGAAGCTGACTGACTACATCCCACCACCGCAATGGCCCTTAGGTTGCCACTGGAGGCCAGTACAATCAAAAGTGTTCTCCTGTGGGTGGACAGATTCAATTAAAGAGCAACTTGAAGCTTGGAAGAGTAGGAAGTGAGAACTTACCAAGCCATACCAGTCATGTTACCATTTGAAAAGCATTGTAGAAGAATTTGGTCATACATTAGCAGACTGAGCTTTCTGCTCAGAGGCCTTAGCAAAATTATAATGTGCACTGAAAATACCAGAACTATTAAAAGATTAAGTATTGTAAAAACATAGAAAAAAAATCACTATGATATACATATCTGCATATATAAGTTTCAGCATACATTAATGTATCTAATTGCCTAATCCAGTTTCTTTTCAAGTGAACAGAGGTCATATTTGGTCATATATGATTACAATTCATAATCTCCCTCCCCTATTATATATGTGCTTATATTTTTGCTTAAAACTTGTTCTACCCTCTGGGTTGAAAAATATTACTTGTATTTGACATATATCTGACGTCTATTGAACCTCTGCTGAACAAATCTGTCACTGAAATTATAACTCCAGAAATTTCTTAGCAGACTTTGACAATACTTTGCTGTCACTTTCCTGTGCAGATGTGTATTTCTGAACCTAGAGCAGCATCAGATGGGGCATATGGTATGTGGTTGAAAGCTCAGCCCTGAAGTTTGGGTGGTAGGACACTTCCACTGACCGTGAGAAAGATGCATCATGCTCAACCCCAGCAACCTCTTCCTTGTAGTTCAGCTTCTTTCTATAATACACCAAATTCTTATTTGGTTTAAACCTGCTTCTAGGATGCCGAAAAGCTCAAATAAACAGTTCACATCGCCTGGCAGAGCTCTTGAGCAGGGGGTGGGTTGTCCCTCCTGGCCTTGACTGAAGGCTCACTGTCTTAATAGCTTTTGCCTAACACTCTGTCCATCAGCTCCTGCAGATACTGGACAACATGTAAAATAAAAACATGTTGTAAATGCACATAGTTTACCAAAAAGTATTCAGCATGTTAAAGCTACTGTTTAACAGCAGCCCTCCTTTTGCTGAAAAGGACAATTTGCACCTAGATTTGCTGCCAAGAGCCACACAAGCAGGTGAGACACCAGGCTTAGGCTTCAGGATGACAGCTATGCTTTACTGATTTAACACAGCAAATAAATGAAATTGCCTTCTCTTGACAGCCTTTTCTTTTTGGAAGAATATAGAGAAGTTTTCTCCTTTGCAAATCATTGCTAACTGCTTCTCAGCCATAGTTTGTGCCACTTGTGCTGCTTCCTCTCAATGTAATTACAGCAGCGTAATGCTTGCACTGACAGAGCAGACAGAAGCCGGACAAGTGACAGTCACTGAAGCATCCCTGGATCTGTACATGATGGCCATAGCCAGGCTACAACTGCTACTGTATTAAAATACAATTACCACAATTTTATAATTATTGCAATTATTAATACAATAGCAATTCACCATTGACAGCAAAATGCTGGTATTCTGTGAGTATGAATAAGAAAATAATGCACCTTTACCAAAAAAAGCTGGGTTTGCTTTAACAGAAAAATTCAATGACCACAAAGCCAAGGTAGGTTTGACAACAGTCTCTTGTCCGTTCCATGGATCACAATTTCTATGGCACACTGAGAAACGAAATTTGGGCTTTATTTCAGGCAGCATTCTTCTCTCTGAGGAAATGATGCAGCTGTGATCAGTGCCTTCAGAGTTACTTTGTGTTCACAGGACCATCAATTAGTCAATGAGTAATAATTTTTAAAAGTCAATTAGTAGTAAATTGTCTGTTTCTGTATGCTGCTGCAAATCTGTTTCATGCTGATGTCTGTGAAGCCTAGCATGACTTCACCTAAATTGTATGACAGATGTTCCCCTTCCCGCTATCAGCAGCTTCAATGGAATATTAAATATTTGTATTTAAGGTAACCTGCGGACTTTCTTAAATTAATTCTCACATCTGCCTAACACCAATATACAGCTGTTATTTCTACATTGAATATATTAGAATACACATTACCTATAGAAGCAGCAAGTTAGGTAGCTTTTGGTACACAGAATAAATCCATAGAATAAGATTCGTTCTCAGCATAAAAGAAAAGGTTAAAAAATAGACAAATTTAAGCCTAGCCCAAGTCTGTTGTGTGGAAGTGCATTATATTTCATAACTCCAGACTGTTGCATTGAAGGCTCTACCAAGATCATAAAATTAATGAGCAAAATTAGTACCAAATAGTGAGGAGTTTCACAGGTACTTTTGTGATTACAGGACTTTAACCCCATTTCTGATATGTGTGTCCATCTGTCCCATTTCTGGTCTATTAACCTTGGTGTTACTGCCAGACCCAAGACAAAAGCTACTCCAGCAGCAAAAGTTATCCTTGTAATGTGGATGACGAGGACCACTAATGCATCAGTCAACAGAGGTCTCTAAGATTATGCAGATGTTAAGGTTGTCCTGGTGGGAACCAGCATGCTGGATAAGGGGAAGGAACATAGCTGGTTGCTCTGTACAGAACAGCACAACATATGCCAATTACCACCTTTCTGTAATCATCAACTCTGCAATATGCCAGTCGCTCCATATTCTGCAGAACATGACCTCAGTTTGACATGGCTTAGCGACCAGTAGAACAGCCTGTTAGCTATTCTTTGTATAACTTGCTCTCTCATATTAATTGTCTCTCATATATAAATTATAATTATTATTAAGTTCTTCAAACACACAAAAAGGCATTTTCTGTGGGACGTAGAGCATGTACTCACACCTCCTAGCCTGTACCTGTACCACTGTGTATTGTTATTCTCATAGATTCAGTAATTCAAGTAGTTCCACAAAATTTAATCAATAGTCGACTTGGATTGTATGAGCACATTCAGGCTAGGTCCTTCTTGGGCCATCATTCTGACTGAAAAATTGACAACCTGCTTTAATTTCTCATTGGTGCTTTTTGTCACAGTAACCAAAGGAACTACTGGAAAAAAGTTCCATTAAAGAGGTACAGAGGCTGAATGAATTGTTGTGCACAGATGCCACCCAAGACCAAGC
Organism: Ibycter americanus; assembly: GCA_035590275.1. NCBI lineage: Eukaryota > Metazoa > Chordata > Aves > Falconiformes > Falconidae > Ibycter > Ibycter americanus. The sequence continues at coordinate 7,084,082 of JAVJGI010000062.1, forward strand.
GATGAGGTTATATTTCACATCAGAAGCATAGAAACTCCTGGGTGTTGCATGATTTGGGTTTCTACTGGTGTTTTGCAACTTCTGCTGCAGCTACTATTGAGGGAGAATACCTGGCTCCGTCAACCTGATACAAAGCCAGGAGGATGCTACTCCTTTGAAAAGTCCTTTTCTCCCCCTTCCCAGAGCTAAATGGATCTATTGAGGACTGCTGGTATCACTATGGTTACAGCCAGCCTCTCCAGGAGTGCTGTTTGTACCACTGGCCCTGAGAGCAAGAGGGAGAAGCAAAGCGACAGTGCTGGGCCTGACGCTGGCCTGGGCACAAACAGGATGGGGTCTGAACCTCCGCCTGGGCTGCGAAGGCAGGAGGAAAGGCCATCGAAGCTGGCAGAAGAACTGGAAGACCTGAGAGGAAAAACTGGGAAATAAACAAAAAAGCAGAAATACAGTAAGAAAACCCTAACTTCAAGTGCATGAAATAGAGCCTACGTGCTGTACATCACCCGAGACATGGGCATCTCTGGTGCAGAATTCAGGTGTGAGGTGTGATGCATCAGCCTCTAGACGTGCCTCCTTCCCTCCACGTGGGTGCCTGAATGTGAGAATAATGCAGACTGACTCTTTTTTCTCATATCAAATTCAGTTAAGATTTATCTTTGAGCAGACCCTGGATGCAAGAGAGGAAGTCAGGAGAAAGGAAGACTTTCCCTTGGTTGAGGAGGATTGGGTTAGAGATCACTTAAGCAAACTTGACACCCACAGATCCATGGGCCCCGATGAGATGTACCCCTGAGTGCTGAGGGAACTGGCAGATGTTATTGCTAAGCTACTCTCCATCACTGAGAGGTCGTGGAGAACAGGAGAGGTGCTTGAAGACTGGAAGAAAGCCATTGTCACTCCAATCTCCCAAAAGGGCAAGAAGGAGGACCCAGAAAACTACAGGCCAGTCAGCCTTACCTCCATACCTGGAAAGGTGGTGGAACAGATCCTGGAGATCATCTTGAAGCATGTGGAGGAAAAGAAGGTTATCAGGAATAGTCAACATGGATTCACCAAGGGGAAATCATGCCTGACCAACCTAATAGCCTTCTAGGATGGAATGACTGGCTGGGTAGGTGAGAGGAGAGCAATGGTTGTTGTCTACCTTGACCTCAGCAAGGCTTTTGGCCCTGTCTCCCACAACATCGTCATAGGTAAGCCCAGGAAGTGTGGGTTACACCAGTGCACAGTGAGGTGGATTGAGAACTGGCTGGATGGCAGAGCTCAGAGGGTTGTGGTCAGTGGTGCAGAGTCTGGCTGGAGGCCTGTAGCCAGCAGAGTTCCCCAGGGGTCAGTGCTGGGTCCAGTCTGGCTCAACTTATTCCTCAGTGACCTGGCTGGAGGGACAGAGCGCACCCTCAGCAAGTTTGCTGATGATACAAAGCTGGGA
>JAVJGI010000062.1:7088956-7113024 GCA_035590275.1 Ibycter americanus
CGGGGGGCGGGCGCTGCCGGGCAGGTGGGGGGGGTCGGGGTCCTTTCCCCCCTTTCCGGGGGCTCGTACGTTGTTTGTGTGCCTGCTGCCATCGTTATTTCCTCTTCGTCCTTTCCCTGCAGCGTCTAAAATACCCTCTTTGTTTTAATTTTTTTTTTTTTTTTTTTTTTTTTTTTTTTTTTTTTTTTTTTTGCCCCGGGCGGCTTCTAGCGAGGCAAAGGCTTACACAACGGGGCGGGAGGGCTGCGTCTCGGGAGGGGCCGGGCTGCCTGGAGGACCATTGTGCGTGTGGCGTGGCCGTGCGTGTCTCTGCGCCCCCCAGCCCCCCTCTCCCCTCGGCGATAAACCCGGGATCTCCCCTTCCCCTCCCGTGTTTTCCGCCTCTGCAGAGCAGGCAGCAGCAGGCACGCCAGTCGAAGATGTCGGGTCAGACGCTGACAGATCGCATCGCAGCTGCTCAGTACAGCGTTACGGGATCAGCCGTAGCCAGAGCCGTCTGCAAAGCCACCACGCATGAAGTGATGGGGCCCAAGAAAAAGCACCTGGACTGTGAGCATCCCTTTTTTCTTTCCCCCGCGAAGGCCCGGGGCTGAGGGGGCAGCCCGCTGGGCTCTGTGCTGTGCCTCTGAGCTGTCCGGCTGTCGCGCTTGCTGTCATCCAGCTTGCAAACTGCAAGGTTTATGAGATATCTCCAGGAGAGGATGAGTTATTATTGCATTTCGTCTCTTATTGCATAATGCTGCTCTTTCGGCCATTTTTTTTTTTTTTCCCCCCTCATGACCTCTTGCCTTTTATCCAGGAAGGCAGCACGAAGGGTGCCTTGTGGAGCAGAGGCTCGGAAAGAGAGGCGGGAATTGGACATAGGGCAGAATGGACATGCGCTTGTCACTGCCTACTTTGGTCAGGATTAAGCTAGGCAGAGACATAACTGCTACGCTAGGAGCTGGCCAAGCACTGGTGGGAGTGTGGCCGTCTCCACAGCAGACCTCTGAAGAGGTTTGGATGATGGTGCGCTTAAATGGCAAGGCACTTGGATAACGCTACACTGTAGATTGGGACAGCCTTTGGAGAGTTTAAGGGCTGTTGCTGAGGTCCCAAATATCTGGCAGCAACTTCATGAGCTGTCCAATAGTTTACATCACATTTTATTGAAGATGGCTGGTGACTTTGTCTCATAGACTGACTATCTATTCTGTTCTGGCATTAGCTAGTTAATGCATGAAACAAGGTTGAAGTCAAAACGTTTCTTAAAAAACCAATGAGCTAGTGATGTTTTGTCTTGACAATTTTGTTTCTTTTCAACCCACTCAACTGTCACTCCCTGCTTGGAGACATCAAGGAGTAGAATGGTGAAAGAATTTGATTGCATGAGGTTAATTGGCCATGTTTACCAGTAGTAACTCTGTCCAGCATTGAACTCAGTAGATCAACAGCAGGTTTTAATGTCTAAAATTAAGCGTTTTTCCCATTCTCTTTTGGGCATGGTAAGAAATGCTTTCAAGTAAAGATCAGCAGGTTTTATACCAAGCGGCCTTTTGGCTGCTGGCTGTTACTAAGTAATGCTGGTGCAGGTGCGTGTAAGTACAGTTCTGATGATGATGTATTTCTTAAAAGGAGGTACTATTACTTCTGGGAAATATTCCAGATTTCAGTTCTAATGTCTTCATACCTAACTCTTGAAGTTGCAAACAGCATGTCAGTCTTCCAGTATATCTAAATACTCTTGTATATATGTCTAAGAGATGCTGACATAAGCAGCATTGATTGAAGACTGACTTGGGTCTAAACCGTTGTTTAAATAGGTCAGTGGTCTTGATAGATATCCTCTTCTGTTTTCTTGTAGATTTAAAAAAAAAAAATCATCTTGGTTATTGATGTCTCCTATGTTGCTGCTTTGTAGCTGTTGACACTTCTTAATCTGTAGGTTGTGTCTGGACTGTCCTACTGTATCTGTTACTCAACTTAAAAAAAAAAAAAAGCATAGCTCTTGTATTTAGTAGTGTGCTGTGTCTCTGTGTGTTTTCTTATATATCTATACACATATATATCTGTGTACATTTATACATATATATATATAAACAAAAGTACTATCTAGAATAGGCAGGATTAAAGTGAGGTAGAAATAATTTACTGGTGCTATATTAAAGTCTGGAAAGGGAGTGTGTTTGGATATTGGTGCTAATATTACTGCTTCAGAAAATGAGCTTGGGGGAGACTGAAGCTGGTAGCGTTCCGTGCGATTTAATACCTGCCTGCATGTAGGACACACAAGAGGAAGAGAAGTGATCATTTCCTGGAGACATCAATCCCTATTAACTTTTCCTTCTATTTTCCAAGTTATATATATAACAGCTGAGAGTTTAAGTATCTGGTGTCATTAGAGGCAGAATCTTGTCGGTGGGAGATATGCACATTCAAAATTGTGGACTATAAATGAAAATCAAGTTCATGTTTTAAAAGAAAAATATTCTCAGGCTCTTAAACCTGAGGCATCTCCTCATAACTATGAATTGATATGTAATTCCTTGAACTCTGATGTATATCTTGTCAACAAGTGTTAAAATGAGCTTTATATAATTGTAACAAGAGAGTAAATCACAAGTTCATCCACTGAAAGAGCAATGCCTCCATGCACGCAGGAGGTACTGCTATGTGAAGGTAGATCTGAGCCACGTGGTTGACTGCATTTCAGGGTGGATAAGTAGCATTTGAAGACATGGAGAAGGGAATGAAGGGTAATACTTGCCAATGCCTTAAGATAAGTTTTGAGTCAAGGTGTGAAGGATTTAGACAATTAAAGCTTCAGGTACCAGAAGGCGATGGTTGGAGCGATGCTTTATGAAGAGCTGTAATTCTAGTATTGGTTTGGGGGTTCTGTGTCCTTAGGGAGCTTCATAATTTTATTTAGCATCTTAGTGGCCAGGTGCCATGTCACACAACCTATGTTCCACTGCCCTGTATAGCAACTGGGCTTTGTAAATTAAATGGAAAGATCAACTATTTAACATGACTTAAGTAGTCCTGTGAAGATGGGACACAGTCATGCCTGTCAATGTTTTTTGCAGGAGGTATTAATTCCGGAGAGTTATAAAAAGATGATAGGTGACAAGGTGTGGGGTCATTTTTTGATTTGGTTTAGGTTTTTTTTAGTGAGTACTACCTAAAGGAAATTTACTCTGAGGAATAAAAAGCATGATTTGGGTATGAGTGCATGTGTGTGAGGAAGGGAGAACAGAATGAATGTCTTCTGTGAACAAAAGCTGAGCTGCTAAGTGTTTACCTTTGTATGGGTTTTCATACTTGCATAGCTTTTGAATACAGGCTTTAGTATGGATGCTCTGTAGTAGCTGTCCTTTGGCATGAGCTCTGGGTACTGCACAGGCTTGTCATATACTGAAGTACGATTAAGTTGCTATCATATACTCATTAGTGAGATTTACCATGTTCTTGAATGCCAACTCTCATACTAGTGAATTTCCAGCAACTGCTGGAAGTAGTGTCAGATGGCATTAAATGCATTTCCCAAGTCCCTGTGGGGAGAAAAGGAATGTAAATCTAGGATACTCTGATAGTTTGGGGCAAGCTGTTGCAGTTGGCATGCTAGAGCTCTGATCCTTTTGGACTTAGCAGACTGGTGTTGTCTCATATTCACCACAATGGAATGCATTCATCTCCCTCAGCTAACCACGTTGAAATAAATAAGAGTTAGATACAGCAAATGAGGAGAGTATTCCCATGGAGAAGTAGGGATTAGCAACTTGATTTTGATGCAGCGAGAAGAGCCATTGCAGAGTGGGTGAATGAGATACATAGGCTACTTTAAGGTGTGGTATTTAGTTCAACTGGGAGGGCAATGCTAGTGCACAGCACAGAAGTTTCATTCTCAGAATTGCTGTGAAAGATGTGTTAAGGCTTCACTGAGGGTTTAATTGTGTGCGGCAAGTAAAAGGTGGCTTCCAGCCTTGAATGAGGGTGACTGATAGTATTAACAGGGAGAAGCTTTTGGAGAAGGGAACCAACTTGACTTTCAAATGTCAAAACACACGATAGATGAGGGGAAAATAGGTAGACCTAAATTCGGCTCCTTTTATAAAGGATCTCGCTCAGAAACAGACTTTCAAGCTTTCATTTAGGGAAGTGAGCTGGAAACTAGTGAGGTTGTTGCATCTGCAGTTGGTTGTAACAAGTTCATGTTTGCTGAAAATGATCAAAGTGGCTGGGATTTTCCTTGACTGACTTTGTCGAGTGAACCGTTTTGCAGCAGGAGGAAGTTCTGGAGTGTGTATTCTAAAAAGACCATGTGGTCCCTCCTTACTTCTTCAGACTAATTCTCATAAGGTCGAAGGCCCTTCTGGAGGCCTGATCAAGAGCTGAGAGATTTTCATGAAATGTGGGAAAAAAAGCAGATGAAGATCAGAACTTGATTTTCTGTGGCTGTGGAGATGACCTGTGTATCAGTAGTAACATCTTTCCATCCTAAGTCTAATTTTGCGTATTTGTATGTGGCTGGCAAACAAAGGCTCTAAAAAGAAATTTATAGTTGAATTCATGCTAGTAACTGAACTGCAGGGCTGGTATCAGTGTTTTGCTTATATAGACACTTCAGTTTCTGCAGTGTTTTGCCTTTCTTCTACAAGCTGTGGGGATGACCCGACACGTTTGAATCACTGTAGTATCTAGTGTTGAAACAGAAGTGGCTGTTGGCCGAAAGCAATGGGTTAAACTTTTTTCCTTGTCTCAGTAAAGATAAAGTTGCTAGTCCCCACAGGTTAGTCTTAGAAACCTCTATTTCATTCCTGAGGAATATGTGTGTCTCTGTTTTTTGGGAGAGGTTAGGGGTGTGTGTGTGTGTCAGTGGAGCTGTCTTGAGTCACTAGATTTCAGTGACTGTTAAGGTTAACTTGGATGCGTATTTCAGAAGTTTGCTGCTGAAGTGATTTGGGGTGTGTTCCAAGTCAGTTGGCACTTGGGGCACTTTCCTAGTGGGAGTAGCGCAGACCTATGAGTACTGCATAGCTCTGCAGTCCAGGTGACACTTTGTCTTTACGGCTGTGGAAGTACCTTCAAGAAAATTGCCAAGAACGGAGTCTCTGTACAAACTGGGCTTAATCCTTCACACTTTACTAATGAAACTACTTTTGTATGTCTCACTGAATCTTGTATTGCTGTAATTGTCACAGTTTCCAGGTATGAGAGAACTGACTTTAAGGTAGCATTGAAGATCAGCAGTAATACAGTGTCTTGGTGTTTGTTGTCACAGCTGGAATGTATTCTAAATTGTGAACTCCTTGTGACCCCAATGGATCTCTTTCAGATCTGAAAAGAAAAAAAAAATCTAAACAAGCAATTCTTTTCTTCAATTCATTAATGGATATTGGATTAGCACATTTATTTGTGTGTGTGTATGTGTATAAGGACTTGTCATCAGTCTCTATGAATAGGTCTGTGTTTCTGTGGGCTTCTCCCGTGTCCTCTCCCAAAACAGTATTGAAGACTCACTTCATTTGGAGGTGTGTAGATCTCTGAATAGGAGTAGAAATGTCTGTCATGGGCAAGGGGAGCTAGTAAGAAGGCTTTTTAGTTGGTCTTGAGTATTTTAATGGCATTAATTTTCAGTTCCCCCCCTCAGCCCCATACTGTTTTTATGGCATGTGTTGTACCAAGAGAAGGCTGCCTTTTTGAGTAAGCTAAGACTTGGCTAACTAAAACTTTATCGAAATATGTTTCAAGTTGAGTAGAGGTTTGAATTCATGTTAAGATACAAAAGTTGAAACATCTGAACTTTCTGTGTTTTAAGTCGTCTTATGGTATAATGCCTAAGGAAAGGAAAGGGAGGATGAGGAAACAGAAGGGTGGATAGGCAGTGTAATATTAAACTTTCTTTCATCCAAACAGTGTAACTTGATAAAGCTAGATTGACTTGTCCTATCCTCCCTCCCCTTGTTTTTTCCTCAGCTGAAGGCATGTATTCTTGGTCTGTTTTCAATAGTCATCAAGATCCTTCTGTTAGACGTGCTTTGTCAAGGTCATGGGTGACACATTCTGGGACAAGTCAGGTCTTTCTGCTGTACTGACTACCATTAGTAGACCTTGATAATGGAGTAGCTATGTCTTTCTCTGAGACCCCATGTTCATGAGATGGTCAGTATGGCAGTGATCAGTCCACAGTTTTAATAATTTCTATTTAGTAGTTCAATATGTTTCGTAGTAGTCTCATAGTGTTACCCCCCTTAGGTCCTGGGTGGCAGAAATTGAACATCTTTTAAACAAACAAACAAAATAAAAATCTGCAGTTTGATTTCCTGTGGTTTGATTTGATCTGTGCCTCTGATTTCCTAGCCTGGCTCTTAAACCCTTTATCTTCCATGTGTGCCTTACCTGGGCCTGTCCTTCTACTGAGGAGTTCTGTGAAGTCTCCAATAAAGTGCTCTGGTGGTGTGATTGGTCCATGTTTCTGTGTCTCTGCCCTCTGAAGGATCCTCTGAAGTGCTTAAAAGTAGATGACAGGATGACTCTGAAGGGCATAGAGCATTTTGGGTGCTATTAGTCTTCCCTGCTTCTTGCTGAATGGAGAAATTGGTAGCCAAAGAGGAGAATTTGCTGCCCTCTTAGTCCCCACTTCTAAAGAAATGCTAATATAGCAGAGGTGCACCTGCTTCTAGTATTTTTTCTGCCTCTTAAAGGCACTTAAAGATACTCAAGACTACTTTGCTCTTCCTACCCTACTTGCCTTTCCCCCAGTACTGGGTGTCCATGGCGAGGTGCTGGCTGCAGAGGTGGCCCCTCTGAGAAGAGACCAGGGCATGCACTGTGCCAGACGCAGCCATTGCCACAATGGACTCGCCACAGGACACAGCTGAGCCCATCCACCGAGCTTATGCACTTCCAGGAAAACATACTTAAGAAAGGGCAGAAAACACTGGGCAGGCAGAGGAGGAGGAGGAGGGAGAAAGCGAGAAATGGTGGAGGGAACACCAAGGTCAGAGGTAGAGCAGGATCTCCATGGTGCTGGAGCAGATACCCCCTGTAGCCTGTGAAAGAACCCCTGTTCTCAAAGATCACAGCTGCAGCATTCCCCCTTGCTAACAAAACCTTGCCAAGTGCACCCAGTATACCCCCTGCTCCCACAGAAAAGAAAGGGAGACCTTCTTCCGTCAGCTGTGGACATATGGTATTGCTGAAGGAGCTGGCTCCAGTGTTTCTAGGGGTGGGGAAAATTTTTTTTGGGGGGTGGGGGGTCAGGGGGAGTGACATTATATCCCCTCCCTTAGTCTTACTATAGTCTAAAGATGAGTCAGTGGTACCAAACAGTATCATTAAGTTAACATCCCATGTTCCTTTTTGGAGCTTCTTTTCAAGGCATGTATCAGGATGCGGGTAGGCGTGGAAAAACACAAGTTCTGATGTGTGCCTAGGGGAGATGCAGTTGTCTCACCAATGCGTGTCTGATGAAACTTGAATCTCCGAACTTCAACACATGGCATGTGGATTAGCAATATTCTGCCTGGCTTGTAGAGAGGAGTTTCAAATACCATGAAAATTAAAAAGCAAGGAATAAAGCAAGCCAGGAAATCAGGGTCTAAATCTCAGCACAGGACATCTAGTGTGCTGAAAAAATGGGTCATCTAGCATGGGGCTGAGCCCTGAACTCAAACTAAATGATATAAGAAGCCTTCCTGGTAACTTTGCAGGCAGCGATCTGTAGCACAGGGTTTGCGGCAGTTCTTTTGTTCTCCTGAGTCAGCAGCACCAGCAAGATTGCAGTGTGAAGCTTTGTTGTTAAGTGGATATTAGAGTATCCCACCCCATCAGACTCAGCATGGTTGCCTGATTTTCCTACTGGCCAAAATTTTGCTTGGATGAGAGCTTGGTGGCTTAAATAAAACCTGAATAAACCAGATGTTGGCAGTTGCTGGAAGACAGTTGGAATACTAAGCAGAGGCTAGCTTGTCACTTTACAGAGTATGGTTAAGTCTGCTTTTTCTGGAGTCTTGCAAACTGCACGCTAGACCCTTTAAACTGTTTTTAATACTTTTAATCTTGCTATTTTTATCATGTTGACTTCTGCAGAGCTGTTTGAAAACACTGAAAGTCAATGTAAAACAAGCTTTGCAAGGGTGAGCTCAGAGGTACATTCAACAGTCATAGCTGGTAGTCAGAAAGATGCTTGTGCTCATAAAAAATTCTTCTCTTTAGGTTGTGAAACACATTTGCTGAAGCAACTGAAAGTTGTAGTCTACTAGGAAGGGGAATATACCAGCAATCTGGACTAGCATCACAAATGGTATCGGACATCAGCCTTGAAATGTCACTGTGAATGTAGGTGGAATCCTAGAACAGTTTTGTCTAGGCTACTGGCAAATGGTGCATCCACTGGGCGCTCTGAGGCTTGCAGCGTAGTTGTAGGCACAGTATAGGAAATGGCAGTGCACTGTGTTACCACTGACTTCTGGATGAACCAAGTCAAAGTACCCTTCTGTTCCTCCTCCCTGACCAGGATAATGCGATCTCATGCTTCATTTTAGATTATATCTGTATTTTAACTTAGTTTAATGAAAGGGAGTGGATGCTGAAAAGTCCTGGTGTCATGCTAATGTTGTGTATTTGTGTAATCTGTGCTCTGGCCATTTGAGCTGAGGCAGTGTGTCAGTCAGTTGCCTTTCCTGGAGTCTGTTTTTTCTAGCTATTAATAAAACTCAAATGTGTTATGATATTTCTTGTAAGGGAGATTCTGTGAGTACGTAGGCATGATCATGCTTGAAGGCCACCAAGAGAGCACACCCTGCCTCATATATGTACTGAGACCTGCAAGTTGCTGACAGGACGTGTCTGCAGCTTGGGTATGAGTTGTGGCAATCATCTCATTGTCTTGGTTGTAAGCCAATATGCAAAATTACCACAGGTAGAAAGCAAGTTGGCAGGAGCTCCTGTGTCGTAGTTGGGCCACAGAGCTCTAACAAAACAGTTGAGCCGTGTGCTTTGCCAAGGTGGCTTTAATTTTGCAAAGGAATGAAAAAGAAAGCAATGTTCTTTGCTAGTTGTTTCTAGGTATTTAGGAGACTAGGCTATGGCTGAGGTGGGAAACACCGGTAAGGGTAGATTGCAGAGTTTGGTGTTCACTTGAGCTAAGATTGTTCCACCATATATTTAAAGGAACAAAGAACATGTCTGTTCAAGAAAGTGTCTTACACTTTGCTGTCTTAAAGAGGTGGGACAAGACTGTGACTTGACTACTGACAGTACAGTCGGTTGCTTCAAACTGACTCTTGGCTTGGCACGAGCGTGGATGACACAACGGCAGCGGGTGCTTCCATGACAGATGGTCAGCGGTTAGCCTGCAGAGCCTGGCAGGCTCCTAGTGCCTCAGGCGTAGTTTTGTTACATCTCTTAAGTGATAGTTTACAGAACGTTCTAAAATGGTCCTTCATAGAAGTGAGGGGAAGACATGACTGCTCAAAGCATGACTAAAACATGTTGACTTGTCACCCACGTTCTGAGAACGTATGCAAGGTTACAAGTTTAGAGGAAGGTCCTCAAAGTAAGGCAGTGATCGGTTATCTTGCCACGGTGCAGGACTGCACGAGCTAGCACATACGTCTTTACGCATAATTGAAGAGCCCACATACATGCACTTAAGTGGAAGTTCAAACGTTTTTTAAAAGAACTCTTCCTTTCACTTCTTGTTTCAGACTTGTATGAAAGGGGGAAGCCAGCTGGGCTGCTTCCTGGCACTGAAGGCCACTGTTTCTCATTATGTAGAGGTCAAATACAGATGAAAGCTTTAACATGTCATTGCATCAGTTCTTTAGCAACCCTGGGGTTTTAAAATCTAACCTTTTCAAATGGAGACTTGGGTTTGAATCTTGCTGTCTGACTCTGGAATCCAAAGTATGTGGTTATTGTGCCTGTAGCTCTTAATTGAAGTTTTACAGCTTCATCTAAACCTATTTATAGGAGAATGTACATTCTGCTAAGGGACAGCAAGCCAGAGGAAGTCAGCATATCTAGTGTGCCAGTGTTTTGAAAACATGTACGTTTTATCATCAGTGATGTTTCATTACTGGCATCTGAAGCAGAATGCTATTTTCATATGTGAGCCGTGCCTGTGACTTCCTGATCTGATCTTTCTTTCTAAGCCACGTAGACTCTTCCTAGTTTTGCTAAGCTTGATTTAAACTTCGATTGCTCTGTTATTTGTGAATGGCAAGAGTATTAACAGGCAAAGTTTGCTATGCTTGGAATAGGTGAGTTTAAAGAACTTCCTCTTGTTTATCAGGAAGCTGAAAATTGCTTAGGCAGTATTATGAGAAACTACCTTTCAAAACTCACCTCCATATCATGCTTTGGAGTTTGACACTTCTGGCTGTTCCAGAGATCTGACTCTGCTTGAAGCTTTGCTGCCTGGATGTGAGCCTCTGTGATGAATTCCAACGTCCCCAGTCATCAATAGCTTGATAGGGGACTTCCACTGCCAGTGGCAAACACATCTTCTAGAGGCATTGGTGACTTTGAACTGTTAGGTAGCAACTTAACTACTGACAGTCTTTTTAAAATGTTAGTAGTCTTAACTGTATCTTCCATTTCTCGGGTGGGTGTTCCATTGAATTTAACAAAATTTTTTTGCAACTTCAAGAAATCTGCAGTACGTGAAAGGCTGCAGGCTCATGTTGAAGAGTAAAGTCTACTGGTAGTTGATGTTAGTTTTTTCAAATGAGGCTTAAACTCACCTGTGCGTGTGGCAGAAGTGAAGGATTCTTGTTTAACTGGTGTAGTACAGGGGAATGAACGTAAAGGAATTGCACATTTGTTTTTTTTTATTTTTAGCAAGGAGAGAGTAAAGCTCTAATTGTGAAGGACATCCCTTATTTTGTAAAAAAAACCCTGACAACAAAATCACAAAAAAACCACAAACAAAAACAACCACCCCAAAACAAAAAAAACCCCAACAAATACAGCAACAACAAAACAAAAACCCCCCCTCCCCCCAAACAAAAAAACAAACAAAAAACCCACAACAAAATCCACCAGGTTTAATTTAGGGACTCTTATGGTCTTTCTGTTGCTTTATAGATATACAGATACAAGACAAAATGGATTAAAATGATTGCGCCAGTATTATAAAGTACTTGCTGTTTAGTTGCAACTGCTTCAGTATATCTCTAGGAGGCCATTCTCTTGCACCAGCTGCATAGACAGGTTTGCACTACACTTGTTTTCTTTTTTCCTACAGATACGTCTGTGTTTTCAACAGGACTGTCTGCATTGTTGTGGGCATTTTATTCCCAGTATAAGAATTTCAATCCATGCTAAGCTTCTGGTGGCTTGTCAGCTTGGCAAAGTGCATGGGCTCTCTAGCCTTGTTTGGTTGTTTTTGAGGCTGACCCTACTCAAGGTTGTGTTGTCATGTGGCATCCACTGACAAAATAGCTGGGCTCAGAAGAACTCTGCTGAGAGACTAGGCAATCCGTGGACCACGGTCTGGATGTTGAAAGCTAGATATGTCAGCTGCTGAGCCTGCCTACTCAGCTGACCTGTTTCTAGCATACAGGCTGTAGCTAATTAACATGTCACTGAAGTTGCTTGCCTGTTGTCTCATCCACAACCTATATTTTTTATGTATTCCCAACGTGTAACAGCTAAGTAGTGCAGCTGAAACATCAGGCTGCTTCCAGTATATTTTCAGTCTGATTCAGATTTGAAGAGGATTACAAATTGCTGTTCTGGGCAGAGTTGGTAGGCTAGTTTCCCTTCTACAAGTTTATTAAAAACAAATGGATTTCTGAAGAAAGTAGATAATTTTGGGGTGGAAAGCACTAACCAGGGTTCATTCTTCTCAGAATAAAAACCAACAGCAGCATGGCAACTCAGATAGCTCATGTATCATGCCTCGGTTGATTACCACTTTCTGCCAGGTATGGCTGGAGCGTAAGATCAGCCCAACATGTAAAGGCTGATTAGAAAATGCTCTAGTAGAGAGATTACTGTAAATGACCCCATGCTGCTGTGGCAATCATGAAATCCTTACTTTTTTAGTGTAGCTGTGCTGTTCCGGACAAAAGATGCAGTTGATCCTGTTACTGATATTCCAGTAAACAGCCAAGTGATAAGAGTTATGAATTGATATAACCAACAGGTAGTGTTAGGGGTCGTTCACCCTCATGGAAGGATAACCACAGGCCACAGCTGGAATCCTGGTATCCAGTTGCAATAGTCAGTTAACTAGATCTTATTGACTCTTATCCTTCTAAGCAATAATCTTGCAGCAATGTATCCGCTTTAAACTTGTTCTGTGGTTTGCAGCAAGACCTAGGATGCAATGGGGCTGTTGCTTTAATGCTTGCATGGATGGAGAGGACAATACTACTCCTTAGAGGAAATTGAGTAAATGCTCTGAAGGTTTGGCAGAAGATTGGCTGGTGGCCGCAGTTTCGTATTTCTTCTCTAAATTAATGTGTGTTTTGGTTAAGGCATCCAGGTTTGAACTGCTGAAGGAAATGGCTTGTAGAATGAAGTGGGAGATTCGCCATATGGGATAAAAGTTCCTTATTACGGGATATGGGATAAAAGTTATTGGTCAAATGGTTAACACAAATGCTACCTATAATGCTAGTAGGATTTTTTCCATGTCCCTTCCTCCTCTAGGGTTTGGCTTCTGAGATGCCATATTACAGTAGGATGGGGAATAGCATTTCTCCAAGACAATTGCTTTTATATTTTAACCTTATAACCATCAGTTGGTGTCCACCAAATGCAAATGGCATTTTGTATATCTTAAACTATTGAGAGCTGTGCAAAAAAAGGTAGTACAGTGATGATTTGTGGCTCAGCTGCTATTTGCAGTAAATCAATAAAATAGAGAAGTGGCACATCTAGCTCCAGAACTACTTAATGTTTCATATCAACATAAGCAGAACTACTCAGTTCTTGTCTTTGAGCAGAAAAATACACATTTCTGTTGAGCTAGTTGTGGAGCAGGATTTGGGTGGAAAGGAGGTCTGGAATGGGGTCTCTGAGTGAGAGGAAGGGATCATTTAGAGTAGTGATTTCTTCTCTTTCCCCTGCTTTGCTGAACTTGTATTCTTGCCTGAGGCAAGTTGTTTGGTATTCAAAGTGAGTGATTTTGGTACAAGACCGAGCTTCTTACTACTTTGGACAGGGGAAAGGTTCTATGCTTAATAACTAAGGCTTTTCGTAAAGTGAAGCTGCTTGGAAAAGCTGTGGTGGCTCTGGTTGGGAAGAAACCAGGCAGGATGCTTTGACCATGGGGCCTTTCCCCCTTTGCTTAGTGTTCTAGCTTCATGCGTGTGAGGCTAAAAAGCTGCTTTCCTTACTATGTTTGTACTAGGGAGTTTGTGTAGCCCATCTTCTGCATGATAGCTCTATTGCTCCAGATATTTAATTCCTGAGTAAAACTGAAGATTTTATTCTTCTGAATAGTTGGATCACAGGTGTCAGTAAGGTCTCCTATACTTTGTCCGTAAAATATATTCATCACCAATTAATTAGCAGTCTTAAAGGCAATTCTTAAAAAAAAATAATGAATGCTGCTTAAACTTGGGCTGGCCTGAATGTCATCTTTCAGTTGTTTAAGGAGAGAACTCCAATGTAAACAGTAAAGTTAATGCACATTATTGTCCTCCAGAGGCAGTGGAGCAATAAGTTCTGGGAACTTTTAAGTAAAAAGTGTTCATAGGTCACGGAGCTTGGAGTTGCTTATGGCAAGATTATTTTTTTTTTTTTAACAGAGTATAATCACACTTTTCCCCGTTATTAGTACTTAGGGAGACAGCTGCCTTGGTTGTACCCTTTCAGATCTAGTAGAAGACCACCTGAGAGTTGGCTTTTATTTTCCCTTTTCCAAGAGAGCTGCACATGAACCTCTCAGGAGCAAAAACCATGTGGTAAATCATTGAGGACCAAAAGGGATAAATCCAACAACCAGTTTAATACTGCTGATGAGCTGGGGTGGTTTTTGCAGGTGACTTAGAGCAAAATATTTTGCCTTGATATGGTGGGGAAGGAGGGGTGCAAACCATATGAAAGTGCATTGGAATAAAATCCAGCAATGTAGCAGATTTTTCAGCTTTGTTTTCAAAACAGGTATTTGGTGATATAGGAAGTGGTGCACTGTTGTATTTAAAAAGTAAAAAGGAGTAGTGTGATAATAAGATGATTCTAAGGCTAAGTACACTTGCAGTTTGAGAAACTGGAGGAAGCTCCAAGAGAAATTTGCTGGTATTTGAAGTCATCTGCCCTGTCTTGCCGCAGACTTTTCACATGCTTGATAGGGAAGAAGCTTATTTTCCTTAAGTGTATGTTAAGTGCATAAACAGTTACTACTGCGCATAGTACAAGTATGCCTGTGAATAGGCAGAGAGGAAGAAATTGTATATAAAATGTTGTCTTGGTGTGGGGTGCAGTTGTGTGGTTCAAAGACTGACTGCCATGACCTCTCAGACTTCAGGATCTGCAGTAAATATTTGTCCTCGCAAGAGTCTGAGATACGTTTGAGGAGGTGGTGGCCTTTGGAGAGAGGAGGTAGCAGTCTTCCTAGTTATTTGTAGTCACAAGGACTATAGCTGCATTACAGGGAAAGTCTTTATAGTACCTGGAGAGCATGCACTCTGTGGAAGATTGTGTTAGGTTTGTTGAGCTGGCGTAGGCATGAAAGTGCATAGGCAATATCTGGAACATGCTGGACTTTAAAGGGTAGACTTGCTGGGGTCAAGGTGAGATGTAGTAGCTCTTGAGGTAGGCTTTTGGGGAGGAAGGAGGGGACAGCATGAATTGCTCTTCTGCTTGGGGAGATTATTAATTACAAGCCAGATTATGATGCAGGTTGGTGGAGACAGGGCAAGCTGGTGGTGAAAAGAGTAGATGGAAAACTTTACCCCCACAAATTACCAGCTCTTGTTTGTGGAATTGCTTGATAGTCAAAGCCAACAACATTAAAATCATCTAACATTCTCATGAGCAATTATCGTGGAAGCAGAAACTGGTGACTTTGTTCTGCTTTTCAGTACTGTTTTGTGGTCAGTCTTCTGTAGACCTGGAAGTTCAGCTCTTGCATTGGTTAGCACGACGATGTAATAGCTTCCTCATACAGTTCTGCGTCTTGCAAGGAGGACTTGTACTGTTACTTGCCTATTTAACTTTTTTGGTTGAGTGAGACTTGTGAACTTTTGCTTTAAGCCACTTCTTTCTGTTCTTGACTAGTCTGGATTTGGAACAATGCTGCATTTCATTTTCTATAGGTTCAAGGCATTATTTAAATACTTACAAGAAAGAAAAGAAACTTGTGAAGACTATTGTGTTTAACATAATAGTGAGGAAGGTCTGTAAGGGGGGTTACTACTGCCAAAGAGATTTGACAAAGTGTAGGAACTGAATGTATGACACAGCTCAGATGCTAAGGTAGCTTGCATGTTAATTCAACCTGGAATAACAGCTGCTCTTGGCTGTTGGCACCAATATCCCTCTGAACAGAGAGGTCTTGTGCTCTGCTGCTGTTCCCCTGCATACTGAAATGTAAATTGTGAATAATTAACCTTGAACTGAGGAATTCCAGATCAGTTTATTAAAGAGTTAAGTTAAAAAACCTCAAAACAAAATGGGGAAAAAAACCTGCCCAGATCCAGAATACAATCTGAAAAGGTAAAGGAATAAGGGAGATTCTTTAAAGTGTTGTATAATCTTTCATTAAAAAACCAAACCCTCTCAAAACCAGGAAGTAGTTTTTAATGAGACTGATGTCTGAAATCCTGAAACTTTCTTGCTGTTCTCTCTGTTTGCTTTTGGGTTTGTTTTTTTTTTCTTCCTTATGAGCTTAACAAACACCAAAACTAGTCACATCTTTTAGTGGTCCCTTTAAAAGGTCATGAAGCACTAAAGTGTCTTCAGTTACTTCAGTCTTCCTCACTGAACCCTGTACTGATCTTCAGTTTTGGCAGGTGTGTCCTTTTATTAATGAAGGTGTTAATCATACTTCAGTTTTGCTTCCCTAATTAGGTTGCAGATGTGTTAAGACTGGGTGTCATGGTTTAACCCCAGCCAGCAACTAAGCACCATGCAGCTTCTGGCTCGCTCCCCCTCATCCAGAGGGATGGGGAGGACAGTCGGAAAGGAATGTAGAACTCGAGGGTTGAGATAAGAACAATTTAATAGGTAAAGCAAAAGCCACACACGCAAGCAAAGCAAAGCAAAGCAAGGAATTCATTCACTTCTTTCCATCAGCAGGCAGGTGTTTGGCCATCCCCAGGAGAGCAGGGCTCCATCAAACGTCATAATGCCAGATATCCCCCCTTCCTTCTTTCCCCAGCTTACATATGCTCAGCATGACGTCATATGGTATGGAATACCCAGTTCGGGTCAGATGTCCTGGCTGTGTCCCCTCCCAGTTTCCCGTGCCCCTCCAGCCCTCTCGCTGGCAGGGCCCAAGAAACTGAAAAGTCCTTGACTTAGTGTGAACATGACCCAGCAACAACCAAAACCATCAGTGTGCTATCAACATTGCTGTCACACAAAATCCAAAACCCAGCACTGCACCAGCTACTAGGAAGAAAATTAGCTCTATCCCAGCTGAAACCAGGACACTGGGTCAAAAACTTGGCTGATCAAAGACTGATGTTTAAGTTTTGGTGTCAAATAGTTGGCAACCATTTATTTCATCTATGTGCATTGGTTTTGTATTGCAAAACTTAAATTATAATTTGACTTCAATGTAATTTTTCTAGTTAAACAAGGATCTCTAGACTGAATAAGGCTTCAAAGCAGCAGCTACCAAAATGTGAAGAGAGGGAATAGGAGAAATCATGTACTGTGATTTGGCAATTATAATTTAGTCCCACAGTAAACAAATAGATTCAGATGAAGGGTATATAGGTCATCATACTCCAACTACTTGATTTCTGTGAAAGTTCTGATGAAAGCACTTGCTGCTATTGCTGTACAATTCCTGGTCTCTTACTCTGCTTGTAATCTGTATTTGAGCTCAGTTTCTGGGTTTGGGGATTAGCTGTCAGTAGACTTGACATGGATGTCTGCAGTAGCAGAAACTTCATCAGGAAGGTACCTTTAATCCTTGTTTGTCCTATTTGTGTGTACCCCAAATGGAATCAACTTTGTAAGATTGCTTCATATGGCTTCTGGGCTGTTCTTCGTCTGGTACTTTTTAAGGTTATCTGTTTTGTATTAACAAGTCCACCTGTGACTTGTATGGAAGACTGAATGTCGTTGTCTCTTTTGAAAACAGTTTCTGTCCCACCAGTAAATGTCTGAATCTGTATCTTTTGAAAATGTAGTTTCTAGATTTTCTTTTCTTGTATGCATTTTCTTTTTCCTTGTACCTATCCTTCCTTACCACACTGAAGTCAAATTAATTTTGCCAAGTCTTATTTTAAAATTTAGCTTAGCCACCAAACTCTGCTGCTTAGAGTTCATTGAAGTTAACTGTGCTTGTGAGTTGCTCCAGATGCTGATGATTGCTGCTTAAGCTGAGACTTCATGGTATCGGGGAAAGAAACCCAGGAAGCTTGAATACCTTAACTTTGTGGTGTGACTTAATGGGAAACAGCTCTGCAAAAATTAACCCCTCATCTTCCCTCCCCCCCACCCCCACGCCCCGCAATGACAAGTAAAATCTTCATGCATGGTGTAATTCTCTTCTGTGTACTGAAAGTAGTAGGTTTAAATTTAATCATACCTCTCTGCTTGGCACACTGTAATTACTTGTGTCCTAAAACATTCAGAGCTGCAGGCTGATGTGCTGTACCCTCCAGCAGTTTGGAGAGGAGGCAGAAATGCTTGAGTGATTTTAGAAGCAGTGCTGTAGTAGTGTATAGGAGTAGTGCTTTGTAGCCTCCGTTGCCAGCATTGCTGTGGGTGGACTCCTCTGAAGTTTCATTATCTTAACATCCACCGATGGAATACACAATATATAGCACCCCGCTTCCATGATGAGCCACATACTGAAACTTAGGACTGAAAGCTTGGATGTTTCTTGATACTAAGGACAAATGCTGTCATCTGCAGTAAAAGCTCTCAACACAGGGTAAATGGTGAGTAAGCCACTTGTGACTGGCTTCTAGGCTTTTACAAACCGCTGTCTTCTATAGTGCATTAATCAGCAGTACAGAATAAAAGTTTATTGGCTGTTTGTACAACAATATCGAGGAGAATTGTTGGAGCTCTGTGAGCTTGAACTGTTGTCATTTGATAGTACAGCTTTACTATGGTAATGCTTTGTCTGCAGAACTGCCTCCTTCAAGAGCAGTACTACCGAGGTTATAGAAATTAACTTACATTACAGAAGATGTTCTGGAATAAAAAAAAAAGACACACCCACAACCAAAACAAAAACACACCACAACAAACATTTTAAAATTGAACTTGGAAAACATACATAATTTTTGTCTTCTGTCTCATTACAGAAAATCATTCCACTGACCTGAAACTGAAGACAACTTGTAGCCCTTATGTATTTATGAAAGACTGTTATAAACACAAGCACTGCAGTTTTCACAGGCTTCTGACTCTGAGCTATAGACTTCTTCTATCTTAGATTTGTCTCTGTAACAGAAGTAAAAAAAACCCTAAAAATCACTTGCCATGAATTAAAAAAAAAAAAAAAAAAAAAAGTACTAAACTTCTGAATGCTTCTGGTACAGCAGTGTGGGTTTCTGAAACATACCTAGTGGTTCTCAACAGCTGACGTGGCTTACCAGTCTGTTTAGACAGACCCATCCTCTGGACTTTTCCTGCCCTGCAGAGGCAGAATCAGTGGTTTAACAACAGTCTGTACCTTGACTTTCTACTCTTAGCAGCATTAATACCCTCCATTATATGGGGTTGTGCTGAGGAGGGAAAGCAAGTCTATAAGGTAGTGACCCTGCTGCCCAGGTGACCTGAATTCCTGTAGAGTGTTTACAGCAGACTCTCATAGTTTAGGTGTGCAAGGATTAGTCAACAGAATAGCCTGTCTGCTTCCATGGTGGGATATCTGTCATCACAGAATGACTTGAATAGTTGGATGGACATCTCTAGTCTGGGGGCGGGGTGGAAAGAAATACATGGAAAATCATTAACAATGATACTGTCTTCTCAGGGAAAGTAAGGATGAGTATATTCATTAGTAACACAGATAATGCTTAGTCTAGTAAGTAGAGTTTTTAACTTTTCCTACTTAGGTCTTCAAACTGTAAGCCTCAGCCCTACAATTAGGTCTGTATTCTGTGCTCTTTGTGTTGCATGAAGTTGTCTTCTGAAATCTTGCTGGGGTTGTGTCTGGCATCACACAGGTTTTGTTCATGTAGCTGCAGTATGCAGTTTCCAAATGTGTCTCAAAAACAGGTAATAGCTTGTAGAAGGTCATTGCTGGCTGCCTAGCAAGGGTCTGTAGGTAATCACCTACAGACATCACCTGTAGTAAATCAAAAATCCTGTCAGTAGATGTGGGATATAGATGCTAGTGGAAAGCTTGCTGCTCTACTGCTTATGATTTAAGTACTTACCTTAATTTCGTGTACTCTTCTGTGCAAGTCTACACCTTCCTAATGTACAGGACACAAAGCTGTATTTTATTCTTGTTCCCCAAGACAGTCTAATGTTTTATTTCTTCTATGTAAGGTGCAGTTGCTTGCAGAAGACTATTACTCTTCAGTATAAACTAATGTCTATCCTTGCCTTTTTTCCTACTGTTGAAGAGGTCTTAATGCATGCCTGAATCTGCCTTTCTGCTGTCTGGGTCTGTAGAGACTCTAGGGGTGTGCTGTAGCATGCTGATGAAACTAACCTCTGAGACGACCAGAGCATCTGTTTCAGTTGGTAACTCTTTTTGCTGATGCAGCTGTGTTTAGCGTGCTTGACGTATTATCTGTAAGTGAAGGGTTCAGTAATACTTGTTCATCTAACCCAGAGGTAGTGAACTGCCACAATTAGCTGGGATGAAGATGGAGTAAGGCTGGGACATAGCTCAGGACAGAATTCTTGGAAAGTTAGTGCTGTTGGACAGAAGAGTCAGACAAGTGTTGCTGTCAGCATGTACTGATGTAGTCTCATTTTTTGAGGGGATTGTTTTGTTTTTTAAAAATGTAGAATGTAAGCACTGACTTGCTGTTTGTCAAAACTATGGTCTGCAGCCGGGTAGGCTGAGAGCTTGGTCATGCTGCAAACTTTTTAGTCTTTCTTGTAGCATCTAACACCTTCCTTTTCTCTCTCTTACAGATTTGATCCAAGCAACTAACGAAACAAACGTGAATATTCCTCAGATGGCTGATACGCTTTTCGAGCGAGCAACGAATAGTAGCTGGGTGGTCGTATTTAAAGCCTTAGTTACCACACATCATCTAATGGTTCATGGCAATGAGGTAAGTGTAATCAGCTTTCTCTTGAGACCACATTGGCACTGAGCAGACTCCAAGCCAAAAACGTTAGTAGTTCAAAGGCATCTCTTCTGAACCAGTAATAACCTGACAACAAAGGGCAAGAATGATTCTTGATGAGGAGCAAACTTACCTTTAACAGCACAGTTGGAGGCATGCTGATTATCTGTCTCTTCATTTACAAAACCATAGCATGAGAGCAAGCAGCAGGCTGTTCAGCAATGCTGGCAGGTGATGCGCTGTCTGAAAACAGAGCTATGCAGGATTAAAGACTACCTGTGACTTTTTGACTAGCGTCAAAGTTGATGTTCTGGCACATGTGTACTGCCATGCAAACAGCTGCCCTCTCTGCATGAACGTTAAAATCTTCCTAGATCTGTAAATTCAGCTTGATAGTCTTTTGGATTGTGTTTTCTTTGTGCTTGCTATTGACCTGTATAGACTTGTATGTCTGCATAAAAACAAACAGCTTATTTAAAGAGCTTTAGTATGCCTGCGGAACAATTCCTCCCAGGCTGTATATGAAGTGTTTTCGTGCAATGAACTTCTCCAGTGTCACAGCGTAAATTTTTATTCCTGTCCTATTTTTCTGTTCCAAGTTTTGGCCAATATTCTGATTTGCTTGCTGTAACTGTTTCAGGCTGTTAGTTCTTGTACTTGATGTGGGGCCTGCTTGTTACTAAAACAGACCCTTGGCTTGGCTGAAACTGGGGGCTGCTGGATTGAAAAGTCTTGGACTAGCCTGGATGTGCTGCTTTGTAAGCAGATAAATCTTGTGCTTCCTCAAATCTCTTTGAGAATTAACCATTTTTATTGCTCCTTCCACAATCTGGTTTGTATTTTGCACAGGATCTATTTTTATGTATATAGTAGGATGTTTCGTAGAGATTCAGGCTAAATGTAATTAATCTGAATGGATGAAAAAGGTTTTGAGGAAGGTATTGAAGGCTAAGACAAAAATCTGGGTTATTGTGTGTGTATGCTGGAACTAGACTGGTAATCTTCCCGCTAGGAGGTACAAAGCCTTCAGATACAACCTGTGATAAGAAAATAACTTTGTGTTGCAGAGATTTATTCAGTACCTGGCATCTAGAAACACATTGTTCAATCTCAGCAATTTTCTGGACAAAAGTGGATCTCATGGTAAGCCTACTCATGTCTATAATCGCAACAAGATTCTAAATAAGATACTATTGTTAGTTTGCTCCTTCATTCATAAGATGCAAATAATATAAAAATGTGCTACTGAAGCCATTTATAAGTACTTAAGGAATACAGTAGCTCAAGGGAACTGCTGAACAACTTCAGAACAATGTTTCTCAGTTCCTGCAAAAGTTTTAGCCAAAAGGTGAAACTGTGAAACTCACTTAGAAAGTGCTGGTTGAAATCTGGGCTGAGTCAGCTATCTCCTTAACTGTTATGGGAGTTAAGGATTAAATGGATAACTTTCCATTTAGGTTTTTGGTTTTTACTCAGTCTTAAATGGTAATTTGGTTGCCTGGGGACACTGTGTTTCTTAGGAACTATCTTACAAGTGTTTAATTGGGGCAGGGAGGACACCAAAATAACTAGCTGGTTTTGGTTTGAGTAGCGAATTTAGAAAAGTCTAGGCAGAAATTAAGGACTTGTTCCCTCTAAAGCTTACAAATTCTGCTTTTCTACTTTTGACTCTGAAATTATTAGTGACTTTTCCTGTTCCCTAACTTAACAGAGGAAAAACTGTTTCATGGTAGTTCTACTAGAGAAGGGAGAAAGCTTAAAATTCTTCAGCTTTCAGAGAGTATTTGTAGACTGCATGCAGGATGCAGGAATGCTACAATAATGGGCAGGTTTGAAGCAATGCCACATTACTCCATCTCTTGATGGAGATGTGACACCAAAAAGACTTGAGCATCTTTCAGAAGCGGTAACACAGGGCAGGAGCAAAGCCAAACAAATATTAAATCTGTGTATGTCTAGTAAACACATGCTATGCATGCTCAAAGATACTGTTGTTTGGCAACAATGAATTCTGCTAAATGCATGCTTTTCTTCTTTGCCACTTTCTTTAAACTTAAATTGCCATTTCATAGCTAATACACAGTGTGTCATAGATTATGAGGTGTCAGAGTTGGTAGTGTTAAGCCTGAGTTAGCAGAGATACTTCATGTTGAGATGTATTAAAAAAAATATATGGTCAATTACTATGTCGAGGGGTGTTTTAACAAAGGTAGCAAAAAGGGACTTGTACTGAAGAGGAGGATGAGTTGCCTTCTGCACACATTTCTGTAGCTTAGAGGAAGAAACTGAAAGAAATACCTGAAGGATAGGCTGTAATACTTGAAGTTTGAGGCTTCTTGTACAGTATTATATGCCTTGAAGATCTCTGGTGTAACAGTTCAAAGAAGGCACTAATCTCTGTGAATGCCATCATAATTTCTTTGTTCTGGTAAACCTAGTCAGGGGAATTTTGAAGGTCCAAATAAGAGTTGGAGGCACTGACATACATAAAATAGCAGGAGTGTTTAAGTTGAAATCTATCTTTATCCTGGAAGTCAGGTACCAGTTCAGTAAAAACTTTTTGTAAAATTGACATTTTTTCCCCATTAACAGAGGGGTGATGAATTTCACCATCAAGTTATGTTACCACATAACTGTGTAGGAGCCACTAGCAGGTTTCTCCAGGAACCATGCTGCTGGTGCCTTGGATGAATCCGTTGGAAGCAGAGGACACCAGTAGATTGTTTTTGTGCAGCACTACTGCTTTTTCTTCAGAAGCTGGAAGATGTCTTGTGATGCCTGTTCTCTGTGTGGAGATGTGTAGTGCAACAGAGATCACATAACCTTAGGGTCTATTGACTGTGTATTATCATTTAGTAAAGAACCTCCAAACAAGCGTGAAAATGAAGTGTAAAATGTGTAACTGTTTTTTGCAGGTTATGACATGTCCACCTTTATAAGGCGTTATAGTAGATACTTGAATGAAAAAGCATTTTCCTACAGACAAATGGCATTTGACTTTGCAAGAGTGAAGAAAGGGTAAGCAAAATTTAGATATGTAAACTGATAGGGTTGCCTGACCCATGAAAGTCTTGTTTGTGGCACTGTGCTTAATCTTAGTGTCTCAATGACTTTGTTCTTGTTAACCCAGGCCAGAGTAGTATGTTGACGTTTATCAGAACATTTTTTTGGTGTCTGACTCTTCTGACTGGGACTTTAATGGCTCTAGATTCTCTCTTGAAGCACAGACAGCACAGCAAGTGGCTTAACACCCACTGAAGGTGCAGCTTAATTGACTGCATGCTAATGATGCTCCTGCTAATCATGAGTTGTGTACAGGATCCTTCTGGCAGTTCCAGTGTATTCTGCAGCTTGGGATTCTGAGCTGTTAATGTAGGCGTTGCTGCCAGGCTTTCCCCTTCTGCTGCTCAAACTGCCAGAAGGTATAGGGCCTACAGCTTTGCTGTGTAGTTGGATGCTATTCCCATAGTGGGGACCGGAGCAGTTATCTCTTGAACGTATCTGGAATATGAATCACTAAGACGCTTTTGATATGAAGACTGGTAGCTAGTTGGGTTGATATTTCCGGCAAGCTTTAATCCAGCAGGCTGCTGTAGTGCTAGCATCTAAGTTCCCTTTGTCACCTAGTGCCTTGGAACACTTCACGTTAAGCTTAAATTTGGGTTTCTGGTAACCCTTATATTCCTGCCT
>JAVJGI010000062.1:7113124-7150884 GCA_035590275.1 Ibycter americanus
CCTTTGTCACCTAGTGCCTTGGAACACTTCACGTTAAGCTTAAATTTGGGTTTCTGGTAACCCTTATATTCCTGCCTTGCTGTATGTTCCTGGAAAGGCTTTCTATGTGTGTTATTTGTGATGCTCAAGACAAGGTGCTGCCTCAGAGTGTAGCATAAAGTAACAATAATGGTATGCATTTCCAAAGAGGAGATGCTGTACCTGTCAGCAGCCAGAACGGGGCAATACATCATGGTGGTTGTGCAGGTTTGTGATACTCAGAATAAAAACAGGCATGCGTGAAGACAGCCATAAGACTATGGGCGGCAATTAAGGAATGCTACACATCCATGACTGCTGCGTGATCCCATTGGAGTAATGGTTCAGGACTGATAAGGCAGGTCAAAGTCAGTGGAAATGCTCTGAAGAAGTAATGGAATGAATTAGTACCCAGGAATACTGAGGAAAGAAACTGTAAGCAAAGATTGCCCTGATTTAAATTGTCACTGAATTGGCATGCATATATTGTGGCACTTGATGGGGGGAAAAAACAGCCTATAGAGTGTTCTTGTCTCCAGTGACCACAGACATGTCAGCAGTGAGTTGTCGTTAGTTATTCATAACAAACTTAATGCACAAAGACTATCAGTTCTCTAAGTACTTCTGTGACAGTATTTCTTGTCAAGTTATTCAAACTCTCAGTGTCTTCTTTCCATAAAGAGATCAATCTCTTCATTCATCACTCTAGCACAAAACCTTTCCTCACCTGCTGTCAGGGAGGGTGGCTGGATGAAGTATTTCTCATGCCAGCTCTCATGATGATGTGAGAAGCAGGAGAATCAGACAGTGCTCCAAATGTTTGAAATGGATTATAGCTGCTTTAAAGTTAAATTTAGACAAGAAATCAGTTTAGGGGAAAGGGAAGGGGAAACGCCATGGCTTCTAATCTGTATTCCCTCTTGCAGAGCTGATGGTGTAATGAGAACAATGGCACCTGAAAAGCTGCTGAAGAGTATGCCAATATTACAGGAACAAATTGATGCGCTACTTGAATTTGATGTATGTATTGAAGCTGACCCAGCATTAACACGGGGCAGTGACTTACAAATGCTGTGTTGTAATGAATACATTTCACCTTGTAGGTAATGCTTTACTGATCATCCTTTTGTGTGGGCCAAAAAACCCTCTTTTCAGTGTCCCACTGAGGTAGTGTGGCGAAGGATGGCCCTTTCCTGTACATATGAAATGTGCAGATTGCACCTTTTATTTTTATTTTTATTTTTAATTGTAGAGAGGGTAGAGGAACAGCATGGGAAGTGAGGGGCATTGAGGAATACTGACTTAGAGCTGGGAGTTTCATCTTCTGCATCAGTGAGGGGAAGAAATGGACAAAACCAAGGAGACTGAAGAATCTTTTTTCTGTCTCTTGGCAGCCAATTTATTTTTGGGAGAAGGGAAAGAGCAATTAAAATACAACATGTACATAGGCTTTCTCAAAATCTTCATCCAGTTTTCAGCTGTAAACTAAATTGACTAAACTTTTAATCTAGACTCTTCATAGAAATAAGTGTCTACAATGTATTTATAATGTTGTGAATGTTGGTGGGATTGTTTATCTGCTGTAGGATAAAAACAGGAGTCAGTTGTTGTAGGAGGTACAGTGTAACATTGCAAAGAGGTCTTTGAAGGAGTCAGTCTTGAGGTTCTTCTGTTCTTGGTGGGCAGAAGGACACGCTTCCAGGCAGAAGACAGGGCCTATTACAGCTTTCAGAGGAAAGCCTAATGTGTTTTTTGTTCCTTAAATGGGATAAGAATAGTGATAGTGGTCTCAGAAGAGGAGCTGTTTTAAATAAAAGAAAGATCTTCTGTTAAATGAGCACTTATGTTCTGCCTAAGTTAACGTAAGAATTGGAAGGGTCTTGACATCATTAACCCAACTGTATTATCGTGTAGACTGTTGAGGTTTTGGTAAGCTCTGCTGTGAACTGACATTTTTTGTCCAGTTTCATTAAAACTTTGTTAATAGCATTTCTGCCTTCCTCCTGTTTGTGATAGGTGAAGGAGTCAAGACTAAGGTGTTTACTGTTGATGGGGATACTCCTGTGCTGTAGTGGATTGTTTTGGAGTTGTGAAGAAAGCAATCCTTGATCTGCTAACTGAAACCTTAGTTTGGTTTCTTTGTGTGAAAGCTTGTATTCAGTGCTTGATTCTATCTATAACAGCATCAGATACCTGGTGCAAGCTAAAACTTCTGATTGTATTCAATACATCTGTTGTAAATAACTGGTATTTTATTTGTAGGTTCATCCAAATGAACTGACAAATGGTGTCATAAATGCTGCATTCATGCTTCTATTTAAAGATCTTATCAAACTTTTTGCTTGCTACAATGATGGGGTTATTAACTTACTAGGTAAGTAACCTGGTGTCTATCTCTCACATACCATGAGTGAGTGAAAAACGAGTTTCAAATCGGCTTCAGATTTTTGACTTAACTTTCATTAAAACTACATTTTTCTTGACGGTTCTATTTTGAAGTGAGAGAAAACTTTAAGCCATAACCTCTTACATTAGTGTTTGTCTGAGGCTGGATTTTCATAGGCCCTTAAAGTTGTACAGATGTTTACTTAAAGAACTGAGCATCTCTGTGCTTAAGAAATGTACAGTGCTGTGTGAGCTTGCATAATATATCCTGCAAGGTTAGCAAAGCAACTTTTACTCTTTGATTGCATTTCTAAGATGCACAGATTCTTCTGTTATATATGCTATGTGGTAGCCTTAGATGAAGTAATATACTCGCAAATAACATTCCTCATCTGTCTGAAAGCGTGGCTGCCAAAGCTGGATCCCCTCCAGAACCCTACCTACTGCCAGCCTACAAGGTCTATGGAAGGCTGTGAGCGTGTTCTGAAGCTCAGACAGCTTGGCATGATCACCAGCATAACATACCTTAAGCTGTGCCTGCAAAAGGCTTTGTTATGAAGTCTAACACCAGGAGTTGCTGTAAACTGCTGGAAACATAACTGACCCTGTAGAAAATAAGCTTCAACTATTAAAACTTTTGAGCACCTCAGCGGGTATATAAAGACAACTAAAAACTGAGATTGCTTGGCCAGCGTGACTGACCTAAAACTCTGGCTGCAACTAGAAAAGGAAGAAACAGAGAGGCTACAGGGATTGAACAGTCAAAAAGATTTTCCTGAGCTGTAAAGCTCAGACAGGTTTTTTGTACCCATGTTGCAATGCTTTCTGGTGGTTTCAGAAAAGCGTCTTGACTGAAACTATAGGCATGGGAAGCTTACGGAGCAGATACAAACAAATGTGTTGGGCATAAAAACTGGATTGAGATTTTGCTGTCTACTGCTACTTAAAGAGTAAGTTCAGGTTGAAATATGTGGCAATTGTGCTTGATAACAGGCACAAACCAACTTTAGAGAGCTACTGCAGTGGAAAAAGTACTGTTCTTTGGCATGAATACAATTTGGGAGAGGATGTATTAATATATGTTTAAGTATCCTTAATTACTTTGAATTTAAAGTTTGGTAGCTACTTCACCTGCTTACTTTTTGTTTTTAAAAACCTGGTTTACATCACACACAATGCTATAGCTGGTTGGGGTGCAATTTTCCAGTCTATATAATTCTTTAGCAGCTCAGCAAGCCCAATTTCTAAATTCTGCTAAGGACTAGGAACACCACTAGATTAGTGTCCGAGTAGAAAAATGTTAATGGAGTGCAATATTCTTGAAGTATGATTTTCCTGAAAACTAGAGTTGCTGATGAATGCAGACCTAATGTAAGATATCTTAACTGAAATTTGCCAAATTATTTCTCTAGAGAAATTTTTTGAAATGAAAAAGGGACAATGTAAAGATGCTCTTGAAATCTACAAACGATTTCTTACTCGAATGACCAGAGTATCAGAGTTTCTTAAAGTTGCAGAGGTAAGTGACTTCCAGTCTTCTGGAGTCTGGCACTTAAGTATTTTGTGAATTTTTTAGCACCGATATAAAATACTAATTGCACTTGTTAAGCATCTGACTCACTGTGTACAGATGTGAGGCAGTATAGAAGTTCCTGGATCTGATTGTTCAGCTCTTCTTGAGGTAGTTAAGACCTGCTTAGGACTTCCACATCTCTCTACTGTGCAGCCAGCTTCAATTTCCTGGTAACGTTAACAGATGACATGACTTCAACCATATCAATATTTCTTGGTAATGTTGCAATAAATGCATGCTTCTAGGACAGGGTTGAACATTAGAGGAAGATACAGCAATTAGGAATAAAAGTGCAGTGATTTTATAACTCTGCTTTTTAAGTCTTTGCAGCCAGCTACAAATTAACTGGAATGTGAGATTTTTCTGGTTCTGATCTTGTTATCATCCTCTTATGTGGATACTATAAACGTTACATGGTTACTTAACTCTTTTACTAGGCTCTCATTTGTGGTAGTTGGCTCCTTGGCACAAGATGCACATTTTCCATGTTTCATGCTTCATTATAATGGACAGCAGTAATGAGCTGAATAAAAAGATTCTTTCTTTGCGAATTTACTTAACTAATTATGAAGAAGCCTGCTAGACTCCCAAATGGCATGTCATGTCAGCTATTAATGTTGAACTTTGCGGACTGAAGTAGTTTAGACAATAGGTTAGCTTTGCAGGACAGGGATTATAGTGACTGTACTTTGGGATGACACGGTGCAGTGGAACTTGTTCTGCAAAAGCTAAACCAACAGGCACTTCAAAGAGCTATAGTGAAGCAACAGGACAACTAATAGAAGATTGCAGACTTAGACCTCATCTTGCTGTATTTGAAATGCTAGGAGAGAAGGGCGGAACAACAAAGTGACTTGATCATTAGCATTTTTTTGTGATGTCTTCTAGGATTTTTGCGCTGGCTGAATTTCAGGGAACTTCATTAGGATAGTCAGGTATCTGGACAGGATGTGTCTGGCAGCTCACTAATGCTGTCCTCTTAAGACAAGACTGTATGACCAGAAAGCCCTGCCTGACTTGCAGTATGGAGTATGCATTTTCCTTGGGTGGAATCAAACTCCCTCCCCCCACCCCCCCACCCCCCCTTTTTTTTTTTAAACGGATGTTTAATTTGTTTTTAAAAAAAAAAGACTGCTGCAGGTTGTTGAAGGTAGCTACTGGAAAGATGGGCATCTGCACTTGCTAACTTTGTAGTCTTTTTTTCTAAAGATAAAGTGCATTATAGGTTGAAGAGCAAGCATACCACAGTTCTAGTTCAAAATTAGTGCCTGCTGCAGTGGAATAATGCACTTACATTTTACTTTTTACATCCACAGCAAGTTGGAATTGACAAAGGTGATATCCCTGATCTTACGCAGGTAAGCTTCTCTTGTAGTCTTTTTGGGTCTGGGTAATAACTGAAAGTTCTGTAATTAGGAAGCATACCAGGAATGTAAATGTTGGTAGGAAGTCATACCACCTAACACTTTAAAGCCCTCCCAACTTGCAAATAAGAACTGCCCAAAGCTATTTTTGAAGACTGGTATAATTAAAATAATACCTTTCATGATGACTTCTGACCTATAGTTGAAGGGTAGACTGTTTTGCTCTTTCCGTGCTAAAGGACAGATTTTCACAGCTTGTTGGTTCATTTTTGACAACAGACTGTGTAGAGATTGTGGTGTGACTTGCTTCATAATCTCTCCCTGACACAGTCTTGGTCCAGAGATGAAAGTCAGAGCAGCACTAGCACTACTGTCTTGCTCTAGGTACAGTGAACTTGAAGTTTAAATGCAGAAGTTGTGATTTGATTGCTGAACTTCTCTGTCAGTATGCATCAAAACTTCTAACATCTGTCAGTATGCATCACAACTTTTTAACATCAAAATTCACTTATGCTGTAGCTGCTTAAATTCTGTTGTGCTGGCCCATTTTCAATATTGCTTGCAAATTGGCGTGAGTGCCTGGCTTTGTGTTTAATGTGAAAGGGATATTTACTTGGAAGAAGAGATCCATGCTGAACAGTTCACTCGTGGCAGTGTTGATGCCAGTAAAATTGGAACAGAAGAGCAGCCCAAACTGCTTAGCAGTTGTAAATCCTAACTTTTGAATGTGTTCATAACTTATGAATGTGCAGTTTCTGAAAGCCTCTTGAAAGCCTGGTTTCAGTCAGCATTGGAATAGTGGTTGTCTTGGTTAAAAAGCCAGTTAAATTCTGAAAGCGAGACATGATGTGAAGGTGGAGAATTTTAATCTTTATGAGTTTCAGATGCTACGGGGCTATGAAGTCCGGCCTGTTTTTGAGCAGAGGAAAACTTAGACTTCTAGAAGCATGTAGAATATCAAATCCAATTCTGAAACAGCTGCAGTAGTATGTTCACCTAACTGTACCTCAGGGGCTCCTTTTCAACAGGGTCCAGTCGGTCATCAACTAAGTCCTTGAACCACAAGTACTCACCTTAAACTCAGTTAATGAAATATGCTTTATAAATTCCTGTAGCACTTCTGTCTGCTTCTGCTTGCGTTGCGTCAGCCTGCTGGAAAGGCTGCCTGCTGGGACTGCACAAGCCCTGTTCTGCATCATCAGTCAGTGCAGCACTTGCTCAGCAGCACCTTAGTTACTTCTGCCAGAGGGTCCCTTTTACCTTGTGAACCAGCACTTTAAAATCCAATAAATAGTTCCTTTGGAAGGAAGGGATCTAAGATGATTGTCTAGTCCAACTGCCTGACCACTTCAGTGGTCTTCCCAAGGAGTCCCTCATAGCTATATTCCCCCAAAGGCTGCTTGGGACTCAAGCAAGACATGCTAAGGCTAATCTGCAACATGCTGTAGATTGTGTATAAGACCTAGGCAATGTATTTCAGTGAGAAATAAATACAAGGTAAATAATAAAACTGAATTTCAGCTAATAAGTAATAAATAATTGTATACAATACTAGTGGTATACCTAAATTCCTAAAGCAAGCCATGCCGATATCAGTAATATTCCACAAGAAGTTGGTTGTGTTGACGCTGGATGTGTGTACATACTCTGTAAATCCAAACAAGTGGCCACCATACTGAAATACAGGTCGATAGCTGTCATCTTTGGACTTCCTAGTTTGGCTGCAAAGTTTTGGAGGCTGAGGAGGCATCTTGGCAGCTAAAGAGCTTGGCTCATTTTTAGTTATTAGCAATTCTTAAACTGTGGCAGTTTTGCTCCAAATAGCTACTGGGGAACCCATCTCTAAGGTTCTGCCACAATGCTGACTGATAGATCAGTCTAATGTTGAAGCAGTATCTAGAAGAAATGAAGCAATGTTCAGTGTTGCAAATTAGATACCAGACAGTATTTAACTTCCAAGTTGTTGCATCTAGGTAGAATTTTCTGAAGCTTTCTCTGTGAATTCTGTTTGATAGATGAGTTTCAAGTTACCTTGTTGGCTTTTAAGAAACCTGTGAATAGTATATTGGGAAGCTATTTAAAATGTGTAGAGGCAACTGGTAACAGGAAATAATGGATTTTTTTTTTTTTTTAGCATAGCTTTCTGCTTAAGGAGGCACAACTTGTGTCTTATGCTGTAGCCTTTTTGAATATGTAGAAGTCTGATTTATTTATTTATTAATTTATTTAAGCAAATGGGAGCCTTTGCTCATCTTTTTCTTGCTGCTGGAGAATTCTTGTAACTAAGTTACTTGTGTTTAACCAGATTTTTTGTTATGCTCAGATTAGTTGAACATGAATAAATATGCCTAGAAAAGCAGCAATGGTTAAGATGTTTCTGCATTGCGTGTGTATGTAGGACATTTTTAAACTCAAGCCATCATT
Source organism: Ibycter americanus (assembly GCA_035590275.1). Classification (NCBI taxonomy): domain Eukaryota; kingdom Metazoa; phylum Chordata; class Aves; order Falconiformes; family Falconidae; genus Ibycter; species Ibycter americanus. The sequence continues at coordinate 7,120,889 of JAVJGI010000062.1, forward strand.
TAAGGATTTTTTTTTGAGCATTTTAAATTTCTGCATGTGTTAAGTTACGTTACTGCTCAGCTTTAATGCCAAAATTAATATGTAGACACTATAAGCACACTTAGCTGTCTATTGGTACCAGCAGGTACTAAGCATCCTGAAACATCTGATTTAGCCATCCAGCTGGTTTTCAGCACACTGTACACAGGAGTAGTGGATAGTCTGTTTTCAAGCATCTCAGACTGACTTTTTTGATGCATATGTGTACCCTGAAATTAAAAACATTATTTATTACAAACACCGTAGGTATTGCTGTCAGGAATTGTGGTTGATCTGAAAGAGACTGATAAAGAGAATTTCCCATTTAAAGACTGTACCATTGATGAACTGGTAACCCTGGTGAAATACTTGACTGTTACATGCTACTGTATCTCTCAAGGGTTTCCTCCTTGCTTGTTGATCTTGTAGGAGTCTACTTATCTGGACTCTACACTGGAGTAGCTATGCACACTGTTTGCATTTACAACTACTTCTCCTATCTACCATTGTAACAACAAGTGCATGCCTGGGGGTATTGCCTGACCACAAAAAAGTTGCGTAAAATAGAACTTAAGGTCAGGGAGGCCTGGAAAAGCCTGTTTTTTGTAGATGTCTAAAATGATAATCTTTCTGAATTGTGAGTTTGCTGCTGGGCTCAGTAACCTGTGCTTGGCTGCCATTTTAAGAAGAAACAGCTATAAGGTTTTGTGATGTTGGGGGTCTTGAACCAAAGGGGGTTTGGCTTTTGGGGGCATTGGAAAGGACTTTTAGTTTGTTTTGTTTAGACTGCAAATATTGCCTAACCCTCTAGTCATGAAAGAGGTGTTGGGAGGTCTGACTAAAAGCAAAACTGAAAGGATGACCTTGAACCTATTACTCTTAAAATGAAGTCTGTGGGTACCTGTGCTGTTGTCAATGTTTAACACCGACTGAAAGCATGATGAGCAGCACACCCTGGATTTAGGCTTCAGGCTTCAGGTGCTGCTCAGTAGAGGTAAATGTCTTCTCTCTGCAAATTTGGACACAATATTATCTTTCAAAAGCTGTCTTTGCCTGAATACTTGTAGCATGGAAATCCACTATTTTCAGTAGTGTAAATAAAATAATAGCATGAGCATGCACATGGTGGGCTTCAGGGAAGTTGGTGTGGGATTTAAAAGTATCATTAGGTCAATGCAGTGTGTTTAGAAGCGTATCTTTCTCTTTGCTTTCAAGGCTCCTAGCAGTCTCATGGAGACCCTTGAGCAACATCTAAACTCACTGGAAGGAAAAAAACCTGGCAACAAGTAGGTATATGTGTTGTACCATGTATCAAGGCATAATAGTAACAATGTGAGACTAGCTGATGTTTAGGTTTGCCTCCCCCAACCTCTTTTTGTCACTTAGCTGGAAAGTAACCTGTGGTAGGACTAAGCTTTTCCTTTCCCTTACAAAGTCATCTTAATGGCAACTTTTTTTTTTCCTTTAAGGGGCTGGGGGGTGGGGCAGGGGGGGAGAGGGAAACAGCACACCGAACAACTACGCATTTCCCGAAATTAAGTAAAATTAACTATGGAAAACTCCTAGAAAGAACTGTTTTTCTCTGCTGCTAAGGCTTTTATTATCAAAATTTGTTTTCTAATGGCTCTGCATCTTCTTACTAGATACTTGTCATGGCTAAGTCTAGGAAGGATTAAGCTAAACCTGTGTTTTCTCTTTTACTATTGCTTTCCTTGCAATTTAGCGAAGGGTAAGTACATATGTTTACATGTCACTTGCATGCAGATGTGATTATGGTTTTTTTTTTTAAAGATAGCTTGAACACTTAGAAATAGATATTTTCTTTAAACTGTATCTAAACTGTTGCTTGCTTTTTTATATAGTTATTAAGTTAATTTTGGTCATTTCTGTCATAGCTCCAGATCTTCTAATCAATTCTACAGCTGCTAGGGCTTACCCAATTCAAGTCACCTATAGGATGGATGCTAGTTCAATACTGGTGCAGTTTTAACTTCAACTCTTCCTTTCATCTTTTACATCAAAACAGCTCTAAAAATGTGTGGCAGGATTTTCATACCTCATAATGACAAAAGTAAACAAATGCACTGACATACATTTTGCCTTATGATTAATGGCCTGTTGGTTGGTGTTAGTGTGATTTTCTTGCATGTGGGAGAACTTTCAGCTCGGATTTTCCAGCTAACTGTTCCCATACTTATAAATATCATTATTTTAAAGTAATTCTGACTTTCTTTAAAAGAACAGCAGACTCTGAAAATTTGATGACACTTGTGTTGGAGAACTGCTTCCATACTACTGGTGTTCTGCTGCTGTTGCATGGTTTTATAATGTGGTGACATCTTTCCCTAGTAACTCTTTTCTGCTGGCTCCTGTAGGCCCAACAGAAAGACATATGCATGCATTTCTGCCTTTCCTCCATTTAGTAGAACTTATTTAAAAGGCAGAATAATCCAGTGATACCCATTAGCTTAAAAAGATTAAGATTTGAAATAAAAATTTGCGGTCCTTGTCTGAAGTGGCACATGGAAGTCTGAGAAATGGTGAGGGCATGCAATTGTAGAGAGCTTCAGAAAGCTGTCATGCTTAGTTTTTGGTCTTTTTGCAGGAGTTCTGATGACCAGAAACGTAGTTTCCAAAAGTGTACTTAACTGAAACCCCCCTTTTTTTTGTAGATCTGGGGCTCCTTCTCCTCTGAGCAAGGTAAATGCTGCCAGTTGCTGTTGTTAATTCTTGTTTGGGTGATATGCTTTAGAACATCTTAAGGGCATTAAGAGTTCAATTTCTATCTCCTAATCTGCTTTTTAGACTTTGCCACCTAGGCCCTACCTAACTGACAAAACTGTATCTTTTAATGGCCTTGTAAATAATAGCCCCATAAAAGCACTTCACTGATCTGAAGGACTATACCAGTGCAGGATGCTAAGCAGCTTTGCCAGGATTTGATGGTCATGCTTTGTGAAAGCGTAAAAGATAGGCATATCTATCTCAACTTTTTTTTTTTTTTCTTTCCCCTTAATCCTCATGTCAGTGAGAAACTTACTCTGTACTGTTTCTCCTCCAAATTCTTCACTCTATTTGCAGCTTTTTAGGAGGAAGTTCTGACTCTTTTAAAATCATGTTCATATGAAAAGCCAGGAAGAAAACTTCCATTTGATATACCTAATTTCAGAATTGACCTTTATTAGTGAGACGGCTGACTTGAATTTAAAGCAAGAGTTGCCAGTGAAACCATCTTGGTTTGAGCATCAAATAAATTAATGAGCTTTATGGTGTTAGTAATTGTAGTTCCTGGTATCCCTGAAGCATTGCCAAGTGCCGTAGTTCTGTGTCTAATAATGGGTGTTGTGCAGGAAAAACTCAATGAAAACTGAATTTGAGGGAGGTAGTTCAATGGTTGATTCTAGTGAAAGCTCTTAAATTTCTTTCCAAAAAGCCCTTAAAAAAAAAAACACAAAGAAAACCCCAAAACCAACAAAACCCTGTCTTGTTCAACACTGTAGCAGTTGGTGAGAACTATATGATGGCTCAGAAAGTGTTCTTACAACTTTAAGTAACCCCCTCTTCCCTGGTATACATGAAGAATTTGGACCACTCTAGTCTCAAACGTTAGTAAAGCCTTGAGGAGAGTCTAGAAAGCTTGTGTCCATCTACTGCTAGAGTTGTGATGATGGGATGGCAGTAGCAGAACTCAGAAGAAAATCACTTCAAATTTGCCATTCTTTTTCTTTCTTGAAAGTAGTCAGAATGGCAAACATAGGACTTGTTTTCGTTCGTTAAGAAAAGGATCTCTCTAGCATGTGAGATGCTGTGACAAAGCTCGTAGTATCTTTTAGAATTAAATTGATACTCTTCAAGGTAACTTGAGTCTTCAAGTGCACAGAAGAGTTGCAAAATACTCTACTGCATGTCTGTTCTTGCCATACTTAAGATATCTTTATCCAGAATTGGAGGAGCTAATGAAGCAAAATCATAGGCTGAGCTGTCTTTTACATCTTCCTAAGGACTTAACCATTAGCTGTTGATGGCTCTTTAAACTCTCTTCAGTTTGAAGATTTATGTACACACTTTTAACTTAGTTTCTAACCATATCTCTTCTCCCACCATTTCTGTGGTTAGAGTACTAAGGCGATGTTGTGGACAAACAGATATTTCATTCTGTGGACAAAATGAAGGGTCTGACAAATGTAGAAACAAACCCACAGAATGTTTCTCCCATCTTCAGGATGGTCTTAAAACTGAGAGAAGGGAGTTTGCTGGGGAGCAAACTATTTTCTTGGAATTTGCTGAGAATCCTTTGACACATAGGAACTGCTAGTTACCCTAATTGGGATTTAAAAGGCAGATAAGGCAACTCCAGAGCACAAGTCTGAGTTATTTGCTTAGGTGTTGGGTGAGACTTGAACTCCAGGGACAAAAGCTCCTATGAGACTGTCCACTGGTATCTGCAGGTGCTCTGAATGCATGCAAATAGGCATTTTGTCTTGAGCCAGGCATTGCTAGGTGGAGTCACCTTGGAGTTTTTCAACTCCACCACCCTCTGAAAACTTAGCCCAGTCTTCCTTACATTCTTTCAAAGGGGGGAACAGTTCACAATAAGAAGACCTGATGTCAAAATTAGATTTTTAAAGTATGTGAATCTGTGCACGAGTTACTTGTGGAGAAGTGTTGGTATATTGAATATATATTTAAAATATTTCTCCAGTCTTCTCCAGCCACAACTGTTACATCTCCTAGTTCCACTCCAGCAAAAACTATTGATACATCTCCTCCAGTTGATCTTTTTGCAACTTCATCTACAGCTGCTCCAGTCAGGTAAGTTAAAAAGCGTATTTGAGTTACTGAGCTTGATGTAGGAGCTGAAGTCACACCTGTAACAGGAGGCTTGCCTGCAAGATTTTGTGTACTTTGCAGGTAATATACGTCAGTATTGAATGGGTTGCATTCTTCTACCAGTGTAGATCACAAATGAGCTGTAACACAAAAAAAATAAAGAAAAAATAAAAATTGTGGCCACTCTGATTTGCTTTCGGTGTACTAGTGTGTACTACCATTCCAAACAAACTTTTAATTTAATAGAGTGAAGTAAAGTGCAAATCCAAAGTAGTCTTTACTGACCTTCAGTATTCTGTTTCTAAAACTGCTGGATTAAGTTTCCTTTTTCTTGCTGTTCAAATCAGTTAACGAAGCACAAAAGTAGTGAACTTTTGGAGGTTAAGATAAAAAATAAACATTTGACCGATGGGAAAATCTGAACAGTACTTTCAGGCCAAGACCAGAACAAACTGCTGTTGCACATTGTAATGAGCAGAAATGAAAGAACTCTAGAAAAGTAAAAGCTCTAATCTTGAACCAAAAGTCTGAAGACGTGACTAATTTCAGTTAAATTTCAGGTGAAGTACTTCACTGAAGAAAGAGCTTCTACTGTTTATTATTTAAATGTTCTAAATGAACAAGACCTTGTTTCCTAAGCATATATCTGACTGGCTTAGGCTGTAGTTTTGCCAGCTCTCTTCTGCCTAATGCCTATTTATTGCCTGGAAATGCAGATTTCTTGCTTTCTGACATGGCACAATGAAATATTGAAGTAGAATGGAGCTGTTTTTAGTCACAGCAATTATTTGCACTGTTCTTGGGGACCACTGGGACCTTGGTTTTGGTTTTTTTTTTGTTTGGGGGGTTTTTGTTTGTTTGGGGTTTTTAGGATTGTAAAAGTCTCATAGGTCTGTTACAATGCCATTGTCAAGTAATGAAGTTAAGGTTCCATCCTAGGGTGTAATGTGTTCTCAGCGCTTACTGCAGTAAAGGTGTTTATGGCCACGTCTCTAACCCCAAGGCCTAAAAAACCCCAGTGTCTCTCAATGGTTTCATCAGTCATGCAAACGAAGGGTAATTCCTACAATCCTGTCATGACTGTGTTTCTGAACTTGATTAAAGTGGGCAAATTCCTTTGGTACTTAATAACTGTCTTCCTTTCCTTGGCAGCTCTTCCAAACCATCCAGCGATCTTCTGGATCTTCAGCCAGATTTTGCCGCTACTGGGCAGGCAGCTCCAGCCGCCCCTGCTGGAGCCACTTCATGGGGAGGTAGAAAAACCTCGCTGTCAGCATCTGTTCTTGCAGTCTCCATCCTCTTGCCTGGCTGAACTGAAACTTGGCTCTTTCTCTGCTAGCACAGGATGTGCCCGGCTCAATCCCAGGCTTCTGCTGACCTGACAGTCAGGCATTCCTTCGCAGCACAAGGCTACTTCTTTTTCCAGGGATATGCATAGTAGTATAAGCTGCTTATAAGGGCCTGACTGCAAAGCTGGGAGGAGCCAGGATTATGTGACTAAAAGTGAGCAGGAGGGGGGTGGCTGAAGTTGAACAGGTAGGGTAGGCACTTTAAAATAGAAAAACTAGAACTGCTCTTGTGTTCATGGGCAAGGTGAGGGCAGAAGTCAGCTCTGCTGCTCATAAAGCAAAGCCCGCAGATCAGTAGGGGGAGTGTCAAAAACACCTTTTAAAGCAATGATGCATCTAAAGCCAATGGTGGCAAATTAGTTCCACTGCAAGTGTGATTACCTCTGACAATCCCTAACACGTTTTATTAAAATCTTCCTTGTCTGCTTAGAATAATAGTATGAAAATGGAAGTAGAGGGCTGACTCCTTTCAGACAGGAGTACCTAACCAGCTCTCTGAAATGTGAGCTCTGCGGTGAGCTGAGCCTGTCCTTCCCGGCAGCACCGGCAGCTGCCGAACTGAAGAGGACCGCAGTAAATGTAGGCAGTGTTCGTTCCTGTCCTGTGAAGACAAGGGATTAGGCTAGTAAATGTGATTTAACTTACACGGTTGTAAACCCACTGTGGTATAATGTTAAGAAATCTGGTGTGGCAGCTTAATGAACTCATCAGCCCTCTCATGGCAAGAGTGGCACACTGAGTCATGCTGACTCTGCTGTGGATGCTAATACTGGGTACTAGTGGCCTCTGCATTCCACATTTCTCTTCTTGGCTTTAGTTCATTAAAGGTGACATTGTATCTCAGCCACTTCATAATGAGAGGCTAGCTACGGCTGTCACGTAGACCATGTTTTGCATATTCCAATTAATCTGTTGAATTGATTTTTTTTTTTTCCCCAGAAGTGTCAGTTTTATTAACTGGAATATAATCTTACCCAGAAAGCAAGACCAAAAAGTCATCTATTCTAGGATGCCTGGGACTAATTATTCTGCAGTTTTTGATCACATCCTATTTGTCTTGCTTTGTCATTGCCAAGTACTGGAACACAAGCTTTTGAGATGTTCAGAAGAGCTCAGGCCTCTCAGTTAACTTTTTTAAGTAGTTGCTCAGTTATGCAGAGTAAATAGCCATTAATATTGTAAAATATTGATTCACATTGCAATTGGAAGCAGATTTATTTGTTTTTTATTTTGCTTTTTCAAACAAAGCGCCTGTAGTTTGGAACTTAGGTGTTTTTGGTCTTCTGAATTACTGAAAACTTTAAAATTGAGTCATAATGCAGCTAGTCCTTTTACTACACAATGGAAAAGGACAGCTAAATTTTTTCCTTCGGTCAAGATTATCACTGACCTCATCAGTCTTATCTTTCAGAATAGCATTTTGGTATCTTAGTAAGCTTCAAGTTTGCCTGCTTTACTGCTGGCAGGAGTCCAGGTATGATGACCTGTTACTGCACTAGAATCTTGCTCCCCCTTTTTTTTTTTTCTTTTTTCAACTGTTTTAAATAATTGCCAAACACCATATCAGACATGCATAAATTGAGAACTGGAATGGCTTTGTGGTGAAAATACTGAAATTTCCATTAATGTTTCATCTGGTAATGAGAAATCCTTTGAGCCTGTGTTAAGGTGTTGGGGGTTTTTTAGTTAGTTATTTAAACTAAATCTGCAGGATGAAGCCACTAGTCACTACAAATTGCACAATCTCACAGGTACTACAGAGCCTTCTAATTAGTGCAGGTGAGGCCACATCAGGAATACTGCATCCAGTTCTAGGGTCTCCTGTTTAAGGGAGAAGGGGTTGGCAGAAGACTACCGGGACTCTGGGGATCTAGACCACATCTCTGCGGGGAGAGACTGAGGGAGCTGGGCCACTGTCGTCTGGCAAAGAGAAGGCTAAAGGGGACTCTTAATAGTGGCCTACAGCTGCTTGAAGGGGAGTTACAGAGCAGAGCCAAAATTTGGTTGGAAATGATAGTTGATTATAATGAAGGGTAATAACAACATACTGCAGCTTCAGAGATTGATTGGACTTGAGGCAAAAATTATTTCACTTGGAGGGTAAGGCAGTAGTGGAGCAGGTCCCCGATGTGAGCCAGTGGACTCTCCATTCCTGGAGATTCTTTAAGACCTGACTAGGCAAAGCCATGACTGCCCTGATCTGGTGTTGGGTGTAATGTTGTTCTGAGCAGGAGGCTGGAAAAGATGACCTTTCTTCCATCCAGGACTTCTGGGAGAATGTGTAACAGTGCCTCCCTGCTACGTAGGCTTCTTCCTCATCTGCAGAACTCTCCTGGCCCACAGCAAGTTAACATGGCAACTTGTGAGAAGGAAGTAGTAGGGAGAGGAAGCTGGAAGAATTGCTGCAGTTCAGAATAGCTAGGAAAATGTGAATATCGAGTACTTCAAGATGCAGCATCAAAATGGCACTTCACATGTCACATAAACCTCAGGAATAAGTCACCAACAAATGATCCCGCTTTCTCAGTCTCACTGGCAGTGTAGATTCTATGTATTCTGGCATATACTGTATATTTGGTATAGTACACTGTATTTAGTGGTATATACAGTGCACTGTATATTTTGTTGTATACCTAGTATATTTCTGAATACAACATAAGTTATCTAGCAAATGAACTATAACTTGTGAATATCTGCACTTTTGTGCTAACAGGAGATGATCAAGGTAGGGTAACAAGTTGCCTGCAGCATACCGCAAGGTGAATAGATAGGCATTTGGCAAGCAAATTTGACTTTAGTATTACAAAAAATACAGTAGGTCAAATTTTGTATCCTCATGAGGTTTGACTCTCGGATGTAAAAGCAAATTGACTTGAATTTCTGCTCTGAACTACCTTGCAGTAGAACATGGATTTGCTATTAGTATAGTTAAATATTACTGTACAATAGAGCATTGGTTTTAATCTTTCCTGTATTAAGAGTAAAGGTAGATTGCCATGCTGGATAATTGTAATTTCACTGTATTGTGATCTATAACATAACTGGATAACAAAAATGTGTTGAAGAGTAAGCTAGTAGAAGGTAAGAGTTTGCCAACAGTTGCTTATTTCAAGTCTAGCTGTGAGACATCCACCTGGCGTGCAGTAATGAAATACCAGAGTGCTGCATTTTTAATATACTGTTAGCGTTCTTTCAGAATGGTGTTTTGACTTACCTCAGCTTGTGCAGTCAGTCTCAAGTAGAGCTCTCCCAAGGAGCCGATTACGAAAATACCTGCATGTGGTTTCTTAGTGGCTTTTTAACAAGTACTGTAAAATAAAGACAAGCTTGTGAAGATTGAGCTGTGCTTGCTCAAATCATTTTGCTTCCTACGTGCTGATCCCCAGTAAAGCATCTGGACTCTGCGCTCGCTGTTCGGTGTGCATCAGGTGAACCCTTGACTCTGTTACATGTACAATGAATCTAGGAGCCACGCTGAGCTACTGGCTAGTAAATACGTAGTTGTTGAGCTCAGACTATTCTAACTGCAGTATAAAAATGTAATAGGCCAAATTGGTTAGTTTTCACAGATTTTTATAGCTTATAGTTGGGGTTTATGTAGGTAAAGCTCCCTCTGTCTTTGAGCTCAATCTGACTAATCTTAGAGGACATCAAATTGTGGGAAAGTCTGTCATTAAAGATGCTTCACTGACTTCCAGAAGCAGTTAACTAAGGAACCAAAGTTGGAACAGAGCCAGCCTGCTTATGTTGTCAATCAGTCATGCTCCTCATAGCAAGTGTTAGCAGAGGTGGCTGTTTCTGCTGCTCTGTCATAAATGCAGGAGAAGCTTTCAAAGAGGAGCTGGTCTCCTATTTTTTCTTTGCTAAACAGTTGTCTTGATTACAAGAACCACAGCCTGTTTGCCTTTCAGAATATACTTGGGGCAGTAGGGATGCAATGTGTTGTATCCTGAAGTAACTGAACACTGTATTTGCGAGCTGCTCTCTGCTAGAGTACCCTGGCTTTGGTGCCAGTTTTGTGAAGGGTTATAGGGCCAGTGGGTGGATCACAACAGCTCACGTTGGCAGAACAATAAGCTGAATTCTGCCTACTTTTAATGACTGTCATGTTGATTTTGACTGCTTTCTAACTACTTTGGTCCAGAAAATACCTGCAACTAAGCAGAATTATCTTGAGATTCTCTTTGGTACCTGAGTATGTTCTGTGAGTAGCTCATTGATTTAAATAAGCTTCAACAACGCCTGTTTACTCTACTTGTATGTGAGCACTGGGATTCATTGGGGCTCACTCTCCCTGTGTACACTTTTACTTGGTGGAAGTCTTGAATCTGTGTGCTGTTAGGCCCAGGAACTTGAATTTAAAATTCTCTGTGTTCTTGGGGGATGATAGCTGTTCATGAACTTTAAAGAAGTCTACCTTACTTCTGGTTTTACTCTCACACTGCTAAGCCAAATGCAAGAGAGAACTAGTATAGTGGTGAATTGAGCTTCTGAAGAAGTGGTTCTTGGCTTTACCCTGGCGTAGTGAAAGGTAGTACCCTTACAGGCAACTACTTGGTTCTCCTTGTTACAGTTTAAGCAAAGAAAGCCAGCTGTATAAAACAGAAGTGATAAATACTCCCAGTGTCTGAACATCTTGCTGATTAGATATTAAAGAACTTAACACCTCTGTGAAACTTACGTAATGGTTCTGTTTTGAATAGAGTTGTTAAACAGAATGAGCTTTGTCATGTAACAATAACTTCTTGAATGTTGGAAGATCAAGTGCAGAAATTGTTTAACCTAGACATGTCACTTAAAGAATGAACATACGGCTAATGAACATCTTCAGTCTGGCAGTTCTACTAATTGGTCTGTTTCTTTATTCTGCTGTCATTTTAACGGACAATCACTAGACCTCTTGGGAGAGGGTGAGTAATATTTTTGATTTCTAAGACTTTTGAATGTTAAGACTCCTTATTAAAAGCTCCAGCTTTTTGGAGTTGAGTGATTGTGGTCTCTCTCCCTCTTCCCCTTACTTTTCCTGTTTGATCTTCATTATATGGTTGCATATAGATAATCTGGCTGCACTTTCCGGTGTTACCTCTGAGCCACAGATTTCAGATCCATTTGCCCCAGAGCCTAGTGCAACTACTGCTGCAACTACTGATACTACAACTACTTCAGCTGCCGCTGCTACAACTACAACTATTACTGCTGCCACTGCTGAAGTGGATCTCTTTGGAGGTTAGTTTGGTTGCTCTAGTGCTCTATGCCAGCTCGTAAGGTAGATGAAGCAATATTGAGTTCAGCTATTGTAACAAGGCCTCTAATTTAATCAACTGTACCAGAGGTGCCTGTGTGTTGGATGCTGGATGGAACAGGAAATGTAAACTGTCCAACTACCTCATTGTTTGCTGTGCTTTTAGTTAATAGACTCCTCTGCATGTATATAGAAATGGAAAACTGTATACACTGAAGACTGAATTACTTTATGGTTGAACAGCAAAAAACATTAGTTTTCAGGTGCACACTGGGATAAGCAGGTATTCTTTCCACATTATTCACTAACTATGCACTGTACTACAATTTGTGGTAAAAGCGGTTGTGCTTTCGTAGTTGAAGAGGATGGACGTGGCAGCTTCTTGCCCCTTCATTACATGCGGTGCTTGAGCTGTGTTGTGTTTCTTCTGGGTCCTTTCTGTCAATGTAGTATTGAGCCAGCAGAAACTACTATATTTCAGCATTCTTGAATCTGGGTTTAATTTCACATAGCATTAACAGTAAATTAAAGTGGCAGTGAACTTGTAATAAATGCCAACTATACAACTGATGTGTAAGAAACATATTCTTAGAGTTTAGCAATGCTCTTTCAGTCTCTCATGGTAGCTGCTAACCTCATGAATAAGAATAAATTTCCCCCTGAATGTTGTCAGTTTTCTTGTCACTCCCATGGAGCAGGAGGCTTGTCAGCATGTCAGAAATTACCATTTCTTTTCAACACTATACCAGCCCAGGTTAATAGAGAAATTTTCTGATTTACAAACTATTAACATATTTAAGATCACCTGACCACAGTATTTTTCTAGTTTTCTCTTCCAGTATGACCATGGATGTCGGGAATTAGTAATAACTTCCTTGCTATCAAAACTGAATTCCAGTATGTTCTGAGTGGAGTGTGGGTTTTTTTATCACTTCTACTGACAGCAGTGCTGGAGAGGTCTCGTACATAAACAGGTGTTTCCTAAAGACTGAAAGTTCGCAGTTAGAAGTTTTTTAGGACTGACTTCAACAGACAGCTCCAAGATATCCCCAGTGAAACTGCTGAGAAGCCGTAAGAAAGGAGTACAGCTGCTACCTGCTACTTAACCCCTCCTTTTACAAAGATGGATAAGTGCCCCAAGTGCCACAGGGTCAGGCAGTTCAGAAGCAGTTTTAAAATAGTTGTGGGCAGTGGTTCTGGACACCACTGGGAGCAAGAGAGATTCTGATGTTCGTTACTCTCAGAAGACTGTTGCAGAAGCCAAGGCCTGTGCTCGTTAACACCCCTGCAGATGCATAGTGTATGAAACTTCTGGTGTGTAGATGTTGGGCTCGAGCCAGTCTTGGATACAGCACTTTCAAATTACATTAGTAATTTAGCATAGATATATGACTTTTAAAAAAAAATTAAATTAGAGTTAAATGGCTAGAAATCACTGTAAACTTGCAACAGGATTAGGAAGACACCTACCATTGCCTATTCTTCCTTTACTACTGCTCCCAGCAGCGAGATGCACCCTTCCTTTTTTCTACCCTTTGCACTATTCTGTGCCTGGAAGAATGGCTGCTACCAAGTCATGTGTCTACTTCCATGTTTATAAAGTGACAAAGAGCTGGATGCTTTTAGTTTCTAGAGATTTAACTGATCATTAGATTACTTAGTGGCACGTGTTAACAAGTGGAGTTGCCTTCATTCTCCAGTGTGGAAAGAATTATACTTTTGCAGCATCCAGACTTCTGTGACTTGATCTCTTTTTTAAAAGAGAATGTGTTTTGTTGCTCAAATACTATAAATCTCCAGGGGATTGTGTATTAGATGAATGCCGACTTTTTCCTGGAACATTTCAGGGCAAAGCAAGGTTTTGTTATTTACAATAGCAGAAAACTTCTGGTTTTCAAGAAGGAAAAAATGTCTAAACATACTCAGCAGTGAAGGTACTTTTGCAGTGCCTTCAAGACACCCGCAGGCCAGACCCTTTTAGGATCCTGGAGTCCATATTGAACTTCCATCAGTCTGCTTGTGGGGTTTTTTTGTTTCTTTTTTCTTTTTTTTTTTTTTTCCTGACTCCTGTGCTGTAACTGGTATCCCATACCAACATTCCTTTTTACTTCAAGGCTACATAAGTGCAAGAAGCGGTAATCTGGGGGCAGATACTGTCACTCTCTAGTTTTTTTGGTGCTGGGTGAGCTTACAGTTAATCTTAAAGTAGGTATTCGATCTTTGAGGTCTGCTAGAGATACAGTCTTCAAGGTCATGTTAACTTTTTGCAGCTTGCCAGTTCTTAGTTGCTTTATGCAATCCCTTGTGGGGAGTTGCGGTAGGGGAAGATACGGGACCAGTGATCTTGGGAGAAAGAATGTAAAGAGTCTTCAGGGAGTGGCTGGGTAGGGAAAGGAAGCTGAAAGCTGCAGGAAAAAAGCAGCCAAGGTGATGGAAGAAGCAGAAGAGGAGACTTGGCAGGAATGACTGTTGAATTCTCTTGCACTGCATCGCTGGTACTTCAGCTGATAGGAGCCTGCATGTTGCCTGGGACTGGGCTTTGTCTTTAAGAGGAGAAGCAGCTCTGCTTTATGTCTTCATCTCTTAACATGCTCTTGGAAAGCAGATGAGAAATGCAGGATTGATCCAGCATAGCTTTTTGAAGAATTTGGTCTGATTAATAGGCAAGCTTTCAGTTACCTGGGCCAACTTGAAGAATTCCTTACCTTGTTTCCAAGATAAACAAGAGGAGGCTGTTTTCAAAGTGCAGCTGGAATCATTCCTGAGAGGGGAAATGTATAAGAAAGGCGAAATATCTTGAAATGCCATGTACCTTGATAATAGAATTTGGACACAGTATTTTTGGACACTAGCAATGTGTTCTTGAGTTATATTCTGTTGTGCGATTACAGTATAAGTGGTGCAAGTAACAAGTCATGGCAGACACTGTGCAAATGTCAGTTATCAGGTATTCAGATGACATTAATCACAAGCGGGCAGGGGAACTGTGGTTTTCCCTTTAAAGAAACTAAAGGCAAAGTGATTGAGACTTTTTGGCACTTGGCTAATGAATGTCCCTCATGCGGGAACATACTTGTAGCAAACCAGCACTTATTTTAAAAAACAATAACAATAAAAATCCCATAATTCTTATGATTCTTTCCTAGCAGTGAGCCTAGTGGAGTATTTCTTGTTAACTCAAGTCAGGTTTTCCATGTCAAAGAGTAATGAAGGGTGACTGAAGAGGAAAAAACTGTGGAAACAAGAAAAAAATTCTGCTCACCTGTGCACTTTAGTTCTATGATCTTTTGTATACTTGTGACTTGTCACAGGGTTGTTTCAGATGTTGCATAATACATTAAATGATTATAAGTCAGCTGTATCATCATATGTGAGCAACTTTTGTTGTATATTGATGCCATGGCGTCAAATGAAGCCTGAATTTGTGAAATTAAACAGATCACTCTTCAAGAACAGCTACTTTGCTGCAGACAGGATGTATTGAAGCACTGCTTCTGTGTTTCAGAACTTAAAAATGCTGTTGTTTGCACATCACTTCAATAAGAACTGTTTTTATTTAACAGTTTAACTGTTCACAGTACAAAATACATAGCTATCACTCCTAATAGATGTTCCATGCAGTGTGAATTTGCAAAGGTTTCAGCAACATCTTAAACCCAAGTAATGATCATGTGCTACTTGATTCTAGAAGTCAAAAGCTAGGTTCACTTCTGAAGCAGAAGTTGCACAAATGTAAAGAAGAGGCATAAACTGAGTAAATACAGTAACTGCTGTAAAGGGAGAAGATCTCTTACAGTGCTGGAAATGCAAATGTGGGGTTACTATGCCAATATGGAGAACAAAAAAGAAACATTCCAAATTTATTTTTTTTACTAATAAAACATGCAATACTTAATTGTATCCATGTCTGCATGTCATGCTAGATTTTAGCAGAGGGCATCTGTACAGGTGCAGCACAGCCTTTTCAAAGGCTTCAATGAACTTGATAAGCATTAACTTAAAAAAACCCACACAGCAAACCCTTGGTTTGAACTGTGAGCTGTAGGGTCACCTGATCAGGCTGGTTTGTCTCTGTGCTCATATAGGTTTCTTGACCTTCTCGGAGTAACTAATATTCAAAGTATCCCACCTGCTATTTAAGCCAACTATGATGCTAAAGAAAATGATATGCTTGGGAACAACCGTATTGGGAAGTGGCAATAAATAATAAAGCTGGTGCCAGGCTAGCTGTTCCCTTCCATCTACGGACTGGAAGGAATTTGTGCCCACCTGCATTTCTATGGCTGTTGTACGTGGAACTTCAGTAGTTTACATCTAGACAGGAATAGGTGTTACTCTGAGGCTGAAGTGGTCCCAGCATAGGACTAGTGACTAACTGTATGGATTCTGAAACACCACTTCATATGAAACCTGGAGTCTATCCTTTCATGCTGGGAAGTAATTATAAATAACATTGACCAGCTTCTGTGCTGTTGGCCTACAAGCTTGTGTGGACAGAATTAAGCTCTTTTGAAAGAGCCCAGGGTGACCCTCTATCTGAAAGCTGGCCCTGTAGAGCAAACCCCAACATGACCATATGCATAGCATGTTCTCAAGTAGTACCATTCAAAACTCTTCAGTCCAGTTCTGTGTTGAATTTCTTCTACAGGATGTATGCCAGTGTCTGGTATACATACAATACTGTGATGTTTGACTAATTACGATTTTTTTACTTGGACAACTGCCATCCAGTTTTGTTGTTGAACCCTGTTACGTGAAAAATAGAATTATATTTGAAATGGCTTATTAGCAGGCCTTTTTTTGCTACTAACTCATTTTAATTCTATTGTACAAGACTAATTGGCATTCATCTCTTCTGTTGAAGTTTCAGTGCATGTTTTTTTGAGCTTTTTAGATTAACTGGCACAAACTTGTTTTTAAAATGGTTGCTTTCATTTTAAAATTGACACTCAAGTTAAAGCATGGTAAGCTTTTTCCTGTAGTAGTTTAACAGTGCAATTGCAGTATTCCCCAACAGATTTTTTTTTTTTAACTTGCTAACTTTGTAGCAGTAGAAAAATGGCCTTTATGAGCATCTTGAAGCATTTAATCTTAATTGTGCAGTCTTTTTGTGAAGAAAATGCTTGCCTGTGAGGATAGTCCAAATGGCACTGTCCATTAGGACTACTTCATGGAATTAAGAGCTACAGATGGTGGTTTAAGCCTTGGAATAATGCTGTAAAAGTTCAGAGCTTGAAATTTAAACATACCACTTAGCAAGTGGCAAAGAAAAAAATGGTCAAAGAAAACTCATGAGCAAGTCATTCCAAAACCTCCAAACAGCTGTTTTCCCTGACTCAGCTGGTTGGCCTAGAGGGGATCCAAAAAGTAGGAGAGACACACTGTGGCTGGCCAGTAGTTAAGATTCTTGATCTCTTAGAAGCAAGCTGAGTAAATATAACCTATGCATCAGGTTATGGCTTCAGAAAGATCCAATTGGAATACTGTTAAACAAGTAAGTTCAATTTCTCAGATGTTGCATGACTGACTTGGCTCAAAAACGAGAAATGGTAGATGCAGATCTCTGCTAATGTAATTGGACTGTTATTTGTAATGGTGCTTAAGTTCACAAAGCACTGCGGAAGTAAATTCACAGTTACAGATCAATAACACGTATTACAGGCTTTGAGCATGCAAGTTTTTAGTATTTTTATGAACACCAACTTACTGCCATACCTCTGCTCTTTCTTTGGTTAATTTTGGGTAGTACCTGAGCATGCTGCTCTGAACCCTTATACAATGAGAATAATGCCTTATTTTACACTCACTGTATTTCCTGCAGGCAACCAGAGAAGCTCTATCTTCAAACCCTGTCTAGAACCTGCTCATGTGGGGTTGGGGGAGAGGCAAAGCGTTTTGTGCTGCATGACTTGTCTTGCTGTCAGAGTAAGAACATTCATGTTGTATAAGGGGATCTACCTGTGCAATTTAACTTGGTTCTTTTACTATATTTTTCTTCTCTTTATCCTTTTCCCTTTTAATTTCTGTTCTTAAACTGCACCCAAGATGCCTTTGCAGCTTCTCCTGGGGAAGCCCCTGCAGCGGCTGAAGGGGCAGCAGCACCAGCTACCCCAACCCCTGTAGCAGCAGCTCTTGATGCATGTTCAGGAAATGGTGGGTTTTATGTCATTAGATAGTCTCTTGTTTTGCTGGCTTTTTGTTTAAACTACATGGCAGTGTGTTTTTCTGAAATTTTCATAGTGTTTGCAATTGGTCAAAACAAACATTAGACTGAAGAGCATGCCTAACAAAACTGCCTGTTACTGAGTCCCAGTAACTTCATGTTTATTTGGTAGCGCTAATAGATGATTCTGTCAGTGCTGAGTTTCGTAAGCGGTAACCTGCTAAAGTGGATATTCTTTTGTCATATTGCTGTCTTTTTTGGCCTTGTCAAACAGCCTTTGAAAGTTCTCCCCTTTAGTAACTAGACTGCTCAGCCCTTCAGGTGGTCTTTATTTTGGAAAAACATAAGTAACATGTCTGAATAAGTAAGCTAGATGATAGCGACCTCCTCTGTGTGCGTGCGTGTATTTGCAGTATGTGCATTGCCTGTAGTTGCTTTGTTCTTGACTTCCTCCCTCACCGATCCTAAGTATGTATACACATATATTTCCCCTCTCCTTTTTACAAGACCCCTTTGCCCCATCCGAAGGTAGTGCAGAGGCTGCTCCTGAGCTGGACCTTTTTGCTATGAAGCCAACAGAGACTGCTGTTCCTGTAGTTACCCCTACAACTAGTGCAGCCACTCCAGTTCCTGCAACAACTCCTTCTCCAGCTGCTGCTGTTGCTGCTGCTGCTACTGCTACTACAGCTACTGCCACTACCACTACCGCCACCACTTCTGCTACCACCACCACCTCCGCTCCTCCTGCTCTAGATATCTTTGGTGGTAATTTTGTTTTTAACTCTTTGATTCTGTTGGATTGATCTGTCAGGAGTACAGAACAAACAAATCATTGTTGCATGCATGCTGTGTGCTGGGCTTTCAAACCAGAGAGCCTATTAATTCCAAATACGATGTATAAAACATGAAAGTTCTGCTTTCAGTCCTGCCTTTCAAAAATGAGTTAAAGATGTGTTATGTTCTTGGCCTTAGATTTATTTGAGTCTGTTCCTGATGTACCCGCAGCACCTAAACCAGATGCTACTCCTAGCATAGATCTGTTTGGTACAGGTAAAGAGAGAATTCTTCCAATACTCTGCTGCTTTGATGCCGTGTAATGGTGTAAACTGACTTGAGTGATACTTACTTCTTCTCGGTTTTTCTTTCATATCTGGAAGATGCTTTTTCATCTCCGCCGCATGGAGCTTCTCCTGTGCCTGAGAGTTCTCTCACTGCTGATCTCTTATCTGGTGAGTGCTTGTTTTCACAGGCCATCTTACAGACTTCCTGGGTTTGGTTGGTTTTGTTTCCCCAAGAGTTAAAAAACAAACAAACAAACAAAACCCACTTATTACCAATTTACATCTTTAAGCTGAATACTAAGTTCTGGGTTTGACACTTTGGTCACAAGATGTGCAGGTACTGAAGATGCAAGCCGTGAAGTAGCTGACACTGAAGTTGAGTAAGTAATGTGGTTGTTGAGAGTAAATCCTCCAAGCATAAGGATTTTCTTAATATGCAATGTTGTTTTTTTTTAAAGTACCGTGGTTTTCAGTTGCGGTGTGAGAAATGTAACACTTTCTGTTTGCAGTTCTGAAGACTGCTACCTGAATTTACCAACCCTGTCGTTCTAACTGGTGGAGCCCTTGTGGCTTTGAAATATTTAGCTATCATTGTTGCCTTGCTGATACTAAATATTATTTATCCTATGCTTACTGCAGTGGATGCATTTGCAGCCCCCTCTCCTCTACCCGCTGCCTCTCCAGCAAAGGTGGATTCTTCAGGTGTGATTGACCTATTTGGTGGTGGGTATTTTTCTTTCCTCACCACTTCAGAGTTAAATCACTTCATTTCGATTACCTTTGCGCTTTGCTTAAAGCTGTGGTTTTCCCCTTTTCACAGCTTTTCTGTGTAGCATTACAGCTAAGACTAGCATGCCCAGTTCTTAGTACTGCACAATAACGAACTGCAAATAAGCTGTCAGTGCACTCATTCCATTGTCATGACACTTGCCATTCTGTTTTCAGTCAATGCATGTGTGGCTCTTCCTCAGCGGTCCAGTAAAAGTCTGTTGTGTTCTTTTTTCTTCTTTGCAACTCTTCATGGTCATGTTGTTTTCTCTCAGTTCCGTTTCTCAAAGCAGCTGAAGTTTTGAGGGTGACTTATCTCAAACTGGGTATCTGAATCACAGGATCTTTGTTGGATTTAGCAAGGTGGAAATTAGGATGGGAACAGCCAACTCTTGGGGTGTTGTAGAACAGAAATGTTGCTCAGAAGTAGTGAATTTTCAAACATTAGTGACATATTCCTCTAAAAAGACTTAATATGAGTCAGTAGGTTCTGGCTGGAATTAACTCCAAACTCTCATCTGATGCATTCACCTCCAAAGGGCTTAGCCCTCTTGTTTAGAATGCTGTGGTTTGTATGGGTTTTCTGAGAAGAGGCCCAATTAAAAGAAAAGAGATTCCTCTCAAGTTCTGGTTTGTTGCACCTCCTTTTTTCCACCTGAACTTTACATCCATGGTACTGCTCTGCAATAAAGATGGCCAAGCGCTTTCATTTTCTTCTTCTGATGAGTGAAGTGGTTATCCTTTTGTCATCTTTTGTTTACATTAAGTGATGAATTGATGCATTTAATATTGAACTCTTCACCTTTTCTTGGTGCTTTCTGGAATTCCCTTTAGATGCTTTTGGAAGTAGTGCTTCTGAACCCCAGCCCGCAACCCAGGCTGCTTCTAGTTCCTCAGCTTCTGCAGACCTACTTGCTGGTAATAAAGAACTTCTAACAAATTGTTATTTTAAGGCAAACTAAGAAATGGTCTTTGAAATCTTTTATGTTCCTTGGGTGTAAGTGGACTTCTGCAGTGGAATAAAATACTTGTTTACAAGATTTCTTAGTACTTTAGATGTCTTAAAACTACAGTGAATTACAAGGGAGGGGCTATACTGAAGTACGAGTTAACGTCCTAGATGACCTTCTTCCTATGCTCCTCATTTTCCTACCTCCTGCTATTTTTCTGTACTGTTCACTCAATAGGAGTGTGTACATAAAGTTTCTTTGGCTGACTGTAGCAGTACTTAAGCAGTATTGCAGGCTATGCTACTTGTTCCTTACTTCTAATACATCTTAGTTTCTTGGTTGATTTAGTTGAGGCAGGTTGCACACTTAAATGTTAGGAGCTTGAATGAATGACTTGGCAGCAGTCTTGCATTTAGCCGAGGAGAGCGGGCTGATGAGAGCAAGCTTTTCTGAGCACAAGGGCATAGAAGTGATAGTGACCCTCTCGTCACACTGGGTGAAATGAGGTCTCTGCTGTGCTGATGGCATCACTGTCGTGCCCTATTTCAAAAGTTGAATAACTGTATCGTTGTAGTCTGCATACTACAAGTAAGCAGCTTCAGCTGAGTTCTGTTTGTACCATTCTCCAAAATTCGTGCTACACCGTGTATTTTGGTGGCTATAGTGATTGTGCTAAACAGTTATGACTCCTCCCCATCCTGGTTTGAAGTTTGTAGAGACCAGGATCCCAGCCTGTCTTCCTCAAGTTTAAAGGAGACTAATGCACTTCTGGTTTGAGGAAGACTTGGCTTAGTTTCCCCCATGTTTCCAGAAGGTGAATTTGTGAGTAGAATTCATTGGTAGGTTATCCTTCATGAACTTCAAAGACGATTGTTAGCTTTGTGTTGTACCTCTGTGGCATTAATTCTGAGCTGGAGTGATAGTCTGCCCTTTATGCAACTGCTAACCGCTCTGGGTGTGGTGGGTCCTGACATCAGTTGCTGTCTGTATGTCTGAAGGTCTCTCATGCCAGCTTACACTATGTCAGAGGTCCAACCTTGAGTATGTTTTTCCTTTAGATGTTTGTGAGTGGCTCTCCATTGCATGAGGAATACAGGCTTAAACCAGTAGATTCTGAAACATATCAGTTGTTTTTCAGTTGTGTGTGTTATTGGGGGACTGGGTGCAAAGACGTTGTCAGGCAGAAGCTAATCCTGCTTATGCAAACATCACAATACAAAATATTTTATGTCCTTATCTGTAACTAAGCTTAAATTCCAGTAGGAATTATGCTCCAGATGGCTTAAACTTCAGCAGTGTGCTCTCTGAATCTGATGAGTCACATTAAATCAAAACCTAAATTATAAAAGGGATAAGTTGTGAGTTATAAATACTCAAGCAGACCTGAAGTAGTTGGGGTGAATAAGTGATTTCTTTTAAGTTTTTATTTTATTTTTGCTTTGAATACATATTCAAAAGGGCTCCAGATAGACTTAAATCTTTTTTTTTGGCAGATACAGATATTCTGCAAACATCACAGCATATTGCTAAGCATTTGTTCACCCTAGATAATGGCAGATGTATAGCCTGCAGTGTAATCCAGTTTTAAATTCAAGAGTGTCTGGAATACATATGGTGGCTGAAGGCTTGTCCTTCATGGTTTAGGAGTGTTTCGTTGTACTCAGTGTTTGTATGTGTAATATTATGAGTATATTTACTGTGCATCACTGTCTTAAGTGTTCTGCTGTCAAATAAGTTTCTAGTCTCTTCCTGGCTTACATAGAAATTATGGTAGAATGTTTTTTCATACTCTTCTAAGCCTCTCAGTGGACAAAACTAGAACTATGCTGATATATACAATAATCTAGCCATTTTCCCTTCTAGGTCTATCCCAGTACATACACTAATAGCATGTTCTTATAAAAAAATCTTACATGAATGTGTAGATAAAAGCAACCTCAAAACTGGGCAGTTGGGGATGTCCAGGCAATACCTCTGACTCGGTTGCTACTGTTTCTGCAGACTCACTCTGGGTCTTGTGCAAGTCCTAGACAGCTAGAACTTAGTTTATTAAAGTGTCTATGACTTTTGTGCCAGATGTTGCCGTTAAATTGTGCAAAGCTAAAAGCTGTGGAATTAAGACCAATCATCATGCAAACTTCACCTGAAGCTGGGGAGAACACTCTTCTGTAGCTGGAGAACAGCCACTTTATGGGGCTTTGCAAAAGCTTAAATAACTTTCCTAAGCAGAATCTTACAGGTATTAAGTCATGCCCTGCTGCCCAGCTCCTTGTTCTCATTCAGGATATGGAAAGTATCTAACTGAGCACAGGATCTTTAGATGGCTTCAGAGCTTTAGGAATTGCTCCAGTCAACTGCCTTTTGTCATCCCTGTATCTCGTCAGCCTGCTTCTGGACTGATTCTTTGGAGATGTGTACTTTTTTGCAGATAGTTGAATGGATGGAGCTTTGCCTTGGAACAGGTGATGGACTAGGGCAGAGCTTGTATGTAAGGATCAGAGGACAGGCCAGCATTGGTGATGTTTTAGCATTGTCTGCTACAGACCACCTGGTCAAGAAGAGGCAGTAGAGGGAGGCTGGAGAAAGCCTCACTGTCACAGGCGTTGGCCGTCATGGGCAACTTCAGCCACCATAGTATGTGCTGGAAGGACCACAGGGAATATGACTGGGCACAGGTAATGCAGGGGACTTCTGGAATGTGTTAGACAATCTCTTGATGTGGGTGATCAAGAGTGAGTTCAGTGGAGGGCCACCAAGATGGTGACCTGGTGCACATGACGTATGAGCAGAGGCTGGGAACTGGGTCCATTCCGCCTTGAGAAGGCGAGAGGGAGGCCTCATTGGTGTCTAAATTACCTCAGCGGAGGACACAGAGGACACTAGCCAGGCTCTTATTGGAGGCGCACAGCGACAGGAAACAAGGCAATGCAGGTGGGAAATTCCAGTTGAATACTGGGATTTTTTTTACCGTGAGGATGGTCAGATATGACAGTAGGCTGCCCAGAGAGGCAGTGGAATCTCTCCTCTTGGAGGTGTCAAGGCAGATCTCTGGGGAACCTGACTGCAGCAGGCCAGCAGCTTTGAGCAGGGTGTTGGGCTGGCTGACCTCCAGAGTTCCCTTCCAACCTAAATTATCCCGTGACAAACCCACTTCAAGAGCAGACCTTGGAGAGCTGAGGGCAGATCTCTGATCCCAGTGCATTTGGCCAAATTCAGAGTTAGCATGTGTGTGTGACTTGCTATGGACTAAGATTTGGATGATGAAGGCTTTGTGGTGCCAGAACCCTGAAGCAGGGAAGCTCACACAGGCTTTTGAAATGCTCTTTACTTGGGACTACAGAAAGCAGGCTGCTTTGCTTCCCACTCCTGCTTCCCTGGCTCCAGCCAGGGCGCCTGGTCGGTAGCATCTGAAGGGACCAGTTTAAGTTACAATCGGAGTGCTTTTGGTCATTGCCTGCAATCTGGCAGGCTTCAGCTGAAGGACATAATTTATGAGGTGTTTCTAATCAGGTTGTTTTCTCCTGGACCCATAGTGCATAGTCAGGTTTGCTGTCCTCTCCCAGCTGTCTCTGGGGCCAATGTATTTGTTCATATAGACCAGTCATTCCACAACTAAAGCCCGTCTGCTGGTGGTAGAGCAAGTTGCTGGCCTGGTGCCCAGGTGATGGCACACCACTTTCATTTCCCTGCTGAGGGTTTTGGTTTGAATACAGTTAGCTACTGCTAACTCACTTCTCTTCTGAAACATGCGTCTGATGTGTAAATAAGTCTGATGCTTGCATCAAGTGTGTGTGTATTCATTTCTCTTATTCTTTCAATATTTAAGTGTTTGGTGTTTTGTCTTACTGTGTTCGCTGAGAAAGAAAAGTTTTCAGGGACAGTGTCTGAGAGAGATCTCACAGTAGCATTTGATATAGTGGGTGCTTGCAATTTGAGCACAGGTTCTGTGTGTTGAGCTCTAGCCTGTCTCATAGTTAAATGCCTGGCAGATGCTTGATTTCATAGCTGGGAAATGTGCTCTTGTCACTGTAAGTGTCATGGTTTAACCCCAACCAGCAACCGAGCCCCACGCAGCTGCTCCCTCACTCTCCCCACGGTGGGATGGGGGAGAGAATCTGAAGAGTAAAAGTGAGAAGACTCGTGGGTTGAGATAAAGACAGTTTAACAGGAAAAGCAAAAGCCATGCACGCAAACAAAGCAGAACAAGGAATTAATTCACCACTTCTCATCGGCGGGCAGGTGTTCAGCTGTCTCCAGGAAAGCGGGGCTCCATCACACGTAAAGGTTACTTGGGAAGACAAAACACTATCATTCCAACACCCTTCCTTCTTCTTCCCCCAGCTTTTTATTGCTGAGCATGATGTGATGTGGTATGGACTATCCCTTTGGTCAGTTGGAGTCAGCTGTCCTGGCTGTGTCCCCTCCCAACTTCTTGTGCACCCCCAGCCTGCTTGCTATTGGGGTGGAGTGAGACACAGAAAAGACTCTGCAAGTACTGCTCAGCAACAACTAAAACATCCCTGTACTGTCAACACTTTCCAGCACAAATCCGAAATACAGTCCCAAACAAGCTAATATGGAAAAAATTAACTCAATCCCAGCCAAAACCAGTACAATAAGATGTCTGCGTAATGTGCTGTATTTGAATATACCCTGTGACCATGGAAAGCAGTTCTGGTTAGAAAATCTTCAGAATTTTCTCTTTTTTCCCATTTTTTAAAAGCAGGCTTCCCCACTGGACTGGTAACTAAAGAAAGCTGAAGACAGAAGAAGAAAGGAATTATTTGACTGCTTAAACAAGAGTGGTACAAACCATCTCAGTAAAAAGGCAGAAAGCAGTGATAAGGGTTTCATGTAAATAGATGATCTCTTCTAAATTGATAAGTTGTATTTGGTACTTAATTTCAACACTCTGACTGTTGGAGTAGTATGCTTAATTTTTCAGATTTCACCCACATGAAAAGGTCCGTATTTACTTTGTATGAGAATAGGACTTAAAATGGTCTCTACAAAGTTGAGAAGATTATCTAAAGGAGAAATTTCAAATGAGTAAATGTTCAAGCTTCTATCCGTAGGCAGCAGCGGTTAGCTGGACAAATAAGGAGAGTAGACTGTAAGGCAGGATGTTCCCTGAAAAGAAACTAAAGGCAGTGGTAGAGCATGGGCTTGTCACTGTCTTGTGCTCAGCTGTGGCAAAAGGATGTGCTTCCTACTCCGGTACAGGGGGGGAAAGTACAGCCTGCAGGTTGTGCAGAGTGCTCTTCCCACTGTATTTGCGTAGTCATGGTTGGAGCACTAAATTTGGATCTGATCCTTTCTATGCAAGTGCAGCTGGGAAAAAACAAGGCTGAGACTGAAGATGTAGTATAGAGATCTCAGACATCACTGTCAAGAAGATTGAATAAGAGGAATGGCTTGTAGACTAAAGAGAACTGAGAAAGTGTCATATGTCTGGTCTCGTTTTGCCGAGTCTTTGCATATTTAATCAGTTTCCAGAGTCTGTAGATAATACAAATAAGGTTTAATTGCAAGGAACATCAAATTATATGGAGGGCCAGGGAGGGATTTTAAGAATAATCAAGCTTGGAAGTGCATTGCTTGCAGGCTAGAGAATCTCCATGAGTAGGATTTATTTATATAAATATAGGGTTTATAATATATGATATATTCTCCAGCCTACAAGCAGTTCACTTGTGGATGCTGTTGATCCTGCTTTGGCATGGGAGTGTGGGGGTTCAGCAGCTTGAAGACATCTAGATGAGGGAAACCAGGATGTTTTAAGATGGTGAGAGAGGCTAAACTGAATTAGTAAAACACTGCCTTCTGAACTGAAATTCCAAAGTAGTTGATGGGTGATCATAAGCTTTTCTCAAGTTAGTCCTCTGTTTCTCTTTTTTCTGAACTAATCCTTGTTTGCTGCATTCTGCCTGTGAGATTACTTACCTAGAACAATAGCATATAGTACTGGAAGAATTGTGTTCTCTACTCTGTTGGTCTGTCTCTGCAGAAATCTAAATAACAAACATGAAAGTTTTTATTGGTGACTCACAAAAATCTTAAATTCACTGGGTCATACCTGGCATACCAAGGGTGCTTGTGTAGTACTGAGTTATTTACAATGGTCTGCTAAGAATAGTCTCTATCATTCTGCCTTCTATAGATTGAGCTTTTGTTAAACGCAGCCTAACAAGACTGACTCTAATGTCCATGTCTCTTTTTATGCGGCTTTTTCAAGGCTTTGGAGGTTCTTTTATTGCTCCCTCTCCATCACCATCCCCAGTCACTCCAGCTCAAACCAGCTTACTACAGCCTAACTTTGATGCAGCTTTTGGGACGACAACTCCAACAACTGGCAGTTCATTTGATGCATCAGGTGAGCCACAGGGTTTCTTCCTGTGAATTTTCGAATGTTTTATGTGTTAGATGAGTGAATGACACCATATTTAGGCTCTGAGTACAGGCAATATCAGTTATTTCCCTGTTCCTTCTCTACTGGAAGAACTCAGGATGATGTTAAGCTTGTTGTGTGCCCGTTGTGTGCCCTACAGCTCTCTGTACCCATTTTTTATTCTACCGTGTCAGTAAAAAAATGTACTAGTGTAGACATCCTTGCATGTGCTTGAGATCCAGAATCAGGAATTATGCAAGGAAAACACTGTTCTGTAAATCAAGTATATAGGCAAGTCATATTGCTGCTCCTGCTGAAGCTGTTTTTGAGCTTGCATGGCACCTGAGTGTACACAAAATGGAGACAGAGGTCGCGTTCTTTGCCTGACTATAAGCTTAAACTTTCATCACTGCTATCATTTTGTTTGCATCTCTTCCATTCTATGTTTTCCATGCTGGGTCCTTGCTACAAACTTAAAATTGGTGAGTTCTGCAACTGAACAAGAAAAAAAAGTTGAAGTAGTACTGCTGCTTGGTTATTTGGTTGCTTGCCAGTGCACATGCTACCCCTTCCTGTTGACTTAACATTAGCATGTACCTCAAATACAGATCAGAAGATAGAACGCTGACATAAGATGTAGCAGGTGGTTTGACTTCAAGGGATCTAAAAAATGAACTTCTGAGTTAGATGACTGGACTAAGGAGGCTGGCTCTGTCAGTGTGGATGGTTCTGGTTCTTTCTGATCTTATAAGATGTTAGTAGGTTTTCCCAATTCCCTGCTGCTTGCAAGTGAATAGTAACATCTTGAGACTTTCAATCCTGTTGCTGTAAGATGTCAAGGTATAAGACTGCCTTTGCCACAGTAATTCTGACTGGTGTTTGCTGCAAGATGTTCATTTTAAAAACCTGTAAATGAATATCTCCTGACAAATGTGTGTGCATCTGACATCTCTCTAGGGATGGCTGTAAGAAAAAATAGTGTCATGTGGAAGTGGTGCTGTGTCTATGGAGATTTAACTCTCCATTTAAAGTCCTTTTAGGCATGTCCTCTCATACTAGTTCTCATCTGTATAGCTCTTTCAGGATTACTGTACATTCAGTGTCTAGTAAAACGACATGCATGCCCTTGTTGGCATTACTTCTAACGTCAAACAGTGTTTTGGTAAGACTTGTGACGTGGTTGTCTGTGCTATATTTGTTGGAGCAACAGCAAAGTGGCAGGTAGCATTTTTCTTACCACAGCTGCTGTTCTAACCGCTTTTCCTTTCACTTCCAGTGTTTGATGGCTTAGGTGATCTTCTTATGCCAACTATGGTTCCTTCGGGCCAGTCTATAGCACCTTCAGCCACAGCAACGGTCACTGCTTCAGCAGCAAGCAAGGGCCTCGGAAGTGATCTTGATTCATCTCTTGCAAACTTAGTAGGCAGTAAGTGACAAATTTTGGTTTTAAATGGTGTGGCGTACAACTATGTTACTTTTCCACAGAGCCAAATACCGCTGTCTGTTTTAGCTTGCTTCAATGTCCTCCTGTTTCCCTGAGCAGATCAGGGAAGCTATAGGCAGGAATAAGGCCTGATTCAGATTGCTTGTAGTCTGGGTTCATAACTTGTCCCTCTTTGTGTCCAGGATCTGAGTCAAATAATGGGATCTGTTTGGTAGGTGGGATTTGTAATGCGCGAACGTCCCAGGTACATTCACAGACACATCGGACTCTCAGTGGGTATGCCTCTGTGTAATAATGGATGGGAAGGTAAAAATTGTCCAAAGCATCTGACAGCAGTGTGGAATTTAAGCAGAAAAGCTGGTGGACCCAAATGGCTGACTTCTTGGTTAATGGGAGGAGGAGCAGCAGTGGGGTGAGGAATGCACAACAGCCAAAACCAGACCTTCTCTCAGACAGTGAGATTTCCAAAACATGTTCTTGAAATGCTGAACTAAAAAGTGTTCTCTTTCCTGTAGTAGGAAAAGAGCTAGAGCCTTTATAAGTAGAGATCAGTAGCCACAGCCCCCTAAAAGACCTAACCTCTGTTAGCACACCTAGGCTAAGGTGTAATACTACTGAAGCTGTATTTTGGAGGATTGTATAAATGGAATACTGTGTTAGTACACGTATACACACCATAGCAAAGATGTAACTGATCTTATGATGCATACTATCTTGTTAGGTGTGGGGGAAATGACCATGCTTAGAAGTCAGAAGGACTCTTAATCACTTGAAACCTCTTCTGCATGTCACTTAGTACATCCACGTTTGGGGGAGAAAATCAAACTTAGCAATTTGTCACTTACAGGACTCGTACTGGTCATGTGAGAGCTTAGCTTAAAACTTCTTCCAAAGAGTTATTAAGGAAACTACTTGGAGCTTCCATGTATAATAGAGCAGATAAAACATTGCAAAAATTCCAGGTAACATTCAGATTTATGTGTATGTGAAAAATAGCTTTTTATTCCCATACGTATAATGAGGAACAGAAACTAGTGTTGTCATTCATGGTAAATAGCTTGGTGCCCTTAAATAACTTAGCATTTCGTAGACTTAAATATATTGTTACTTAGATTTGCTCATGGAGCAAAAATGGCTTCTTCAAGCACAAGACATCTGCAGGGTTCCTCAAATGTGTGTCCTGAAGAAGGGGTAGATGTGGCCAGTCCTCTGATGCTGTCTAAATGAAGACAGCCAAAACTTTATTACTCTGTATAAGGCCATGTGCAATGAAACATGAGCTGTTACTTTTTGTAACTGCTTTTTGTTACTTTTTTACTTTGTTACTTTTTGTTTACTGACCACCACTTCCTTTTTTCATACGATTTTCAGATCTTGGAATTTCTGGTACCACTTCGAAAAAGTAAGTTCAACTTTGTTTAAAAAAAAAAAAAAAGTTTTCAACTCTACTGTATACTTTTGCATCTATTTCAGTGTTTATTAAGAATCAATGAATTGGTTATGTACCCCCTCCCACTCAAAAAATCAGTTCAGAAAAATTCTGGAAAAAGTATTATATTCTATACAGATTCACTGAATAATTCAGATTAAATGTTCCTGACATAGCTTTTAAACTTGCTTGCTTTAATCTGAGTCTTAGAATTTTTTTAATGTAAATCACTGTTTTCATATTGGACAGCTGATTTCCAAACAACTTAAAATGGAAAAATAGTCCAGATAATAAATTGTGTAGCTCCCCTCAGTAATCTAGGCTAATATATAATAGTTTTATTATCTTTTTACA
>JAVJGI010000062.1:7153417-7171736 GCA_035590275.1 Ibycter americanus
TCTGCAGGAATAATAAATGTGGACACCAAAATGAAGCTTTGGTTCATGTCACTGTTGAACCACTTATGTTTTGGTCATTTCTTCCTTTCCTTGTGACCTTTCACCTTCTGGATTAAAATCAGCAGAATTTCATAAGTCTGTTCCCTCAAGTGATCTTAGTGCTTTGGGGCAAAAGCAGATTCAGTTTCTGTGGCTATTTTCTTGGCATCTGCCTAACTGGATTTCGAGCTACAATGTGTTCCTGTGGCTGCAGTCTGGTTACTGCATCTGATGTCACTAATCTGTGTCATTCCATTCCTTGTTTTCCATACCTGAGTGTCCAGATGTTGGTTTTAGTCTGGGGACAGCTGTGCTGCTAGCGCAGTACAGCTTTTAATTTAAATGCTCCCTAGAAAACTTTCAGACTGGAATAGAAGTTCATAATTATTAATGAATTTGGAACAGGTTGTCTTGACTTGTCTCCAATTTCCTAAGAAACTGGCATATTTTAGTCTGGAAGCAAGGATCAACCAAGGGCAGTAAATGCAGCATTCACAGAAGTGGACTGTGCAGTGAGTAATTCCAACACATCTCCAGAGACACACAGTCCTTTGAACTGAAAGTGTGCTCGCTGCTCTCCAAATGTGGCGGGATATAACTGATTCAGGGTAGGTGGTAAGGGTGTGGAGGCTCGGACATGACCCTACAGCTTCTGTAATACTTAAGAAATTGGGCCAATATACTTAGGCCATATGACAGCAGTAACGAGATTCCTAAAAAGCCTAAAAACTACCAATTTTAAATGCCTTCCTTGAATGTTTCCTGCCTCTCTTTAGAGTTGTTAATAATTTGGATTGTATATATTTCTGTGAAAAGGAGAGACCTGGATGCTTTTGAGGCCATAAGGAGACTCTGTGCGTGGAAAGTTACACATAAAAGAACCAAGAGGGATGATGTGTAGGCTGTGCTAGATAAGTGGGGTGGCCTTGTTCAGGGGTGCTGTTGCGCTGTATATCCGATCAGACTACTAAACTAACAGTTCTGTCTTCCTGAATCCTAGTGAAAGATCACCTTTTTCTCTTTTTCTTCTTGTTATTTGAATGAAAACCATAACAAGTTAAGCATATGCATGAAAAGCATATCAAGATATAAACTAAACTCACCCCAGTAAAGTACGTAGTGGTTGTGATAGCGGCTTAAGTGTGTGGACTTATTCTTCAACTTAAATGAATCTCACTGCATAAAAACGCCTTTTTTAAAATTGGAAGCTAATTATAGCAGTTATTTCCCTTAGCTTTACAACCTGCTTCAGCTTTTATTAAAACACAGTGCTACAGCAAGTACTACAGTGTGTTGGCTAGCAATTACAAAGTTGGGATGTTCTTACACTATGTAAAGGAGGAGGAAAGTACATGTTTTCCTGAGCCTATTTTGAGTTGTATTCAGTAGATTGACTCCATTCATGAAAAGAATGGTGTCTGTCACCCTCGCTTGCTTATGAAGCAGCAAGCTGAGCATCAGTGTAAGGACTCATTCAACTCATTCTTTGAAGCATTGTGGTTTTGAGGTTAGGTATTACCTGCTACATAACAGTCCTACTTTCCAGAACAACTTTGAGAACACTGGAGACTCCATGTGGTTTCCAGATGGCTGGTGTTACAGAGATTCCTGCATTTTTAGAATTTCTTTTAAAAATATTTTAGACGGGAGCCGTGCCTCCGGCAAGTGCTGTTCCTACCACAGGAGGTACTCCACCTGTCCCACAGCCAGGAGCAGCATTTGGGATGGTGAGTCTCTTTTGTTACACTGCTTTCCTTTCTTCGCCCAGAGCCCTGCTCACACTGTGTTAATTTACAGCCCCCAGCAGGCACAGGTGTACCGATGATGCCCCAGCAGCCAGTTATGTATGGGCAGCCTATGATGAGGCCACCATTTGGAGCTGCCACTGGCCCTGGTGTACAGGTAAGTCTTACTGCTAGATGAATGTTTAATTGCTCTCCATTTCTTTAAAAAGTAGCTTGTGTGTACACATTATTTCAGTTCAATTCTAGCTGTAGATATGTAAATGAGATTTCTTACAGTATCAGCTGCCTGACTGGTGGCAGATCGCATGAACCACCTTGATTTTTACCAGTTCCCTTGTATGAGACCAATGGAGCAGGTTTGAAAAGTCTCCTAGAGCTATTGGCATCCAGGATCTGGTTTTGGGGGATATTTGAGTAAAGCTCAAAGTGGAGCTGATGGGCATTCCTATTCTGTTTAGAGCTTGTAAAAAATTTACTAGACCTGTGCTCAGCATCTCCCCTCCCAGCCCACCAAGAGTTTCTTCAGAAAACCAGCCTTCTGCTTGTGAAAAAGCTAAAGTCTCCAGTTCTTGGATGACAGCTGTTTCTCGATAGGTACAACTTTGTTTGAGGCTGGTAGCCTGCTGGGTTTCTAGTGGTGCAAAACAACTGCATTCAAGTATGAATTACCGTAACGTATGGGACATTGGAGTGCTCAGGATGCTCGCTTTTCACAGAGATGTGCAAATTTAAATACTATGAAGTTTTTCTTCTGACTTACGTTAAGGAAGAATGCAAATGAATAATGTCAATGTTCAGTCAGTCTGTATTCCTTTTTAAGTGGGAGATACATGACACTGCTTTGTTTTTCATGTTTTTAAACTCTGTTTACCTAGTCTGACTTTGTGACAATCACATATTTAGACATAAAGGGGACACAAGGTTGGCCACCTAAAACAAACGCAAGCCTATTCTTAATTCTATACTAATTAAAAACAACCAGGAAACATTGTGTCACAGGTCACTGGTTGCCAGAGATAAGTCCTTTGTTTAATATGATGAAAAAAATCTGATGGATTAATTAATGCTAAAGTAGGTTGAGTGAATGGAGACATACCCATCCTTCATGTTGAAGCAGGTGGTATCAGCTGCTTCTCATACTTTCCTAAGGGTTCTTTTTAACTTGAAGCTAGTAAGTTTGGAAGTGCAGCACTCTGTACCCACTCTGATACAAAGCTTCTAGCTCATAGCCACTAGGTGATGCAACATAAGCCATAATACCTGTTCCAGGCTATTTTTTCAAAGTAGAGTTTGGTTTGTAATAACTTTGAAAAGGAAAGGGTCCTTCCAGCGGAAAAGCAGGGAATGACTTAGCTGTAGCATTTTGCTTCTTTGTAAGATGGAAGTCCACCTTGTCTTTCAAATAGGCTGGGAGATGGAAGTTAGTGCTGCAGCTCTTGAATCTGACTTGTAACACTTGAAACAAAGCCACCTCCCTTTTTTGCAAATACTAAGCAATCAACCTGTATCAAATCACACTTTTCAAGTAGGGAACCACATTCCCATTGAGGTTTGTCTTGGTTTTCTGTGTAGGAATGGAAGAACTTGAAACTGCTCTAAATGAGAAGATACTTGGTCTTGCTTTTCCTCCCACCTTAAAACTGTCTCTGCACATATATTATCAAGAATAATATTGTGGGAGACACAAATGTATATTTTTTTCCTCAAAAGGTAGTCATCAAGGTGCCAGGGCTACATATAAAATACCTCTAGTGCCCTGAGTAAGGTAGGGATGGGGAGGAGTAAGGACATGGTAGAGAATCATTTGGCTCCCTAATGAGAGGGGTTGCATGGAACTTCAAAAACTTAACATTTTCTGTGGAATAACTGGTGATTTTTATAACTACCAGAGGAGGAACAGGGTGTAATACAGTCATGTCTCCAGTACGCTTTGGACTCTTATTTGCATTACTGATGCAGAACAACTTGTAGCTAAATGCCAGTCGCAAGGATTTTCAGACGCACTCTGCAGCATGCACTCTGCTTATTTTGCAGTTCAGTGTTTAACATCTAACAATTGCTTAACTTCTGTCTGGGTTGATGATCCTAACAGCATTCTGTCTTGCAGGGAGAGAAAGACTTGAAGCTACGCTAATTAGAATATGCAGTGTCTATAACTTTATCCATTAAACCGGCCAAATATTGTTAACCCTGTAGTAAGGATGGAGTCTAAACAATGCTTGAGCCAAATGGCAGTGCGCCGAACTTGCAGAAAAATGAGAACTTTGTATGCTTGCAGTGTGCTTGTGTGAGAACCAGCTGTATCTACCTAATGCTTGTGTATCCTTGTCTGCTTTGTTTTTTTCTGCCTTCCTGGCTGGCGTCTGTTAGCTTTCTCCAAGCCCAACTCCTGCTACTCAGAGTCCCAAGAAACCTCCAACAAAGGACCCATTAGCGGATCTTAACATCAAGGATTTCTTGTAAACGATAAGGTATTCTGTGACTGCCTGCCTAAGCATGTTACACTGTGGTACGTGTCTGGCGCACAGATGTTGATTAGGCTGGTAGATTGAATATGACTGATAAAATCATAGCTGCAGAGATAGGTAGAAACATGCACTGATAAGGTGGTGGTTTAAAGAGGAAACAGAATGCTCTGCCCATGCTCTTAATTTTAGCCTGAAAGCTTGTCTTTTAGCTACTATTTTTGCCAAAAGTGACTGCCAGGAGAAGTTATCTTCAGTCTATAACTTCCATTTTTGCCTTGTTTCCATTCAATCCAAGGGTTAATGGTTTGGGTTTTTTCCCCCTGAAATTAATACTGAAACAAACAGAACCATAACAGGGTACAAATACTGGGGGCAAAATGGTGCTGAAGAGGCTTGTGGGTGTGGAAACAGATTTGGTACCATAGGCGCAAAGGGATCGACAGAGGAGAAACTTGCATATCCTGATCTTCAAGGGAAAGTTGTTTGCATCTCTTAACTGCTGCCAGCTAATGTTCTCCCCCACCATACAATTTTTCAAGGCTTTGCTTTTCTGAACGCTCAGGCATGAGGTCCTGAGCAGTGCCATGTAGAACAGCAGTGGGCAGGAACAGAGGAGTAAATGAAAAGAAACAATGGCAGAGAAGCCAAAAGAGTTCTACAGAATGGAAGGGAAAAAAGGCGAAAACATTACTGTGAGGGTTTTAGAGAAAGATGTAAGAGGGGCAAGTAGAAAAGTCAGATTGAATCGAACACTTAAGCCAATTAAAAATAATAATGCAGAAATAAAGTAGGCATTTTGTAACTAAGACTAGGATAATTTGCCAGGTGGGGAGAGGACGATCATTACCTACCTTTAAAGTCTTCTTCATAAGTCCCTTTTCTTTCTTCCTATAGCTTAATTCTAAGACTTGTTCTAAGCCCCCTCTGCACTGGAATTGGCAGCAGTGGATGGGATCAGGCTGCTTTTAGCAGGCACCACCCAGTCCCACTTCCCCCTTCTCCAAATTCCAGCCCTGGGGAGTTGTACCTGGCACTTGGTGGAGATGGCCAGGAGTGGAGATGCACCTTCATTGCTGGGACTCGCTGCTTTCAACTTGAGTTTATAGTAGACAGATTCATACCTGTCTGTGGGAAGAGGAAGACGGCTGCTTCATTAAAAACTGATAACATCTCCTTGGAGGTGTGAAGTCATGAGGAGATTTGGTTCTCTTTTTAGAACGTGCTTTATCTAACTCATTATGCTGGTTTTCATCTAATACTTTTCTATATTCACAGCTGCAGTTTTTCTGACTGGATGATAAAAACATCAGTTTGGAGTCTACAAACAGATGCTCAGAGTTTCAAAGTGAGCCACCAGTACCAAACCCAGCGCTTACTCAGACTTTCTCTTCCTCCTGAAATGTGTAGCACAGCTGTGAAAGTGAACATTAGGAATGTGTACTACCTTAGCTGTTATCCCTACTTTCTCGAAATTTGTGTACTTGGGTTATTTGTGTTTTACAATTTAAACAATGGATGTATGTTTCTGATGCCTTCTAGTGCTTTTCTGAACCTATCCCATGGGGGCAGATTATGCAGCTGTTGTTTGGTGAGCCATTTGGAGCGATGTCTGTGGTTTTTTGAAGGTTTCAATGTATATAACTTTTTGAAGACACCTAAAATTTCCCTACGACTTAATTTCTCCTTTATCTGTTACGGAACATAGTGTGATAATACCAGATAGTAAGAAAAATACTTATGAAATTGTGCGGAATACTTTTCTTTTTTTTTTCCCAGTCACAGGAATCTCAATTGTCGTGGAAAAAATGTTTTATTTTTGTGGCACTGTATATGTTAAGATAATTTAAAGTAATATAAACTTCCATAACAACTACTTTTTCGATGACTTACCAAGAATGAAAAATCATATCTGAAAGAATACCATATTTATTGCTGTTTTTATTTTTTAATCTATTTTAATTATTTAAGTTTTTACATTTAAAATTGGCTTATTTATCAGTTCTTGCTAAATGCACTGAAAATAAGTAAAGGGTCAGTTTCTCTCCGTGTAGTTGGAAAAAGCAACCATAGTTGTGCTGGCATTAAGGGATTTCAAATACAAGAGCACTCTTTGGTGTATCTGTAGTCAAAACATTACAAGTGATGTTACCCATTTCTGTTCAGTTCTTACGTACATCTCTTAATTTAGTGCTGACCTGTGTATGCCTTAGGCTAGTGTTTTCTCCATTGCCCCGAATGCGCTGTGAGTAGCTTTTGTACTATTGGTGATTAGATTTAATTCTGATCCAGAGATCCATGCCCTTTACTGTACATACTGTGTTTCTTTAATTTTTATTTGTTCTCATACTGTTTCTGCTGATGGCTTGGCGTAAGATCTTGACTCTTCAATGAGGTCACTGTTGATCAGTGTTACAAGTGGCTTGGCAGTTCTCTGTAAAAGCGTATCGGGTTGGAAAGATATTCACCTAAAGTCTTTCAAATGAACTATTTAATCAATGTATGGTACCATTAAAAGTGGTTGTATCTGAATTTGCTGTGGGGATAACATACACCGTAATGGGAAAGTTCTAGAAAAAGCTAATTTCAAAATGGCTTTTCTTTGTATTTCAGTTTAAAAACAAAAAAACAAAAAACCCCAGTGCATGTGTGCCCTCTGAGATGCAATAAACACCTTGATCAAAGTAAATATCTTGTTGCCAGTTTCATGATCATTGAGATCTTGAGCACAATAATACACTCAGAGAGGGGAAAAATGTGTACAGGTCCTGACACTGATTGCTGAGCTGCTGCACATGGTAATGACTTGTGGGGATCTTTAAGCAGTGCAGGAGAGATCCATACAAAGCCAGACTGAGCACAAAGCTGCAAGTAAAGTGGGGAGAGGGAGAGCAGAATTCTCCAGTCTGACCTGTAGCACCTCAGGAGGCTTCATTAAAGCTCTTCATTCTCGTTAAAGTAGAATAACATTGGAACTGTGATAGTTTGTAATACTGGTCCTGATTTCTTTCCTATGAGGTATCATTCAACAGCTTATTGAGAGCTAGTGCAGCTACAGTGCTACAGGAATTACTTGTGCTATGGTTCATCTTATGGCAGGATGAAAGGAGGGGAAAATTTTTCATACAGTTTAGTACATTAAAGTCTTTCTAGTATGAGGTGACTAACAAGAGGCCTTGATTTAGTTACAAAATGAGGTGATGAAGCAGTACTGAATGCCAAGGGCTACTTCAAAGTACTTTATAAATGACAGAGCACTGAAATTACTCGATTGCACTCTGGTAAGGTTTGAATCTTGGATTTCAAAGGCATTTCCAAGCTGTGTAACCAGTAGGAGAGTGCCATTGCTTAAGAGGTTTTTTGATTGTTCATTTGGGGTTTTCACTTGCTACTACATTGGTATTCTGAATCAATGAAGTTCGGCCTTGGAAAAGTTGATTTTAATACTTCAGCCTTAGGATGAGTTCCCAGTTGAGTCAGGGTGTTCTGGATTAGACATCTATAAGGCTCAGCAAATCGCTGTTTTCTCACAAGGTCAGTAACTGCACCCCCAGAAAGGCTCACCATGGTTTTGCTCATCCTTCCTATGTGCTGTGATGCCAAATGCAGGGAGCACTTGACTTCTTACCATCATGTTGTGCATGTCTTCTCAAAGTAAGGACACCATTTTTCAGAGGACAGTCATAACCAAACATATAAATATTTTCAGACCAGTTCATTAGTCTCCCTCATTCAAATTAAGATGATTAACTACTATTCACTAAATTGCAAACGAATAGTTGCCATATTACATGTTTCAAGGGGCCCAACCTTGCATGAGGGCTTTTTTCTCTGCCAGTAATTGCCTTTCTGCATCAGCTTCATCCATGTCCACAGCCCTTGGTCCTTGTTCTTAACTGTCTTGTATAGATCTCATGGCCAACAGCTGTGTGCAAGCCTGTGGGTTGTGTGGCATTCGATGTCCTGTGAGGAAATGGAAGCCTGGACCGGAAGGAAACTTGGTGGAAGAGCATGAAGCCTGTGCGTGGTGGGAAGTAAAACCCATGTTTTTCCCCAGTACCTAAGACTAAACTGAAAGTGACTCTTGTTCTCTCCACCGCTAAGGAGTTATAAAATCTGGCTTGCAAGGAAAACAAGTGCTTGTCTCCTGGCCTGTAGACAAGAACATGTTATCATCTCAGTTTCATCATCCAGGCACAAATGCATCTGTGTCCTGCTATGACTAACCACTTCTCAATACAAGCTACAGAGAAGAGTGGGTGGGGAGGAGGGCTCCCATCTGTGGGAGGAAGAAGCTGTCTCCTTCCCCTGCATTTTTCACGAGGCGAGGAAAGGTTTCAGGCGGCCGATACGTCCCTTACCCAAGCTCTTGCTGTTCTGTGTGCTGGCTTCTTTAGAAACTGGCACCACTGGTCACATGAGACTTCTGTAGCTTCCCCCCATAAGCCTTCGGTTCTTAAGTAGTCATAAATACCTGGAGAACATGAACTCAGCTGACTGTAGAGGTTTGAACAAAAAAACCCCAACTTACTCCTCAGAACTAGCTCATTACTTCAATGTTTGGGGTTAGCAGTGTCTCTTACTCCTTTTTCCCAGTCATTTGTCATTAATTTTAATTGGCTTTATTTGACATTTTTACCTGTGTTTTATAATGTATGCCTTTCAAAATGTACTGTAGCTTGAGTTGAGGGCTTCTGGGTTGATGCTGGTGTTTCCCCAGGTGAAAGCCTGGATGGTGAGAATTAAATTTTTGTTGCCTTCTAAGATCTTGGGGGCCACCATGGCATTTCAGGCTGGCTGCAAAATCAGGCTGCTACTTGAACTTACGTTCTGAAGATTTAGCAAGGCAACTGCAAAGGCTAGAGACTTGCCTTAAAAACAAAGCAGGCAAGCCTAGAGCAAAAACTGCAGCTGGGGAGGAAGAGGGGAAGATTTGCTTTGTAAATGTCATTGAGACTTCGGGAATATGAGGTGCTACTTACTGGCATGTGACAGCATCCAGTTCATGAAATGTCCAGGAGCCACAGCTGACATGGTTTTTGTCTTTTTAGCATGAATCTTTGCTCCTGCTCTGCTTTCCCCTTCTCTCACCCCAGAATAAGAGCTGCTTGCTCAGGCAACTTATTCTGCATGGGCAAAAAAGTTCCAATAGCTCTTAATGCCTAGAAAAGCCAGCTGAAACTTCCTGTGATAGAAGTAGTGGCAGTGACACAAAGATGATACACTGAGTTAGTGATCCACCTCTTCTAGAACATGAAATACATCAGGAATTTTGTTAAAAGGGGAAAACATTTTTTCTATATATTGTATATCACTAGTGCTGTGATCAGTGTGGGAAGTGGCAGACGCTGAGTGGTAACGAGGGGACGAAATAAGAATTTCAGAGATGGGATTACAGAAGGAGAGAGGCTATACATATTTTAAAGCAGAAAGCACTGCCATTTTTTCTGTTCCAGATCTTTGCTCCTAAAGCTTCACCACCTCTTCCCTTTCCCTTAATTAAGCTCTGCAAATTATGTGGGTAGCAAAAGCCTGATGCTTGTTCTGTTGCCCAGGACGTCTCTGAATGCAATTATCAGTGTAAGATTTGTTGCCTTTGGGAGTTACCAAGGCAAAAGCAGAAACTGAAGCAAGTGAAGAAACATGTGTGGGTGTGACATCCACTGCAAGGACTAAGGAGAGAAAGCCTCTTCTCTGGCTGTGAAGGGTCTGATGAATGTCTACCCTGCAACAGCACTGTAAAGCACTGACATCCAAATGCTTGTGGGTCAGCATGGTGAAGGTTGACCCATATTGTGGAAATATAGTTTAGTGTGATAGAAGAGACTTGTCAGTTTACCCCAATATTGTAAATATCTGAAGTAGCCATCTTTTTTGAAGGCCTTGCCAAAGCACTAACCCACTCTGTTGGAAGCAGAGATTTGATACCACTAAGCACAACAGCAGGTACGTTGAAGGCACATGATGCATGAAGCTGCTGGAACGATGCAAAAATCCAAGGAACTGTGATCTCAGACAAGAGGGAAAGCTGAGTCAATCTTTCAGAGTTAAACTGGTAGCTGGAGACAGGTTGGTTGTTCTCAGTGGTGGCTACGCAGAGGCTGGTGGGGTCTCTGTCACACAGAGTAGGAGGGATCCTCCACTGCCCTCTTAAGAACATCAGGTTGCTCCTCCCCATAGTCCATGTCTGTACCCTTGCCTGCCCAGGCCTGGAAAGAGGCTGCCTGTGTGGGAGTGAGGAGAGTATTGCACTAAGGAGGGGAAAGAGAAGTGGGCTAGGATGGATGTGCTAGGGAATGGGGGGGCGGGGGTAGATGGTGTGTTCTTCGGGCTGCAGGTTGTCTGTAATTGAGGGAGGGGATGGGCGATGGAGCCGTGGGGGTACAGAGTGACCCCAGGGAGCTGGCAGCTCAGTGCCCTCAGCCTTGTAAACTGCTGCAGGCCTGCGGCTTGGGCATTAAATGTCAGCAAACAGATTTTGTGCACAAGAGCAAGGTACAGGTGCAAGCAGACACCAGGCTTTAAAAGCAGCAGTATTTCATACTCTTAAGTGTGCCTGTGTGTAAAGGGGATTTTTTGAAGTGCTACTCAAATGCAAGAGTAGGACAAGTTAAATTCTAAAGTTAATTGTAAGACTACATATCTATGATGTGTCTGTAATGATAGCCTGTCAACCTGGGTTGATCAATCAAGAGGGTTTTTAGTGATTTTTCGGAGGGCTGGAGCATTTCTTGTATGGACGAACACAGGCTGAGAGAGTTGGGGTTGCTCAGCCTGGAGAAGAGAAAGTTGCGGAGGGACCTTATAGCAGCCTTCCAGTACCTAAAGGGAGCTTATAAGAAAGTTGAGGACAGACTTTTTAGTAGGGCCTGTAGTGATAGGACAAGGGGGAATGGCTTTAAACTGGAAGAGG
This sequence comes from Ibycter americanus, assembly GCA_035590275.1. Taxonomy (NCBI): domain Eukaryota; kingdom Metazoa; phylum Chordata; class Aves; order Falconiformes; family Falconidae; genus Ibycter; species Ibycter americanus. Next base: position 7,164,580 of record JAVJGI010000062.1, read on the forward strand.
GTAGGTTTAGATTAGATAGAAGGAAGGAATTCTTCACTACGAGGGTGGTGAGGCACTGGCAGAGGTTGCCCAGAGAAGCTGTGGATGCCCCATCCCTGGGAGTGTTCAGGGCCAGGCTGGATGGGGCTTGGAGCAACCGGGTCTAGTGGAAGGTGTCCCTGCCCATGGCAGGGGTTTGGAACTAGATGATCTTTAAGATGCCTTCCAAAACAAACCATTCTGTGATTCATATGATATGTGATTCCTTACTGGAATAATCCCATGCTGGCTCCAGCCAACTGAAAGAGTAGTTTCAAAACCTTGAAATTTGGCTTTATTTTGAAAAATCAAGGACTATCATAGACCACTTCTCTTTTGAAATATGGAAAAAACAATTTTAGTAGATTAGCAAAGGAAGAAATGGGGGAAAATTAGTAATATTGAGACCAGCATACTGTATAAATAAGAATGTTTTGCTATACAAATTCTGGCTTAGGTATTAGAGCATCTTTGAATTTACTGATTTCTGAACCTTTGCACAAACTATCTTCTGTTGTTCACAGGGTTTCAGCCACTTTGAGGTTTTGGTCTTTCCACTTTCACAGGAGAACCAAATTTTAGGAGCTATTTCTGTGGGCACACCTTCGGGATAAAGCACACCATTCCCTTTGTGCTTGTAAGAAGAGTTTTCCAGCAGCGTATGGAAATCACCACTTCCCAGCTCCCCTCCCGCCCACCATGACAGTATCTAACACCTGTCTGGCATCCCTGCTGCTCCGGGATGAGCAAACACACTGAGCCTTGCTCAGCCCTGCACTTTGCAGGACGTGACTTCTCCTGATGTAAAATACATATTTAAATATACAAATAAATATATATAATGAAATATATGTATAAATTTGCAGGCAGCTAGCAACTTCACCTTGCTGCCTGGGTCTTGTGCCACCAGCATCGCAGTTTGCTTTGTGTTTCTTCCTGCAAACCTTTGCAGCAGCATGACCTAAACACTTCCCTGTAGCTTGATACAGTGCTCCCATTTCAGAAATGGTACTGATGGAAACCCAGCTGCTCACCTCATTATGCTTTCTTGAAGATCTGGTTGTGCAGAATTTGCTTATAGAGCCCTTGGCTCCAAGGCAAGTCATGCTGGAAATTTGCTTCTCTCTCAAAATATTTTACCACCTGTGATGCCTGTAGGATGGCTAAAATGTTTTACTCTCTAAGGCATGGTCCAGGCCTAGACAGGGAGAGAAGCAAGGCAGCATTCAATACACTGTAGCCAATTTTTAATTGACACAAAAGCTCCATTAACTCCAGTCTCATACACATCACCCAGCAGTGCTTCTATCTGGTTTTGTGCATGAGCTGTTTTTAAGAATCCTCATAAACTTCTGTGAAATTAAATTAGGCTAGTTATTTAGCTAATAATTAATTCATTTTTTCTCTAAAAATTCCCTTTATATTTTAAAATCCAAGATACGCAGATGAAATCACCTTCTTATTACCATAGTCCTTGTACAGACTAGAGAGAGAGCTGATTTCCATTTATTAACAAAGAAACCATACAAAAGATATTGTTCTTTTTCAAAGTATCATAAATAAATTACACAGTGACAGTAAGGTGGGATTTTCTATTTACATACTCAGCTGTCGCTTAGGATTGTATTAATTATACAACTAACATGTGTATGTGTGTGTAAGCCTGTAATGTTCCACACACTTTTTACTCTTGAGATACTACTAAGTAAACCTGTTTCTCCTGAGCAGCTCTATAACTGTGTTACTGGAGAACAGCTAATACTTGTTTCCGTGTTTGCTTAAGCCTTTCTGGTTTCTCCAGAAACTGATGTCTTCAGTTATCTAGAAAAAGTGCACCTAGTGGTTCCCGAGAGAAGTATTTATCTTCTGAAGCTTTTAAAACATAGCCTGACAGATTCTGTTCTTGATGATTAGTAAGATAAAATATTAGGTTTTGGTATACACATCTTGCACATATGTAATCAGTACAATTTAGAAAAGTGTTTCACTGTTCTGTCCACTCAAAATACAGTATTTTGTATTCAGGATTGATTTCCTCAGGATTTCAGGATCCTGGCAAACATTTACTGTAAAAAGTAGCTTCTGTATCTTTTAAAATATTTTGCTGCTTTAGACATTTGATTTCATGACTGATCATCAAGATAGACTGTAATCTTACTCTGTCATTTAGCCTGGCTTGTGGATTTTCCAGACAACTCTCTTTTTTTTTCCTTTTTCCTTTTTTTTCTCTTTTTCTTCCCCAACAGATGTTGAAGGCTAGATTTGGGTTGTTTGTGTTTTTAACAGCTTTTCGAAATACCTCAAAAAATTTGCAAATGTTATCACTTACACCTCCATCTCTCTTTAGATGAGGAGTATATATGGAGAAATGGACAAATCACCTATATTTCATTCAAATGCAAATTTTAGAGGAACAGAAGACTACAAAAAAATTGCAAGCCCTGGGAGCTGCAGTGATATCTATGCCAGGCTGTATCCCACAGACACTTTCTGTCGTTCGCAAGGAAAGTCCCCCATCTCAAACCTGCAGTGTTGTCTTTGGTGTACCTTCACCCCTTTGGGGCTAATATAGGAAAAGCCCTCACTTACATTTTAAGTAAAACACTTCGCACCAGCATAGTATTGCAAGTGGTTGGCCTGGCAATCTTAAAATGAAGTAGCTGGTCTTGTGTATGAACTGTTTACAGTCCAGTTCAGCACATCATGCATGAAGAGCCTGTCGTGGATGTGCCTCTCTCATTTAATGACCTTCAAGATAGCTGGAAGGCTCACAGAATATTATTTTTCTAGTTGTACAGTTCAGCTTGCCAGCCAGGCTTTGCCATTTGAGACTCAATTTACAGTGGCTGGAAACTTTAACTGGGAAGTCCAGTATTTTGATAAATCTGTCAGAGATAGAGGAGAGATGCAACTAAAATGAAATTGTTTTCCCCTAGCCAAACTGAAGAGCTAAGCTGATGCAATCTGCGCTGTACTGGAACAGACTCTTGTGTGAATTATAATGTTTTTCCCTTGGCCAAAGCATTTTATTGCCAGTATAAAAGTTGTGTGTAACTGTGCATGCTGTTTCACTTAAAAGTTGGCTCTCTGCTGCAGATAAACGAGACCAACAGCTTGCTGCACTCCGCTGCAAAGGCAATGCATGCAGAGCATGTGAAGTTCCCACTTTCAGGCTGCTGGTCAGGATCGTAAGATAAAAATCACAGAAAACAGAGAGCCATCTACTCTATTCTCCTGCTCCAAAGCCAAAATTTTATAATTCCCAGCAGATTTTTCTAAAAGACCTCCATCACACCACAGCTTTCCCAAACACCACTGCAGGACATCACCACCTTCACCCTGAGGAAGCTGCGGTTACTGTATTACGTGATTCCTCCTCACTGCGCGTTGAGCTGTTATTTCTTCTGTCTGTGGGGATACTCCCCTTGTTCTTTGCAGCAGCAAAGGTGATATTTGGGCAGTTACCACGGCCATCCTTCTGGCTTATGCCATCTGTCTTCAATCTTTCCTTGCCAGTCAAGTTTTCTAGATACCTGATTGATCCTGGTATTCCCTGCGCTCTCTTCAACCAGTCCATGCCTCCTGTGAAGTGCAGCATCCCAAACGGGACACAGCAGCAGAGCGAAGGCATGCCTGTGCTGTGTGTAACAGGAATACCGTGTCCCAGGGCTTGTGAGCCAGGCTCCCGGTTATAGATCCAAGTGTGGCATCTGCATTTTCCCCGTTGGATTGTTGGGCCGTGGTCAGCCTGTGCTGCTCTGTGCTCTTAAAGCCCTTCCTGAAGGGCTGTGGTTTAAGCAATTGCGCTTCAGCATACATTTGTGCTTAGTGTGTAGCCATTTTGGGGAAAAAAAGAAAAAGGGGAATAGAAATTTAAAAAAGGACATAACTTTTAAAGGGAAGAAATTTAGTGGTTTAAATAGTTTTGGTACTGAGCATAACTGTTTGGCCCTTTGTGACATGAGTAAGACTCAGCACATCGCTAAATCTTTTCAGCAAAGGAAGAAATTTGTGGAGAAGGAGAGACACCATGGGCTGCATCTCTGCACCCTGCTTTTCAGCTGGTTGGATCTCTGTGTGCATGGGGAGTGTTCCTGGAAGAATCCAGCATACAGCAAAGACGGCAGGGCAGAGTGGCTCTGTAGAAGAAGGGACTGTTCCTCCTCCCTCAGCCCTTTGAATGCAGAATCCTCAAAGTCTGTATTTCTTCCACATACAGCTTGCTCAGCTGGTTTTGGCTGGGATAGAATTAATTTTCTTCTCAGTAGTTGGTGCAGTGCTGTGTTTTGGATTTAGTATGAGAATAATGTTGATAACACACTGATGTTTTTAGTTGTTGCTAAATAATGTTCATGCTGAGTCAAGGACTTTTCAGCTTCTCAGGCCCTGCCAGCAGGAGGGCTGGAGGGGCACGGAAAACTGCCAGGGGACACAGCCAGGACAGCTGACTCGAGCTGATGAAAGAGATGTTCCATACCATATGATGCCATGCTCATTATATAAAGCTGGGGGAAGAAGAAGGAAAGGGGCACATTCAGACTGATGGTGTTTCGTCTTCCCAAGTAACCATCACGCGTGATGGAGCCCTGCTTGCCTGGCGATGGCTGAACACCTGGTGCCAGGGGAAGTGGTGAATGAATTCCTTGTTCTGCTTTGCTTGTGTGCATGGTTTTTGCTTTACATATTTAACTGTCTTTATCTCAACCCACGAGTTTTCTCACTTTTACCCTTCCGATTCTCACCCCCATCCGGCCGTGGGGCAGTGAGGGAGCAGCTGCGTGGGGCTCAGTTGCCGGCTGGGGTTGAACCACGACAGTCTGGCAGGAGAGACAGAAACAAGAAGCAGCTGTAGGTCGCTGGACCGAGATGGGGGAGGTGATGGAGGAGACAGTGCAGTGTGTGGGCACAAGATCTGGGTCTCAGATGCTGTCACAGTGTCATTAGCTCCTCTTCAGATACTGATCATCACATTTACAATCACACTACTATGAATGTATTGTACAGTTATGTATACATACAGTGTATTCACTGATGTACCATATATATGTATACATACCTGTATGCATGATACACTTGATATTGGATTTTCAGCAGGGTCTCTGAAGCCTGCAACTGTATGTTCTTTGTAATGAAGCCACTAGGTACACGTTGGAAAATGTAAAATACCTTGTTGGGTAACCCTAGCTGGTTTTTGCCAGAGTAGTGCTGGTATATCGGCAGTTTCTCTGGGCTGCGGACTCGAGGCTGCCCCTGACATAAAGCATATGGAGCAGCGCATTTGGTCTGAGATGCCCCACTGTGCAGGCAGGGGTCAGCAGCAGGGTCCTGGCCTGCAAGGTAATGAATGTACCTATCTATGGGAATCTCACAATGAACATAATGCAAGTAGCTGGAAGTAGCAGAAGGGAGAGTTTCAGGTGCATCTCAAATAGGGATGGTGGTAGCATTAACAGATCCAGAGCTGAAGTTTCTTTTCCTTGCTAGCTGCACTGCATCCACATGCCATGAAATGTGTAAGGAGCAATAGGGAGAGGCAAAATACAGCTACCAGTTGTAATCTGGCCATGACATAGGTCTGAACTGCTCTGGTCCCATGGAAAGTTTTGTGGGTTTTAATGGCTGTAATATCTGAATGTTGTTTAGATATCTGCCCAAAGACTCTATTGTCAGTAGAAGGTTGATCATCATCACCAACGGGAGCTACTGCCTTTGGATTGCCCCAGGGCTCATAGCACGACCTGCTGAACCCCTAATTCCGTAATTGGTGGAACTGCCTAAAAAACCCTCTGCTGAGAGGGTAATGACATTGGCATCCCACTAAAATAAACAACATCAAAACAAAGCCCCCCCCAAAACCTAATTGCTTGAAAATTTTCTTTCCATGCACTTAGTCAATAGGTAGTAGAAAAAAATCATGTCAAGTCTTCTTTTTAAGAACGGTTGTGAATCTTGCAGTTATTTTGGCAATTATCTGCTTCATAGGTAACCTTGTTTCCCACTGGTCTTGTATCTCTGAGCTGTATCTTTATCATGTTTCTACCAGGGGATGCTTGGTTCCACAGTGACGTTGCCAGACAAGCCTAAAAAGTTACAAAAAATTTGCTTTCAAATTAGGAGAAGGGAGCTGGCTTCTAGATCTAGAAATGTGACTTTTTATATGTCTGAAAATATTTGCCTTGAGCTTAGCCTTTGCCAAATTAAAAAAAAAAAAAAAAAAAAAGCTGCATTGTGGCCTGGAGAAGTATGTGGCTGCATCCCTGTGTCCCAGAACTGTGTAATTTTGGCTCTGTACATGGGCTCTGACTGACGGGGCAAGAGATGAGTGCACTAGGGCCAGCATGGGCTGGGCAAACAGGCTGTGCTTACAGCCCTGGCTCCACCTTTCACGTTAAAAAAAGGGCTGAGTATAGGGATATAAGGAGGAATGTAGTTTCCTAAGTTATTTCCAATATTTACACTGTTTTAAATATATGCTTTTTAATGGTATTGAGAGGGGAAAAAAGCAGGTGTTCTTCACTGTACATACTGGAATATGGAGGCTTTACCACCTCTGTGGAGCTGTGATTTTCTCTTTTGCAAATGGTACATAAAGAAATGCTACAGATAAGACCTATCTACAACATCTATAGCTTTTCTTTTCCAGGCTTAGTCCTTGGATTAGCCCTAGAAGGCTGTGCTGCTGCAACAAGACATTACCTTGGCAGCAGGCTTAAATAACATGTAATAAACCTTACCCGCAGCCAGCTACCGAAAAGGTCCCTGCTGAATTGCTCCAGGTGCTGAGCAGATGTGACTCCCGCACAGGCACATCTCCCTGCTGGGGATCATTTGCTTTTTGCTTGAAACTGTTATTCCAGTGGATCTTGCAAGGCTACAGGAGCCATTTACAGCCCAGTTAGTATAATCTGATTAATAGCATCAAATTATTGTTATTTTTTAAGTCAGTCAAAGCAGTGAAATTAAATAAAGCTTCCCTGGGAGTGTAGGGTGTGCCTAGGAGATTAACCCTGTGCTTGCTGCTGGGGTTCAGAGTCTGTGACCTATTGGAACTGTTTTGTAAGGTGTAGAGGGTTAATCAACATTGATAATATACTGTTGTGGGCTTGCTTCTGGGGTGGTGGGCTGGCTGATGTGGATAA
>JAVJGI010000062.1:7171836-7186875 GCA_035590275.1 Ibycter americanus
GGCAAGAAGCAGGGTGGACTGGCCTGAAGAGGATGAAGAAACAGCACAGACAGTAGATGAACTTTTGGAGGCTTGTGCGGGAAAGCCTTGTTGCAGCCGGTTAGTTTTGTAGTGCTGCAACAGTAAGGGATGTCACAAGATTGCTCCTTCAGCTGGCAGCCTGTGTTTACATTGACTCAGAGCTTATGAAAGCATTTCCCAAGGCTGGCTCCAGATTCGACGCGCTGTTTCGAAGCTATGAACACTGGTTTGCTCGCAGTGATTTTGCCCATAGTTTTCTGTTTGCAGCTGTTACCTTAATAGCACTTTGAAGTGGTTTCTCTTGGATGGAAAGCCAAGTTCCTCACTGTACAGCACCATTGGTCAGGCATTATTTATCTAATTTAATTTTAGATGTTTGGTGGTTAAGTAGAAAATGAGGTGAACTCCCAAAGCGGGCACAATTAAAAAAATTTAAAAGTGTAATTACGAACAGAAAACACCCAAGATGGGCAGGAAAGTGTGAGATGAAGTTGCAAGCAGTGCATAAAAAAAGCTGAAGTACAGAGAGAAAGACTAGCTCCACACCAAAGGGCAGGACCCCTGAGGAAGTGTGGGCACAGTGGGACTGTGAAGATGCTCTGGTCAACTGAGGTGCTGAAGGAGAGGCTGGAGCAAGGGGAGCCAAGGGGAGCTGTCCCACTCAGTCAAAGAGCTTCCTTTTCTAGACGGAGTTTGGGATGGGATGGGAGGGTGCGCTTTGTGCAGTGGGAGAGGTTCAGCACAAGATTCACAGGACAAGAGACGTCTGAGCCTGTACATCAGTGATGGGAATATTGGGAGGAGGGGGTCTGTGCCCACCCCAGCTGCATTTCCTCCAAGGTCTCTGCAGCAGAGCAGGAAATGTGTTCCGTAGTCTCCTTCATCCCTCAGCTGTGTGCATGCCTGATGTAAAGCTGAAGATGAAGGAAAGCAGCCTGAAGCAGCACCCAGAAGTGTACAGGGAATCAATGGAGTCTGTTGCTTGTAGGACTGAGGCGCATGATTCACAGCTGTCGGGGTGGGGAGCAGCATCATCAAGTCCATACATTTACTGGAGCAGGGAGAGCCAGCACTTTTCCCCACTACAAAAATGGTTGCCATAAGGTAAGAGTCAAAGGCATGAAAAAGAATTCCTAGGGATAAGATCAAGGTGAAAAAAGCGCATCTGTGAGATCAGAAGTGGCCTGTATGTAAACTTTCTGATGTGCAAAAGAAAATCAAGAAAAGGTGCTTTAGTAGCCTGATGATAAATGGGTAGAGGATAGGGTGGGGGCAAAGTTGATGTTAATGTGAAGAATGCAAAGGTGAAGGCTGAACTGAGAGGAAATACACAAATACTGTGTGCCGTTTCTTTTATGTTGTAGCTGGAGATAGCGAATGCAATCTCTCCAGAGCCTTCAAGTTGAAGACAAATTTAAAGCTACCCCTCCTTGTGTGGGTGCATGTGGTGTACCATGGATCTGTACATCAAAATAGCTGAGCAAAAAATGCTTCCAAAGTCACAACCCTGTAAAGATAATTCTCTAGCAGTTTAAAGGTGATAAAATACAACAGTGGTGGCAGCTGTAATTTTTTTTTTTTTAAACTTGGGGACGCTGTTTTCACAGTATGACAGTATGGACAGAAAACTAACCTTACATTGGTCATTGCACAGATGCCTCATTTATTTAGTCCCAACCGGTAAGGAAAAAAAAATCAGTCAGTAAGAAGTGAAGGACTCGAGCACATCAGTCATATAAGCAGCATTACTTGGTCACAGATGGCTGTTTTAACAGGTTAATTTACAAGCAATAAAGTATCATATCTAAATTGAATGCTGTTAAAGCTACTTTCCGGTTTGAGTATTTACTTCCTTTTTATTTCTTTCTAAAAGGAATAAACATATTTACAGATCATAAATGCCTAGTGTATGACATTCTATAACAAGTAAATTCATATAATATGTGGTGGATCAAATTTCCCTCTAATGTTCATTACTGTAAATGAGAGGAGAATGAGATGCAGTGTTTGTTTAGTTACTGGAGCTTACTGTTTCAACCCACCTTTATTAAAAATGACTTCATACATCCTCTATGGATACATACAGCAAAAATGTAGAAAACCCTAAAATGTCAGTGGCCACATGCCTGGAAGCCTCTGTTCATGTCCACCATTTAAGAAGACCAGGTCTGAGCCCAAACCCACAATAAGCAGCAAGAGTCTGGTAGCACAATAAATCCCTGCCCCTGTGGGGAGATGGTGGGATAGGCAACCAGCAACTAGTTGTTCTTTTGCCGTGTAACTCACTGCAGCTCTGGAATGCATCCATGTCCTCCACAGATAAGCGTGGCAGAAAAACCCATATGCCCCACCTATCTATAAAGTCTCCGTTGACTGTATGCATACATACTTTTCAAAATACCTGTGTTTTACTGAAATAAAAATATGGTGCTTGTCTTAGAGATTACTTTAAAACAATTTTTTCCCCTTCATATTACTAGTAAAACCCCTTTGAGGTAACTTAGCATTCTCTTCTCTCTCTTTCTTTCTTTCTTTTTTTTTTTTTTTTTTTTTTGTGTGTGTGTGTGTGTGCTTGGGAGGTGAAGCCCCTCCTGGCATTTGAGGGCATGTTGTATCCCCACCACTGAGCTGGTTGGTTCTCTCCTGTACAAAAGCTAACAATATTTAGCTCATGAGTTAATTATTCAAGAGAAGGCAAAGGAATGTAAAAACTAGGGTTGCCTTTCACTGTAGGAAAAATAGAAATCATGTTTTCTCCCATTCAGTAAGGCACTGGTTTTTTGCTGTTGATCATGATCTCCACCTTTGTTCACCTTTGCCTTCACTTGTCGTCTTCTCCTTCTGGGTCCTGGCCTGCTTCAAAACGCCCACAGAGAGGTATGGCCAGAAAGGGTCCTTTGACGTGTGCCGTCTCCAGGCTGCTTTCATCCTTGATTAAGCAAAGCTGAAGCCAGCATTTAATCCATAAAGTTGGAAATCAAACGGGAGGGGAGGGCTGGGAGAATGCTGCAACTGCAGCCAAAGGGCAGCTGAGTAATTTGTCTGAATACCAGCCCAACTTGGTTTCATCCAATGTTTTCAAACTCTTTCACATGGAAAAGAAGTAGAGCCATAGCAACTGCAATAACTATGGTGCGTACATAATTGCCAAGAGGCACAATCTTTGTAAATTATTTGTGTAGCTTTTCCAGTATATCTGATCTTTTTTCTTAGCAATAACAGCTGAAGGGTAAGCCATTATCAAGGCTTAAAGACATATTCCAAGGAAGAGGCATGAAAGATTCATCAGGAATACCTGCATAATAACTGGCATAAGATGCCACTTCTTTGGTGGATTTGAGTTGCTGTTACTTGGTGAAGGCCTTCTGAGCATTTTTTAAAGATGATGGGAACTGGAAGTAGGACAGGAAAATGCCTGCACAAGGAACTGGGCTGTATCGGAACATTTTAGGGCTGAATAGATGTTTGGATAGGATGCCAGATCAGGTCCCCCAGGGCCCATGAGAATATGAGACCCACAGCATGTCTTGGAATGTATCTTCCATCGGAGTGGCTACATCCCTGCCAGTGGCTTGGGAGTGGCCAGCAGAGGACACAGCTGTCACCCCAGGTCTTTGCTTGTGTTCCCTGGATAGGGGATGAGAAAAAATACTTGGGCACCAAGACATTCTCCCAGAAGCTGGAAAAAAGTAGACTCCAGCAATGAAAATACTTATATCCTTTTACCAGCCCCCAATGGACTTTGGTCCAGGTGATGAAGCTGTCAATCCTATTTATTCCCCAGTGGCACTTACTCCTCCCCTGTGTAAAGACCACCAGACCTGGTGGGGAAGCCCTGCCCAGGCCCCTGTTAAATATTCCTTGTATTAGACACACTGGTAATCACTGCTGTAATCATTTCTAAACTTTCCATTAAATACTTCCAGCAGCTCTTGTCCTTGCTGAAAACCTCTCCTTTTACTGTCAGTGATCAAATCAGCACCAGTTTCAAGGGCACAGAGTTAAGATAATGCTGAGAACCAAGATTATAATATTCTACACGCTTCTAATTTGGCCTGGTTCAACAGCTCTCTGGGGTAGAAAACACAACAATGGCTAACAGCAGAAACAGAACTAATTACTTATTTCAGAATTAATAAGTTGTGGCATAATCTGTGAGTCATTTCCTTGCTGAACCAATTTTTTTTTACTCATCAAATCTATTCATGGAGTAATTATCTTGAAGACAGGCATAGACAGGGAGGTTTTTCCCATAACAGATTTAAAAAGACATTAATATCTTGTAAGACCATGTCGCGGATGATTCACTGATAACCTGTTACAAGCATTTACAGAATGGAATTTGTGTAACACCATCATAACTAACAAACTACATCATGACAGAGGAAAAGAAAAACAATAGAAAGTATTTATTGACATAGTATGTGCATTGTATAATATCTTAATATAGCAAAGCTTTGCATTTATTTTCCCAAATTAGTTGTCATTCTGCACAGTTAAAAATATTATAAAAACACACTTTTTGAAGTTTGCTGTCAGTCTTTAAAAAGTTAAGAACATTAAACAATCATCAAAGCTACCTCTGGAGGTTTTTAACCTAAATGCTATCTCACACTTGGAGCAAAGGGCTGGTGCAACAGGGACTAAAGTATACCTCCAAATCCTTTGAGATTAGTGTGCAATTTTAAGCTTTCAATTTAACTATATTCTGTCCCCGCTCCCCCACCCCCCACCCCCCCCTCCTTCATCCTTTAATCCAGGAATTTGTAGATGGAAGTATCTGCAATATTCTGTGCTTTAAAATCAGAAGCAGTTGATTAAATTTTTACAAAGGTATCAAACAGAAACAGAAGGTATTTGAAAAAAAAAAATTGCTAGAATTTGTAGGTACATGCAAAAAATGGAACCAACCGTGAAATGCTTCAAGTCTGAGACTTTTTGTTTGGGTTTTTTTGGTGGTTTTTGTTTGTTTGTTTGTTTTTTCCAGTTGGGAACAGCCTTTACAGGAATCCCAACAAAATGTCACATTTGATAAAATTTCAAGTGAAAGAAATTCCCTTTACTCACTACACTCTTGGTGACCTGGTGTGCTGGGAGGTTCATGCGGCCAAGCCTTTTCACTGAGGCATGGATCTGTTGCTTCCCGGGGACCCTAAATGAGCACAAGTGTAATCCCTGCAACTTTGTGCATGGACCGTAGATCAGGGTCAAAACCCCCTGCCTGCTAGTGGTTCCTGCCAGAACCTGAGCCCTCTCACAGCCCTTTCCTTGGTGCTGTTGGCTGAGAAGGACTGTGTCATCTTTAACAGCAAAAGGAGACTGTTCATGTAACTTGTGATTTTTACATCTTAATTTATACTGTCGTGCCTTTACCAACTGCCTACTCTTTCTTACAATAGGTCCCTCTGCTATCTTGCAGCCATTTCATCTATTACTTTTCACACCTTCATTATCCCTTGTACACCACCTCTGTCTTCCTGGTCTTCCGTACCATCTACTTCTCTTGCTCTCTCTTTCTGTATTAATTGCTGTTTGCTGCTGACCCATCTCTTATCAGCAGATTAGGAGGAACTCCCCAGCTGCTCCTCTCCTCCACATGTAGATGAATTATTTTTTTACTTAAGTCATATTCTGTGCTGATTCACGCTCCATACAGACTCATAAATCTACAAAATTTGGATGGATCGTAAATTCTAAACCGAGTCAAGGAGTTTCTTTAAGCAATTCTTAAAGCATTGGGTACTCTGCATCTCACATAACAGAAATAATTTTGCTACCGAACATTGTAATTTTCTTTTGTTAAGATAATACAAACTTAGACTTTATTTTTCACATTGCAGATAATCTGTTTGACTTCCATAATATGTCTCAGAGCCCCAGATGAAATGCATAAACAAATGCCTTGCAGAAGCTGATCTGGGTGTCTTAACAGTTTGTATATGAGTATGTGTATCTTTGGCCTGGGAAAAACTTATTGTTAACTTCACAAATTGCCAGTAGTACCCTAGCAGAAAAGGGAGTTGACTGAGTTTGTTTTTCCCTAAAGCCAGGAATACAGTTAAAGAAAAAGATCTACTACAACAACTCTTATGGAAAGGCATTAGTACTGGTGAAAACAAATTATGTACAGCCCAGAACTTGAAAGAAGGAAAAATCCTTTGAGAAAACATCACAAGGGCTCTGTGTCCTTCTGGGCTGGGAACTCAGCCTTGATGCTGGTGTCCTAGACAACAGCAGATCTGACCTACTAAGAACCCCTCCTTGTGTTTTCTCATTGATAACTAGATACTAACTGCAGGGGTTTTTAAGAAAATCTGAGACGATAATGGCTCAGAAATTCTTGTCCCATTTGCAATGGCTGGTACCAAGAGCTCTACGTGGGACACTGACCTCCTGGGGTCTTGTGTAAGTACCTGATTTATTAACTATTTCGGAAGTCCCTGTAGTAAGCAGTCACAGTGCCTACATAAAGCATTTTCTTCGCTATTAGGCCAAGTGGCAGACTGAAATGTTGCCCAGAATGCAGCTAGAACAGGAATAACATTTTGTCTGTGTCTTCTTGTGCCTGCATTCCCTTGCCTGAAGGTGCTGACCCAGTCAAATTGGCACATGCTCTACAAGACCATATATTTCCATGTGCATTCAGACACAGAGGCTTGAATATATATATAGTTTTGATTCATTTTTGTGTTGCTCTGGCCAGCTTCTTTAATCTCTTAGTACCATAAAATGAGGCACTGAGCATCTAACATTTATCCTCTGAGGATAAATATTTTTTATCAGCCTGGTATGAGAACTTCAGGTTGTGGCTGAGGTATTTACAGCAGATGATTATTGTAACAAGACCATTTGAAAACTGACATCAACGTTTTTCGTTCTTACCTTCTCCCTGATTCCCAGACTAATAAAGAAATAGATGATATTTCTGCTCCTAAGGAGTACACCTAAATAAGACTCACCAAACCAAGGAATTAGTGAGCTACCTTATCTTGACCAGTTTTGGACCCAAATCAATAATGAGAATAATTGTAACAAAATCCATGGATCTAGGTTGACTTGTATTGGATTAACAACGTAGTACCTTATTTGTCACGGTAACTATGGAAAAAGGCACTTAAGAAAAACATCATAGAGATGACCAAAGAATATTGTAGGCCCATTGCATAGAACTAGAGTATTAAATACTGGACTGAGGTGATTTAAAATTACTATCAGCAAAGCTATACGTCTTACTAAAGATGTTAACAAAAATAAAAAATAATTAACCTTAAAATCTTAGACATTAATTTCTAAACTTTAAAAATTATTATTAGTTTTCTGCAAACAATCACACACAAAAAAAAAGAAAAAAAAGAAAAGTTAAGTGTTCCCTGGAAAGGCTAACATTAAAAGAAATAGTTTCTTTTAAAATGAGATCTCTTCCAATTAATGAAATATTGTTAGAATTATGGTATGGAAGCAAGTCTAAAATTTTTATGCTTTGGCAATAATAGGACAAAGAAAGTTGCCTGCACATTCCAAGTGTCAGGTTTTATACTTTCAATCTTCTACAAAAAAGTGGGTAATTAAAAATGATCTTATTTCATTAAAAGATATTACAAGCATATTTTAAAGATACCAACAAACATACAGTATTTTAAAATCTTGTTATATTTTTTATCTTCTGCACAGGAAGAAAATATATTTTGGTCAGCATGAACTTATGATCAAAAAAATGAAATATTGTGGTGGTGAATAATCTTAAAAGTATGGAAACCCAAAGATATGATCGGAAATACACAGTATCATTTTATGTTATTAGATTAACGTAGCACCATAACAATCCTGTGCACTTCAAACTCTTAATATAAAATAAAAGATATAGATTTGTGTAGCAATCAACAATGATTTTTAAAAAGGTGATTCGTGTTTAAAGTTGTGTAAAAGTCAAGCTCACTTTGTGTTTCATTAAATACATGGTTCAGCAAACATATTGAACCAAAGTATTTGCTAACTACCACTGCTACCTAACAAGATATCTGTTACAAGGTACTGGATAGTTCTACCATTCAGAAGGTGGTATAATGTAGTTGGGAGAAATTTTTAGTTTAACCTTGTAACTCATGTTGAGGTGGGGTCTGAATATGACATGATTAAAACTACCCATTTTGCAAAACCATATAAAGCCAAACTAGAATATTGCTTTCCATCTCACAGTCTAATATGTACTATCCTATCTATAAAGCTGAACTCGTATAAAAGTAATTTATAAAAACTGCAAAAATGGTTAGCACCCAAAAAATCTACCATCTGTGAAGCTCTAAATGATTGTCAGATAGCCACTTCAGAAGTCAGTGACTTCTCCCAATGGTAAAGCTAAACATTTGACTAGAAACTAAACCTACAGCTCTCCAAATACTAATTGGAATGCAAATGCATGTGTTTAAGACTTCTACAGCTTTTCAAAGAAGACTTAAAGACATTAAATTATGTACTGATGTTTCTTCTTCCAAACAAGAAAACTTCCATGTTCATTGATTTCTTTTTGCTGTTTTTACTGAGCAATGAAGAGAAGCTTGTCTTTAAGATCTAATCCTCAGCTACAGAAATTTGGGATTTCCATGGAATTCTTCCTGCAGCAACCAGAGGAGGAAGTTTTCCAAACTAACAAGCATGAACTAGACTGCTGCTTCTCAACATGGAGCTGTGGTCTTTACAGAATGCCAAAAGAATGTCTTGGTCTCATGCAGTTCTCTGGATCATTCTGCACATAATGTGCTGTATGCACAACTTGCATTTGAAGAATTGGAACAGAACCCTGAGAAAAGCAAATCCATTGGAAAAATAGACATTGTTTAATAATACCAGTTTGAGACACTTCAATCCTTCCCTTGGAAAAAAAATTACAAACAGGTGTAGTCATTTTTTTTCTGATGTGAATTATTTGAATTTATCACAATTGCAAACATAAATATAGTTTGGGATTTTAAGTGCATATCTAGGGTTGATTACCTATTAATTAGAAATATTTTGTTTGACAATTCTACCCACCCCCAGCAATTCAGCGTTCCTCAAGTCACCATAAAATCACTTGTGAGCTTTGAGTTCAAAAACATCCTGATATGGAGTGATGGTCTTTCAGTAACTGCTGCTGCAGACTTTCACTCTATGGTAATACGGGTGCTAAGTGAGTCAGGTTCAGCTCTCTTCAGCCTTGCGTGCAATTCTCATCATTCCCATGTATCCAGAAGCAAATCTGGGCATATTTGAGAGGAGTAATTCTTACTGCTACATTGTAATCCTGCTGTTCACCATTGACATCCACCCACTGATGGCCAGAGTAAACAGCGATGATCTTGCGTTTCCACTTCTTTTTGTTTGGCTCCTTAAGACGGAGATAGACACCAGATCCAGTGGAGCCAGGTTCAGCATCACAGTACTGATAAAAGAGATCATTGGACTCATCAGAAATGCTACAAAATCTATAGACCAGCTGCCCAGATCGATCATTGTCAAAACCTGAGAAGTGGATCATGCTCCCAGGCATCATTTTGATTGTTGGGCTTATTCCCAGCTCCATGTATTTCCTTTTGTGGGGACGCTTGAGCTCAAGAACAGCATAATCATAATCCAGGGCAATATCCCCAGACACACCCTTAAACCATCCTTTTGGGATGTGGGTACTCTTCACCCTTGTCCACTGGAAGGAGGGCATGCCATCTGAGGTCCCCTGCTTCCTCCCAGATCTCCTCTGCTTTCTCCCACCACCTTTGGATTGTCGCCTTAGTTCTGTGGCAACTTCAGGATCCTCTTGGGCTGCAGAAACTTCTCTCCTGTTTCTTTTAGCACCTTTGCGTTTCCTGCCCTCGCCTCTGGATTTCGTCTTCATCAGGCCCACCCTCAGTCTTTTGCTGCCCTTAACATAGTCCTTGCCGTTGTGCAGACAGTGGGCAGCTGTCAGCACATGCTTGGGGGAAATGAGAATGCCACTACAGCCAGTGGAGATCTTCACAGCTGTGTTGAATGGAAAGTTGGTCATAAACCGCTTGTCATAGATGCTGAACCTACTGTCCGTTCCATATATCTGCCTCTTCTTTCTCGAAGACCTTTGTGTGGTTGTGTTTCCAGCTGGGTCAAGCACTAGACCGAGGACATTCACTTCAGTCAGGGTCCGTGTGCCATTTTCAAAAATGGTCTCATAGGAGAAGAGGTCCTTCAAGTCAGACAAGCTTGGCACTGGCAATTTTCTTTGACATTCAATTCCACATACGCTGTTCAGCTCTAATTTGGTTTTTGCTTCAAATTTGGGGCTCTCAAGGGAGAAAGTTCTTTCACTCACAATCTGGGGAATCTTCTTTAAGTGCCAAGTAAAATCTTGTTCAGTTTCTGTTCCGTTAGTGAGACCCAATACAGGTATGAAAAATATGAATAGCAGTAACATGTGCTCCATTTTATCTATTTTTTTCTAAAACAAGAAAGAGAGATTTGAAAATACGCTTTGGAAATACACAGTTATCTTACTATCTTCAAAGGATAATAATGCAATATTAGTGCTGACATCAGTGGAACACAATTTAACACTCTGCTTAAAATAGAAATGCCTCAGATATTCCCTGCATTGCCTCTGACGCTTCCAACAGTCTCTAGCAAGATGGGCGCAAATGAGTCAGCCAGCATCCATGCTGAGCTACCTACTGGAAGGTGGAAACAGCTGAATTTTACCTACTTTTCCCTCAATGGGGCAGTAGTCTGAGTCATTCCACACTGTACAGCACCCTGTTTTTATTTATCCCATAGGAATGCAATTATGCTTTATGCTCCTGCTGCTTTTCTCTTTAGCTACTGGTGGTAGGCATAACATGGTTGAAAACCACCAATGTATTCAAAAATTGCATTCAGAAGTTGGGAACCAGGCAGAGATGGACAAACAGACTACACTCATGAGACTTAGGAACCCTTAGGAAACCAGACCAATTGTGGTCTTTCATGTGATGGCCAAAAAGTAGCAGCTTTAAGTGACCTAAAAGTCACCAATGGTTCTGCATTACACACCCAGCTAAGACCTGTGAACCTGCCTGGCACGGAAAATGGCCCTTTGTTAACAGCTCTTCCAAGGAGATAACTTAGAAAGATCTCTTTTCCCCTTTCAAAGTTTATGTTGTCTGGATGTGACAGATGGAGCAATTTGGACACCTAAACAAGGTGGCAAGTTCCATTTTAAATGCTTTCAGCTTCTGCTGCTCTGAAAGGCATGGGTCTCCTGCAGATCTTGCGTTGTATCTCCCTGTGTGCTGTGGTCACCAAAACCTCCTTCATTTTCTATGTGTGTGTGTCTGAATCTCTCTCAGGATGTCAAAGAATTTCAAGATCCATGGTTGCAGGGGGGACATGAGTGTGGAAAGTAGAAAGTTGCTGGTCTAGAGGAGTCTCTGAGTTATATACATGCAGGAAAGCCCAGCCAAGTAAGAGGGACAAGTCTGCTGACTCATCACATGCCTTTTCGCTGCAGGATCCCACAAAGGCTGCAGGAACTGTGCTGTCTGTGTCTTATGGACACATGTGGAAAGCCCCACCTAGATGGGGTGATGCACCACACAAAGAGCTAATACTTTAAGTGAGAAAGACAAAAAGCAGTATTATTCCCATCTGTAGTTGGGAAATGCACAGAAAGAATGTAAAATTGTTAGAAGTCTGTGGCAGAGCCAGAAACTGAACCCAGAAGTCTTGATTCTGAGCTCAAAGCATTACTGAAAAGACCATTTTTCTCCTTTGGCAGCACTGGTATCAGTGGCATTAACCAACTACCGGCTGCTGCCATTGGGAAAGCTGTACTCTATTCTCATATCCTTTACTCCAATTACATGGAAACCTCAGCTGTGCAGAAAAAAACGGCCTATGATTAAACTTTAAAAGCCAAGTAATTCAAGGATATATATGTGGTTAAGCTCTCTGGTTTACGTAGTAATGGCAGTGTAAACCAGGGCAAAGATAACCACTTTCCTCTTCTTGGGTTGAGCTTAGAATAACTACTGTTATACAGTGAAACAGCCTGGTTACAAGCTAGAGAAAGACCTAGCATGAAAAAGAGGAGTATGTATGCGACACGGAAAAAGAAGTGGAAACATCCGTTTAAAAGCTGTAAAATGGACCAATGACTCCTATAATTTTGAGGCACCTTCACCATATAGACATAGTTCTTGTCTATAGGAGGTAATAACTACCCCTTTTTAGCTAAGCACTACAGTTCAAATACGGTTTGTTGCTTCTGATGCCAAATTCAGAAGGTGGTTTTGTTTTCACATAATTTTTTATGCTTTTCACTTTAACCAGCATGGGACACCAACTTTGACCCAGAGTTTACTTAGTAGGATATACATAAAACACATTTTACAATACAGTATAAAGATAACCAACCTGGATTTAAAGTAGCTAACTCAGGTTTTGGCGAAGATGTGTGGACTTTCTTAAGACATCTGGAGATTAGAGTGACTCACAAGCCTAAGCTCTGGAGTGTATGTGGTCATACTAAAAGATTTCTGAAGGTTTTGAAAGCAGAGCAAAGTCGTCCAAGGCGCAAGATTTTGCAGACACCAGTTGACCACACCAGTCTGTTATTGGCATGGCAGAAATGCAGATATTTAAACATTAAAAATGCACATATTAAACATTAAAGTTACCTTCAAACTATTGCTCTGGTTATTGCTCAATTAGTACTAAATTTGAAGAGGAATGATAATTTTACGTATCTATGGATCAATTATAAGGTGTCAAAATATAGAAATACTATGTTGAGAATATAAGAACAGCTTTCCTTGGCCTGGCCAGAGGTCCATCTCGCCTAAAATGCTTTCTGACCCTGGCCAAATGCCAATGCTAGGGTAGAGCACAAGAATAGGGCAACCATGTATGTCTCTCCTGTCTCATAGCCTCTCTTCTTATAACCAGTTGCACCTCATGGACTTTAAGCCAGAGGTGGTTTCTGTAGCATAAGGAAACCTCAGTGGATTTCTCTCCCATAGTTGCCCAGACTTCCCTTGAACCCATATGAAATTTTGCATCCACAATGTTCAGCAACAAGGAGTTCCACAGCTTAACTATATGTTGCATGGGGAAGTATCTCCTTATCTTTATTTTCAGCCTGTCCCAAACTAGCATGGTTTGATGACAAATAATAGGATATTAAATGGGGAAAGCTGGTTTTAAATTGATAACTGCTAGTTCATATAGAAGGTCTTAGAGGTGCCTGCGTTGATGTTTTTCCACTGCGATGGCTGAAGTCCTCCTAGTTGGACCCATAACTAACTATGCTTTATAGAGAGACTTTCTGCAAGCGAATGAGTGGAGCACTATGGCTCTCCTCTGCCACTCTTTAAAAAGAAAAAAACCAAAACACATAACCCTCAATAGATGCATTGGAACCTCCCATTTGAAATACTGTAATCAAGTGCTCACTGCTTACAAAGGCCATTTTGGAAGCCAAGATTTTCATCATTTATAATGAACTACTTGTTGCTCATAATGAACTAACTACACTTCAGTAGAACTGGAAGAAGTCCAAGCTGAGGAACTTGGTAAAGATGGTAATTCTCATTACAGACCAGAGCAGCGGTCCTACTAGGCAGCATTGTCATTTACAGCCATGCACTCAAGCTCTGTTTACTAACAGAGTCTTTACTATTTAAGCAAGGCGAGCTTCAAGCATGGGCAACATCAGCAGTTGCCATGGCCCAGGACAGGTTGCCAGCCAGGAGGAAACACAGGGGTTCCTCTTACCAGATGATGTGGATAGAAATGTGTAGATAGCTGCAAAGACACCTTTTGCAGGGTGAGAAAAGGGAAGAGAGAATACAGCCTCCAGAGGAAGCAGGAAAGGCCCTGAGAAGGCTACGAGCTGACTGCAAGGAAAAACCCTCAACGCTTACTCACACTTTCTGCCACGTGGTTCTCCACTCTTCTTCCAAAACCCAAGCTGCTCTGCCCTCTCCTTTTCTTTTCCCATACAAGTTTGGGTTGGCTTAGAGTAATTAGAAGCCTTGAGTCAGCTCTGTATTTATGGTAGGATGAATTACTTCAGAGAAGACAGAAGAAGATGGAAACTCGAAAGTGAGAGAGAGCCCCAGCTCCATGAATATGTTGCAATTCTTCCTCCAGTTTCCAAAGTGAGCTGATAATGGTGAGGACTCCCTGTTTGGTGGCATTCCAGCTGCCAGATGTATATAGTCAATTAAAAGTATTTTCAGTTCTTCTTGCTTCCAACATCAAATCTTTCTGCATTCCAAAGACAAAATCTACCCATGCCCTAACTTTTCAGGATACCCTTCAAATATTCTATCATTATAACCTATCATACTCCAGCACAATGCATCTCAAATGCTCGGGGAAAAGCTTGTAGTCAAACAGACCTAGAATATGTTTCTCTTCAGGCTACCCCAGAGGGAATTTCCATGTCAGTGTAGCTCAGAAGAAAAGTTGTGTCCAGCTACCTGGCAGCATTTTATCTTGGTCTGTTCGATGCAGCCTCTGCTCTGGGGTTTCCTTCTTTTTGTAGGAAAGTCAGCACATTTCAAACTTACATACTTTTAAATTTTAAAGCTTACATACTTTTAAATGCCATTTTCAGACCGTAAAATATTAGAGGCTGCTACACTCACCAGCTCTTTTAACTGCTTTTGGCCTTGAAATGGCCTGAAAGTTGGAATTAACAGATCTACTCTGAGAAAGAAAAATAGAGAACAAATTTTGGAAATCTCACAGTCCCTGGAAGAAAGCATTACCTCAGCCTTATCCGCCACTGCCCCCTTCGCTCCTCCGGGTGTGCTCACTCTATGTATCTATGGGTGCTCCGCTCTTAACACAGAAAACCCCCCAGAGACTCCTGGCTCTTAGAAAATTTAAGCCGCGTCAGTAGGCATGAGAAGAACTAATTTTACACGGCAGGCGTGACGGCTCATTTCTGAAATCACGCACGGCAGGGGGAAATAAAGGGGGATGCGAACGGCGACGGGGGCTTCACCCCCGCTGGGTTTCCCCCTTTCCCCT
>JAVJGI010000062.1:7188813-7209112 GCA_035590275.1 Ibycter americanus
CTCCTCAGGGACCCTCCCGGTCCCGCTCCTCAGGGATCCTCCTGGCCCCGCTCCTCAGGGCTGCCGCGCTCCTCAGGGACCCTCCCGGTCCCGCTCCTCAGGGACCCTCCTGGCCCCACTCCTCAGGGACCCTCCTGGCCCCGCTCCTCAGGGCCTCAGAAGCCAGGTGAGAAAGGCCTCCCTCCTTTTCTCATCACTTTTCACCCCTCTTTTTCTGCTTCCCCCTTCCCTTGGTGTCCCTTTCATCTCCCCTCTCAAGGCAGAAAGCTTTGGGTGGTGGTCTCTGCTCCATGGATCAGCCCCTTGCACTACAAACAGGTCCTCCCCCAAAGCTTTCCACTGCTACATAGATGCGCAAGGTGAAAAGCTCGTTCATTAAACACTTCTGCAAGTGCTTAGCCTAAGCAGTTCCAGTGAGTTCATCTGCTAAAAACTCAGCTCACACTAGATGAGGGCCCGCTTCTTTGCCAAAACTGGGTGGAAATTTGTGGCATTGCTAGAGATCAGACTGAGATCTCCAGAGTGCTGTTTCATTGTATTAATCATACGCATATCCTTTTTAAAGACTTAACTTCTGAAATTTAGTGGAACCAATTATATAAATAGATTGCAAATAAGGCTTTGGCCAGGAACTGCACCCTGCAGTTTCGTTTCAAAGACTGAGGTTGATTTCTTCAAAACATACATTTTGTTTGCAGTTCTGGTTTTGTTGCTGTTGTGTGTACAATTTAAAACCAATGTGTAATAATAATTATTCATGTGCCTGAGAAAACGAGCTGAAGAATTCCCAGTTTAATTAACAAGGCAAGACAGAAATGAGTGTAAGGTAGTTTTACAAGCAATTTCTTAAACATAAGAGTTTCCATACTGGGTCAGACCAAGGGCTTTGCTGGACCTATATCACGTAGCATTAGTAAAGGGCAATCTCATGCAATAGTCCCCTCCAGCACTTTCTCTGCCACCAGTATTTCAAACTCAGAAATTTTCTGAGGTAGATGTAGTTTTTATGACATTAGTAATCTTCACTGGATTTCTCTGTCAGGTACTTGCCCATCTTCCCTTAAACCTACATAGATCTGTAGCATCTACAACCTGCTGTGGTGACAAGTTCCACAGGTCAGCCATGTGTTGTGCAAAAGCCTGCCTCCTCTTGTGCATTTTCAACCTGGCTACTGCTAGCTTCATTTGATGCTCACTAATTCTTTATCATACACCTTGTAGCCCTTCTCTCACCCTGAAGGATTCTAGCTAAGTTAGCTGTGCTTTACATGAAAGACATTCCTGTTTCCCATCCTACTGCTGACAATGCAGGGACCAGAACAGCATCCAAAAGATGATGCAGGCAAACACTTCCTGGCAGTGGCAAGTAGAAAACAAGAAGCAACAGCTACTAGCATTGGGCAGCTGTGTTGAGCAACGACAACTGCAGCTTGGGAGGTTTGGAATGGGAAAAATCTCTTCACCAAAAGGAACATGCAACACTGGAACAAATTGCCCAGACATGTTGTGGAATTGCCATCCTTGGTCATTTCCAACACTCAGCTAGGCAGAGCCACTGCTGACCTGGTCAAGTGTTGGCAATAGTCCTGCTTCAAGGAGCTGGGTGGGACTGGGTGACCTGCAGAGGTCCCTCTCAACCAATATTTCGGTGATTCCTTACCTATACAGAAGATGTAAGCAAAATAGGGATTTCTGTGGCCCCAAAAAGATAGTCTTTGTTCAGTTCTCTACTGATTTCTTAACACTTCCTTGTATTTTTTATTTTTTGGCAGCTGTTGAGCATCAGGCTGATGTTCCCATGGAGCCTTTTTCACAACTCCAGGACTCTCTCTCCTGAGCAGTAATGACCAGATCAGAACCTGCCTTTTCATACTTGAAGTAAGGACCATTTCCCTGCTTCTACATCAATTCGCATTTATCTACATTGAACTCCATCTGCCATTTTATTGCTCAGTCACTCCCTTCCATAAACTTGTCTGCAGATCTTCAAGGTTGTGTCATCTTTATTAACCTAAATAACTTGATAGCCTCATTAGACTTTGTGACTTGACTACTCATCCCGTTTCCAGGTCATCTATGAATACGCTGAATAGTGCAGGGACAGCAGATTGCTATTGGTAACCTATCATTCCTACAAAAACTTATCCCTTGGTCCTATAGTTTGTTTCCCGTCTTTCAGAAAATTTGGCTAGCAGATGTTCATTTCTGTTTATTGAACTCCAGGTGGTGGGATCAGTGTGTTTCTGCTGCATCACTCTGCTCACTCCTGCTTTCAGACTCTGGGCTGAACCATTTATTTCATGCTTTCTTTTTACCTGAAAGATTACCTGTCTAATAATAATAGATTTGACTCCTGCTTTCACATTCCTGTTTCTTCTCAGATTACATTCACTGAAAGTTCTCAAGGTAAATGAACATTGTAAAAAATTGTTTAGAAAAATTAGAATACATTTATGAGCATAACTTATATTCATGTTTTTTAATTATTTAAAACCATTTTTATTTAATCCTGTTTCATTACTAATATATTATTTCTTGCAGTAAAAGATTATGCATTTTGAATAATTCTTTATAAAAATTTAGAGGGCTTTTTTTTGGAAAAAATAATTATCACATAAAAAATTTCCTCAAAATATAGTTTGCAAAAGACATGAGGAATACATATTTCAGAGTACTGTTTCTTTAGAAACACACTGTATAATATACATGGTAGGGCTGTAAAAATATAATTGTTGGAAAACTTCCAGCATGCTAATTTTATCCCTCAGAAGTAATTTTATCTCATTAGAAGATTAGTGAGCCCTTTTGGAATTTCTACATGTTCCAAAAATAAGTTTGACATCGTATACCAACGGAGAGATGTTCACTTGGAACTGAGCTTTGAAAGACTGACACCCAAAAAAAAAAAAACAATCAAAAAAAAGTGTCAGAGAAAAAAATAAAAACAAATCTGCATTAACATCAAGAACGTACTGACTTCTATCAAAATTCTTCCTGCATCTACAAAGACAATAGAGAAAAAAACCCCAAGTTTTTACCATCAGATTTGTACCCTGGATTTGAGTGAATTCACAGAACTGTAGTATTGTTATCTTAGGGTAGAAAAGGTACAAAATGTTTCCAAATAAGATTCTCCTAGATTTTTTTTCAGGTAGAAATTTGAGATAGGAGCTTCACCTTTCCCTGTGGGCAACATATGCTGACCATGGACATACCGGCTCGGCAGCCACTCCTGGAACGTCATCTGGCCTTACAATGCTCTCATGTGGGTCTTGCACACATGCAAAAAATATTTGATTGTAGCAACAACGCGCCTTGTCTGCAGTCTCTGAATTGTATTCCATATAGTGCTTTATGCCTTAGCAGACAGATATACCTAGCCACAGAATATTCATTCACATATGATTTATAGGGAAAGAAAACAGGCAGGTACAACTCAGGAAAACCAAAACAAGGTTCATAGATTTCAAAAAGAATGCAAGTGCCTATCACCGAATTAAAAGTTCAGTGCATAGTCCCTTGCCATACCCCACAGTAGTCAGCTTTAATCTCTTCCCTTCCCTTCAGTCCTTCTTCTACTCATGTATACATGTACTTTATTCCAAAACTAGCGATTACTTGATGGTGCAGGTAACTCCTTTTTCTTCACACTTCAATTCTCAAGCTACCTCTGGGTGCTCTTCCAGCTCAGCTGATATCATATGTTTAATATTCTTTCTACTTTTCTTGTCTCAGGAAGACTATTTTTTATGAGCTTTAACACTTTTACAGTCCCCAAACACTAAACTTGGGATAACTCATTGACTCATGATCAATGGAAGTGAGATAATTCCTACTGCTCTCAGAATAAAGGGATGTGAAATACAATGGATCTTTCTTACAGGATCAAGAATGGTCTCCATGGTAGTGTCTCTTCTGTGTCAGCTTGTTGCCACAGAAGCCCTTTTGTTTTGTGGACCAGTTGGGGTTGGTTATTGTGCTGTTCAGATGTTCCTATGACACAATGCTGACCGGTTAGACTAAAACACTGAATGAAAAAGACCTCTGTTAGAAACCCTGGCTTTGAGGACTTGGAAAAGACACAAGAACTGCAATAAATTGCATCATTTTTTAAGTGTGCACAGTGGGGACAAAGAGGACAACAGCATCACTAGCTCAGGAGGATTCTACATAGACCAATGGACTATCGCAGTACAGGCTGGCGAGGTAGTTATTTTAAGTTGGATGTAGGTGTATGAGGGGAGTATGGTGCCAGAAAAAAGGATATTGGTAGTAAGTGCGATGTCATCAACACAAGAACTTACAGATGATGAAGGAGGGATGTGAAACTTGAGGCATCTAGTTGTGACATGATTTTCACAATAGGAGTGTATGAACTAGATATGTGGGTAAATAATAGACTTGGAAAAAAACTCCACTGCTTTGTAGTAGTACAAACAGATAAATGTCCAATTTCTGAGTTAAAACTATGTCAAGCTGTGGTCAAATCAAGAGGATGCTTTCTTCAAAAAAAGCAAAAATAAATTTGGATATATGTAAGCATATCACCCATAGGAGAGAGGCTTTTCTAATTCTGCAGAATCAAGGAAGTTAATAGCCCAGCCACCACCCAACTCCTGCCTTTTATCATTTTTGTCTCCCCCTAGAACAGCAGTTGAAAATGAAGCTGGACAGGCTCATTGTTCTGACAATCATGTGTTTAGTAGAAAAGCAGAGCTGATTGTTCACTCATCATTGCTAAAAGAGCAAAACCTGTAATTCTTACCGGATGCATCTCCTCATAGAGATTATATACAGATATATATAAAGTGAACATTTTCTTTGAGGAAAATTTCCATAAAGAGAGGTATTTCTGGAGATGTGTCAGATGGCAAATATTTTTATACACATGATGTGTTGGCAGGTTGCAGGCAGGTACTGTTGAGGAAAAAAAGAACCCACACCATTTTTGTGAGCATACTACTTTGAAGGAAACAGTTTCCTCTAACTGGCATTCCCATTGTGCTCACCAGCAGCTTTACTGGAAAATCAGTGAACTGTAGGTGGTAATACAGCATACTATGATATGGATAAATGACATTTTGATGTGAGGAGAAAAGAAGTGCAGGTCCAGAGACTGAGAAATTTTGGAAAAAACCTGACTTTGCCTGGCTAAAGCTGAATATTCATTCCTTCCTCAAGCCTCTAAATTCCTATAATGGAAACAGCATACCACAGAGGAGAGTTAATAGAGTGATCTTGACATGTTAGATAAAATAAGATTTTAGCTACCATCAGCATGATTGACCCAACAGAGGGGGAAGAGATTCCAGGGAAAGATGAACTGGTAAGGCACATGGTGCCTAATCTCACTATTGAAACCAGCAGAGGGTCAGTGGCTGTTAAATGCACATCTTAAAAGGTCTGAGAAATCAGAGGAATTAACAGCAATATGTTCCTTGAGAAAATTTAACGTTCTGCATAAAACTGAGTGCCTGTGGTACTTCCAAACAGAATATTGAAGCAGTCTTCCTCTAGAAGTATGGACAAAGTAGGAAAAGGTGCAGTAACAGAAACTGCATTTTCAAGAGCTCAAAAAAAAAGGGGGAGGGTGTTGGCCTTAATCCAAGGGTAGTAAGGAATATTGTCTTTATTGTCAGTGGTAACTGAAGGTGACCATAAACCATTTAGTGCCATCACAAACATGCCCAGGAGAGTACAAGATTAATTTTTCAGCTATAGCTGCATGACTTATAAATTGAATACAAACCTGAGGGAAAAACCACACCTTAAAAGAACCATTTACTTAACCACATTCCAGAATAGTATTCCATCAAAAGGCAAATCTTTTTTTTTTTTTTTTTTTTTTATTCTTAGTAAACTGTAGATATAAAGTCAGACTGGAGAAAACCTGGTGGTACCGTTTTAAAATTCCATTCACAACTCCGAAATAGCTGGATGTTTCTGCTAAAATTATTAACAGTGTAATAGCTCCTAATGCTGGAATTTTGAAGATTTCACTTCAGACTTCAAACTTTATAGTCCACTGAAACTAACACAGGCATTTTATACCTCTCAGCACCATAATTACTATTAGCAAAACAATACTAAATTTGTTGCCAAAACCCATGGTAAATACAGCGTTGGGGTTGCCAGGTATGCCTTGTTGCTGTCCAGAGGGTGTTAAGCATACATTATTTTGGGGTCTCTGAAGCTGGCAGGGGAAACCAGGACCAAACAACATGCAGGACACATTTTTAATGCAATCTTCCATCTTCTGTTCTGCACCCCACATATCTCTCTCCTATGTCTTCTGTTTATGTATTCTCCACTGCATTAGGCAGGACTCCGTCACACTGGTAACTGAGGGGAGGAAGTACAGCTGCAGCTAAAGTAATGGGGGATCTTTTTTGTGGGTGATACTGTGGAGGAGATTGAAGTAAATACTCATAACTATTCTTCTTGGCTCTCAAAGTCTCTGCATATTTCTAATAGTTTTAAAGCTGTCTGTAGATTTTCAGCTTGCTGCTGGAATCATTTCCACATGCTAACAACACAGTGAATAGTTCAACAAGGAGAGGGAAGGCAGAAACTCTTCACTGTAATCAGACACCCCTTTGCACTTTCTCAGTGTTGATTTCTGCAGTAGTGTCTGCACAGAATCATGCCTCCTGTCTGCCATTCGACTGTGCTAATGCCCTAAGGATTTCTGAAGGTCTAGCATTGTTCTCAAGAGGTTACAGGCGAAAGTATCCTCAGAGGGAAACCATAGACAAACATAAATAGATACTGAGGGATGATTAAGCTTTTTTTTTAAAGCCTGACCTAAATTTGACCTTCATCTTAGTAAAGACATGTCCTAAGACTGACTGGCAACTCATCCTCTTTCACGGTCATTCATTACAATCCCAGGTTCAGGCAAGGTGCATCCTCATGCAGTCACAGAGACTCACTGAGGCTTTTCTCACAGGAGCTGTACTGTGACAAGGGAAAGACAGAAGGAGCGAGCTACAGCACGCATTTTTCCCCTGTGGCAGGCAAATTAACAAAATAGTTTGATTGCCCTGACAAAAAGAAGATAAAAATTAGAAAACATGTTATTGTTGTCTTTTTCAGATGTTGCATGGGAAAACTGTAAATCTGGGGGTAAGTCTGGAGAGTAGTTGGCAAAACAAGAGGTAACTTAACCATGATGTGAGCTGAATTTTTTTGAGAGAAAGTTCTGCTTCTGTTCATTCCTGCCTCAAAACTCTCCAGCAGGTTGTCAAACTATAACATTTGCAATGAAACATGTAATGCAAGCAGTGCAGAGCGGGACACTAGTAACACTTGGAAGCAGTTTATATCAGACCAATACTTTCAGAGGTATCATCAGATCAACAGTAGCATATTGGTTTATTTATTATCCCAGCATATCCGCACTTTTAATTTTGAATGACTTTTTGAATTAAATGTATTGTAGAATCCATCTTTGGTGGCATCTTCCATAACTCTATGGATTATTTGATACCAATGTAATATTCATCCCCACTGATTTATTTGGTCCGCTTCTTGGTACAACTGGTAAGGTACAGGAGACAAACCCAAAGCCCAAGCAAAATAGTGGAAGGGTTTTTTTCACTTCCCAGGCCTTTGTATCAGGTCTCAAGAGAAGAATGATGGTGGAGGTTCAATAACCACATATATTCTCTTCCTCTACCCATTACATGTTTTGCTTCTGATTAACTCTGTAGCCCATAGTCTCCTTGCATAGTTTAACTGTATTAAAGCAAAACAGATGCAAGAAGATTGACTTTAGAAAGAATTTCATGTAAGTTAAAATAAATGAAAAATTATAGCCCCAACTTGTAATGGAAGACTGATACTCATCTTAAGAATTATCACCCATCCACATACCTCTGCTCAGCCAAGATTTTTAAACTAAAAACTGCACATAACTCAGTTACCAAATCCTCGTTAAAAGTATATTTTGTCAAAACTCCCTGAGGTGGGATTTGCCTTCCTCTTGTGTTTGTACGAACCTCCCCTTGTTTTCAGCAGAGGCAAACATTTATACATGTTCAGTTTATTACCAGAAGTTGTGGGACTACTGGGTGGATAACCCTTCTCTATCACAGCAAGCATAAGCTATTTGTCTTCATCTGTGGCTTGTGCTTCCTCATTTCATTTTCATTAAGGTGCTGTTTATTGTTACAGTGACAACTCCTCTCACTGTCTGTAACATCATCCAGTATTTTCCACTAATTACGTTTTTGAGCAAACACCATCACACTTCGCCTGCTTTTGGTGTTGCCTCCCTGCTCTCCATTTCACTTCAAAAGCAGCTTCTCTCTTACTTCATGATGCCACTTCAAATCCTTCCTTAAATCCAAGCACACAGACCATTATCATTTTACTCTCTTTCTTTAGTCGTCTTTCTGTCTGTGTCCCATTTACAATATGTATCAGCAGATGACTGGAGAGTCCTGGTTTAGGATAGAGATTTTATAAGCAATAAGAACACAAAAAATAAATGAATTTTTGCAGCATGGGATAAAATACATGTGCACATACATTACTTCAGTTGCCACAACACTGGTTTTAGAAGACATCTAAATAGATGCAGTTGCTCTGCTTGTGCCAGTGCCCATTCTGTTTTAATCATAATTACTGACAGCACACTGTTGCAGAAACAGCTCTGCATTTCCACTTAAAAATCTTGAGTTTAGCAATTCATGAACTGCATCTAAAAATATATCCTCATTTCAAAATTGGCATTCAAGCTACAGTCTAGAAGCATTCCTGTTTAAACCTATTCAGTTAGTTCAGCAGTTTTATCTAAGAACACAAAAGATACCTCTTCTGTTCCAGAAAGCATTCTTCTATTTTTCCATGTTCAGAACTGACTTCGATGACATTGTTCTGCATTTCAATTATCTCTAATATGAGCTTTTTAAAAATGTTAATTCATTTACCATGTATTAGCTTTGTACTTCCTTGCCCTTTGACAGTCAGTGCTGAGTAGCAGTAGGAAGACACTGGCTGCAGTCACATAGATTAGAGAAAGAACTATAGAATGCCAAAAAGCATATGTAAATGCCCAGTCCTTTGATTTACTTTGGCAAATATATGCCGAAGACTTATGCCTAAATAACAGACTGACTACAGAACAAAATGGCATTGGCCTTCCAAGTTAAACAAGCACCTAGCCAGAAGAAAGCTTCCCAGTTACTAACAGCATGATAAAAGGGAGTCCTCTAGGACAATGTAAAACTCTTCCAGAGAATGAGGGTCCCAAGTCAATGAGATCCTCTCCCAGTTCATTTTTAATTCTGTTTTCAAGTTTATTACTCTTTTTCTCAACCATGGGAAGATCTTACAATGTGTAGCCATTTACTCCAGCCTATGGTGGGCTGTATGAACCTCAGAGTGGCTGAGCAAAGCTACAGAGCTATTAGTGTCTCCATCAACTCTTCTGCACTTTTCCTGCAAGATCTGTCTAGTCACAGGGAAGGAGTTAAAAGGGAAAGACCCAGGCTGGCTGGCTTGGCTTGGATTTAGCACATGACCAGATGTTGCTATATGCCAAAATTTTCCACAGTTGGATACATTTGGCTTAAGACTAATGCATTTGCATTGCTACCTGGAACCTGCTGAAAGTCTGAATGGGGATGTGGTGGCTAGCAGTATTTAGAAAGGGAGCATCTGCCCTCTTTGAACTTCATGAATTTAATCCCTATTGAGGTACATTCAGCAATTTATTCAAACTTTCAAAGCTGTGTGCTTACGCAGGCCTAGAACAGGATAACCACTGTCTTCATGTTGGCGTAACTTTACATAGATATGGAGCATTGCACACAACACATACGTGTACATTTGCAAAGAAGGCCAAGTATCACAAGCATATGCTGTCTGTAAGAATGTCAAGTGCATAATTTAATTATTTGATTAATTTGAGTATCCCATGGCACAAAAATGCATTATGTACTTACCAACATGAGTGATGTAAAACTAAAGCAGCAAATGTAATGGGTCAAATTTCCAGAAAAAATTCACTACAACCCTCTGATTATTTTCAAATTATATGTACAAGCAAAGCCCATCACAAACAAAACTATGCCTACAAATTGTCTGAGTGGATGTCACACCGGCTTCTGTGTAGGAAAATTCCCCTAGGGAGGTAAACAGCTCATCCAGATTATTTACTGGGCTACAGAAAGCCAAGCTTTTTAAACAGTCATTAGTGATTTAATAATACGTGAATATGACACCGAGGTTAAAAACTGAAGCACAGAAAATAAAATCTAAAGAGCGTAAGATAAGACTAATGGGCAAATCCAATGTCTCTGAATTTTTCTTATTTACATTAGCAGTCATGCTTTGTTGACTTCAGCAATCTACATTGCTGCTTAGTGGCATTATTATCTTAACTCTAAAACACTCAATTAAGATTTTATTGAATGGGATTCATTAGAAAAATATGATAGTATTCCCAGAGTATGATCCTGACTTCATTTTTTGATTCTTTATTCTTTCACTTGCCAGAAAGTATTGGAAACACTGGATTCAGTTCCACTGACTCAGCTCTTTCTAGTAAAACATACAGAATTGCAACTGGTTAGTCTCATTTATTAATTCTAGAATGGGTCTTTTTTGAGATGACTCCAGGAAAATTTCTCCTTTTATAAAATGTTCCTATTTTGCTTCAATAAAAGATTTGTTTTGACTTCTAATATATAATTCTAAAAAGACATAAGATTAATTAGTTACTGCCATGAATTACTAAAAGTGTGAAATGCTACTGAATAAAGGTTTTAATTTGTAGACTGGGCCAAACTAATGTACCTCAGCTAATTTACTGATCTTTTATTTTTCAAGCCCATTCTGCTGTCCAAAGAATAAAGTAGTTCTGGTAATGTTTGCAAAAAACAAAGTCCATTGCTTTGTAATAAGTGAACATTACAATATTGCTGAGACTTAAAGTACTAAAAATGTCAATATTCTACATAGGAATTAAGATAATTTTTTAAATCAAGGTTTAAACTGATATTGAATCAGAAGTTCAGTGAGTTAAAAATACTACATGGTTGGGCCAGATCACCCAACTTAGAAAGGGGGCAATCAAATCACAGAAGTTATAGAAACAAAGAATTATTTCTTATTAACCCTGTATCACATGATCAAAGAAAATTAAATAGGTTCAATTGAAACCTCCTCATTCCTCTTTCATTCCCAGCACACAACAGTGAAATTGAAATAGTAGGTAAAGGATCTTTCTAACTATGTTGATTTTGGGCCCTAGTTACAGATATTAACTAAAGCAGTAAAACCAATTTAGCTAGTCTTAAATAGTTTCTTAGGTTTCAGATTCAGTGCTATTACATAACTGCAAAATTAAGCTTTGGGCTTTGTAGTTGTGCAGGTGATCCGATATGTCTTGCAGGATGGAGAACCTGCAACAGAGCACACTGGACTTTCAGCCTCCCTCACCACAGCCACCTCAGTCTTTCTCAGGTGTTTTACTTGATGAATCTTGTATTGTATTAGATGAAAAGTCTGCATGTTTCAGAAATTGCTGCTTGATAAATAGAGTATTTAGGTCCTTATTGATAGGCAGAATAATTTCATAAAGGCCAGTTAGAGACTGTCATTTCTCCTGAAGACAGAAAAGTAGTTAGGGAAAGTCCTTTTGAGGATGACTTCTGTGGAACTGTCACTACTGCAATCATATGGTGAAAAAGGCGAAAGAGGGAGTCTGTGGCTGCCTTTACAGAAAAAGGCCTCTTATTTTCAATAAATAGGTCATAGCCAGATGATCTACTCTGGGCGTTTATGCCTGGTTTGGACCTTCACAAGCTCACAGAAATAGCTGCAGGCCTAATTGTTAAGTCTTTCATTCACCTCAAAAGCATCTTATGTTCCCTGGCCATACTGGAAATCCGCTGAACAAACCCACTATCAATAGCCGCATCACACCACCAGGCGTAAAAGCTATGGGAGAGTACATGGAGTCTTGCTAATTTTTACACTGTATGGTTTATACCCAATTAATAAGAAAGAACTAATAGCAAAGTTATGCTTTCACATTTTATTAGTGTAAGCTCCATATAATATAAAATTATTCAAGTATATGCCAAGGAAAAAATCTCATTTGAGCTATTTCTCCCACAGCATATTGTTATCATAGCTGTCAGTTTTCCAGTGCATTCTTTAGAAATTAAATTGCACATGGATTGACATCATAGTAGTTTTAGCATCAAAGAATAAGAGCCTATAGAATTTATATAGCTACAGTGTGTGATAAATCAGTTTCCATGAAAATGTTACAATAACTGAGCCAATGCTATCATAATGAGTTTCTTAGAAAATAATATAATAAAATAAATTGTGTGCAGTGCCCTTCATTTAAAAATTAATGACAGATATCTCTCCCCATTTTGTTGACTGTTGTCATGCCACTTTAATGCATTCACTGTATCAATATCAGTGTATGGGAATAAGCACTAACAGAATGAGATGCCTCACCAGTATTGTTGGTCATTCCAGCCATTGTTTGGTCCAAACTAAACCTTCAGCTTAAACCTGATATGTTTCCATTTGTTTATTTATTTCATCTAAGACAGGACCACAGTGCAAGTAATTACATACCATTTTCTTCAGTATATTCCAGGTATTCAATTTGGATTTCTTTCTGAGAGACATAGACATAAGCTACTTCAAGACTGTCAATACCTCTGACGTAAACTCTCTGTGACTTTCATTAAGCTAATCAGCTTCCTCTGGATTTTTCCAGAAATTGTGTTTAGCAATGGAGGAAAAAAAGCAACTCAAGCTACAAGCTCACAATATTCTGTAGCTTTATCTACTCCATCTGTTTTAGGGTGAGATGTTTTTTGTCTCTAGGATCTATCAAAGGAAACTTTATGACTCAATTAAAGACAAGGAGGGCTAGTAAGGCATGCGGGACAAAGGAGAGGCATTTACTAAGGGTTTCAAGGGTCAGTGCAGAGCAATTAGGGTTTTTGGCTCTGAATCTGTAGAAAAACTGTAGAGGGAGCCTAGAAAGATTAGCTTGAATGGCTAAAGTTACCTTTTTGGAATAACTCACAGATGCCAAACCATTAGGTGGCTAAATTTAGATGAGGTAAATCCCATTCTCAATATGGTGTGAGTTCAGTGGTGCACTTAATCATGAGCTATTTTATAGCAACTCTCTCCCACTGATGAAAATTAGAGAAGAATATGATTTTTTTCTGGATCAGGGTTATGAATAAGTATAATTGAGGATGATTTGGAAATTTACTTGCTTAAAAAAATTATCGCAATCTTAGAATTAGAAGATTAATTAAAGAATAAATATTTTTGATAGATTTAAAGAAAAGAAAAAGCCCCAAGCCACAAGGAAATAACAAGGTAATTTTTTAGATTATTGATCCTTTGAGATTCTTGTGGTCTTATGTGGACATGACTGTGAATCCCTGATTAAACAATTAAAGTCCAAAGGTTTTTTGAAATAGTTTGAAAGCTCAGGTTTTGTGCTCCTAATGTCTCCTTTGTTATTTTTTAGGATACTTTAATCATGAAACATTTCTGTAAATGGGAACTGCAATCCAGATCTTTATGTGAAGTGCATTCTGTCTCTCCATGATTTCCAGAGTTTTGTCTTTTATGGGAATACTGGATCCACATTGTTCAATCTTTTTCAAAATAAGTAGCAGGGATCATATCTTGAGACTAAATCTCTCACAATAAATTTACTTAAAACTTCATCATTCTGTTTTCCCATGCCACTGCTTTACATTTCTCTGTAAGAAAGAGCAGACTGAGAGGAGAAAAATTCCAGTACTTGAGAGGTGGTTGTTCACACAAATTCCTTTCTCTATTTTATCAATTACAGAGAAAAGTGAGATATCGGTGTTCTGTGCTGTTATACTTCTTATCAAGCCATGTATTCAAATTCTTTGCAAGAACATTGAATTTTGAGCTTTCGTATTTGCTAGCTTAGTAGAAATGGTAAGGTTTGTTTCTTTCCATCTTTTTATCCAATATTTCTCATGCTGGTTTCATATTTCTTTTGTTTCCTTCTGTTTCCCACTGTTCTGGAATTCCAGTACAAGATAATCCTATGCACAAAAGGAAAACAAAAGTAAGACTGCACATGATCTTGTGACTTTTTCAGATATTACACTGTGAACTGTGAAAGGTCTGTATAAACTTCAGAAATGTCGTAATGTCCAGCTGCAGACAAAAAGAAAATTAAACAACAATCTTTAGTTTATAGGCCTATCCCCTCACCTCGTGATTTTGGAGAATGCAAAAAATCCACATAAATGTCATTAATGTTTGACCTATTCTTACAGAAATGAGTGGTATAAGGAGTAAATAAAGAAATCTGCAAGATATCCTACCTCACATTCTACGCAGGGGAAAGGACTCTTCTTTTTGCCATTTCACCAATACTAGGACTTGACTCGTAACTGTCAGATCTTTGTGCTGTAACACATATATCATAGTTGAAAACAAAGACACAAAATGAATATGTACAGGGAATTTCATGAGCTGCTTTAATCACTTAAGTATTTTACACAGTAACTGTTCCTTTAGCTGTCTGTGTGGGTAAGTATTTCATGTGAAAATTAGTCTTGTAATTTCAGGTTTCAAATGAAAACAGCACTGGTTTTGATCTGAATTTGGAACACCTTCATATTCTTACTGTATCTGGCTACCAAACTCCTTCTCACATAATAATAAATCATTTGAAATGATACAAAATACTTTAATAATTAAGGGCAAAAGCAGAACACTGTAACATTTTTCAAAATTTTTTATTTTAATGAACTAACCACAATTTAATAGCTATAGCAATTCTGGCAGAGACATCAATTACAGGAAAAAATAAAAATACAATAATTAAATAGACAAATGACATCAGCAAATTAAGACCCTTTACAGTTTTGCCAAGAAAAACTGTGGCTAGTGAAATTAGATACTGGATCAAGCACTGAATGCAACATGGCTTGGCAGAAGGGAGCCAGAGAAAACGCGTGAGTATGAAAATCCATGCCTGAGAACATGGTCAGGGTTAGTAAAGGCTAAAGCCCACGAGGAGAACCCGTGGCTGCTTGAAAGGAAGAGGTAGGAAATTTCCCCTTGGTTCCTGTCCACAGAAGTAAGAGGACTTTAGTGTTGGAAATCTTTGTCCTGCTGTTTAGGGTTAGAGGCTGCAGGGCTTGATGGATAAGGGAGGAAGATGTGTGAGGAATTAGCTTCTCTGTACAAGGTCAGCACTAATTCCATGCCAAAGGGGAAAGGCCTGAAAAGTCTGGGGCAGAGGGTAAGTAGGGAGTCAGGGAACCTGAATGCTGGACAAGAAAGCAAGCACTCCAGCGCTCTCCTGCCTGCTTGTGAGAGAGTGTCATTCCCAAGGCTAACCACTGCATTTTGTCATTCATTAAAGAAAACAGCCAAATTCCCATTTAATTTACTGAGAGCAAGTTTTAATATATTTCTTTTGCCTTTAGCTTTTTGCTTATCTACCCTGGATATTGCATTCTGCATTCTCAAGTCCAGGCATCTGGGAAAATAAATTATTTGTTTTCTCAGGGAATTTTTCTGAAGTTAGATCATAAGCTTTTCTGGCAATTTAGCTCACAGAGATGATATATTAGAACTGATATATTAGGTCTCTCTGGCTGAAGAAGATATCCGATTTCCTAGGGAAGAAATTGGAAAGGTTACCACTGGTACCTAAGCATCCTCCTCTGAGCTTCATGAGATCTTCTGTTTCTTAATGTAGCCAGAGCCCAGCATGGAAGGACAACATTTTCCTCAAGAATCAACAGTTTCTTGAAGATAGGGTACACCCTTTTCTTTCAAACTCTTAGAACATAAACTAAACCCAAGAAAGGCCTTCAAGAACACAGACAATATTTGCCAGTGTACTGTCACTCACTGAAGTAAATTAAAAATTACGGACATTATGAAGAGCTGCAAAAGGATATGAGTGTGATGTGGTTGCTACTCACCAAGTGTACAGGTAATAAAATGGCAGATAAAATCCAGTAGAGATTACCGTGGGAAAATTATTTATGATTAGTTATAGGAAGAAACAGTTTCAGCTTAACATATACAGTGGTGGAACCAAGGTAGATGATTGCTTTTATGGTCTGAAATCATGCCATATAACAGTTGTTTTTATGAAAATATCACCTCGGTGTTGAGCAGCTGTCAAAGCAGACAGAAAGTTAGGAATTATTAGGAAAGAATAGAGCAAAAAAATGGAAAACAGTAATATGCCACAATAAAATAAATTTAAGATGTCTCCGTATCTTGAATACCATGTGCAGTTCTCTTCATCCATCTCAGAAATGACATAATAAAAAAACTTAATGGCCACAAAGAGGATACAAAGTATCAACCATGTTCAAGATGAGAAAATGGAAAACACATTCTGGAAAACAGTTGATCTAGAAAAAAAAAAAGTTTATAAAATCCTGTGTAGCATGGATATAGGAAATAAGGAATGATTTTTCACTGTTTTTTTCCAGTGGGAGCAACATCAAATGAAATATGCAGGTAACAAATTCAAAATAGACAAAAGGAAGTACCTTTACATGCATACATAATTAACTTGTGAACCTCTGTGCACCATAATGTTGTGGATACTAAAAGTTCACATAAATCAAAAATGGTTTGGAGAAATTCATGGAAGCAAAATCTGTTCCAGGCTTTTAATGTAAATGCACGTCCTCTAGCTCAGTCAGCTCCAGAGCCAGAACTCACTCAGGAAAATACTCTGGAAAGTGTCACTGCAATGCTTGCTAGTAGCCACTGTTTCAATTTTTTAACCTGGTTTGACTTTTGCTGGCAGCAGGAGAGAGACAGAAGGCAGTTTTCTTACAGTGAAAGATGTTTGTTGACATATTTTAGGCATAAAAATGCCTGCCTCAATGGAGACATGAGAACTGAGGCAGAAAATCTCAGTGAATTTTCTCAAAAATTGAACAAACCATGTAAAAAGATCATCTCTGGGCACTCCAGAAGGAGAAGGCATATCTTTTTTCTACAGAAGGCACATCAGTTGATGGGATCATGCAAATCTTGAAGGTGCAGCTCTAACAGAAGATACCATAAGTCATATGGGTTTTTAAATGTGAAAAGAAGCCTTTATTTTTTTAACATATATTATGACATGAAATCATGGGGAATTGTCTCCAGCAGTCCTGGCTCTTTGCCATTGGTCCTCACAAAGTCTGCTTCTCTGAGGGGTGCAGGCTAGCATTTCGGCTGAACACCAGTGCTTATTTCTTGTGCTTCATTTTGTTCACCTTCATGAGCCGCAGGAAACTGTCTGCTCATCAAGTATTTAATGTGCTCAGTATGCACGTTTGGAGGCTGTGCTTAGAGCTAAGTGGGTTGTTGGTTTGTCCCAGTACATTTTTTCTTATAGTCTTTTTTAAGTGGTCTCCTGTGTGATAGGCCCCAGAGTCTTGAATTAAAGGATTTGCTTCTCATCCAATTCCACTCCAGCTTAGAAAAACCTAGTGAGATCACCTAATTTTTGGAGTGAATTTAGATCAAGCTGTAGATGGAAGAATCCTACCCACTTGAGGTCCACTTGAGCCCTCTTCTGAAGTACCTGGACTTGAAGGAGCAGAATGAACACGAAAGTACCCTCTGCCTTCCCTGGCCCTATTCGCAGCACAGTTTCAGTAGCTCCAGCCTAGATAGTCAAGACATAGAAGATGTGAAAAACAGCATGAAGCCATCAAACCACACCAGTCTGAGAAGGGAGAGAGCCCAAAGCTCCCAGTTACTTGGTAGCTGCTGTAACTACTAGGATAATATGTGGATGGGGAGTATTAGCACCATTCAAACTAGTACCTACAATTGCATTTTAGGAGCACCCAGACCTGTAGGTCTGAGTGGACTCAGAAGACTAAAGCAGAAGAATGGTTCACTGCATCCTCCCAGACTTCCCCTGATCACCCCTAGGGACAGAGGTGTAGTTCTGGGAGAGGCCAGAAACCACCGTGTCCTTTTCCAATGTGATGGGGAGCTTCTGCCAGTTTAGGCAAAAGCTGAATGTGGGAGAGTGGAGTCAGACTGCAGATTAAGACCTTGGCCTCCCTCAATTCATGTCTGCTTTTGATGACGAGTCTTTGATTAGTTGAAGTCCTCTATCATGTTATCTTTTTTAATAGGGAGAATTATAAAGCAACGATTAAGGAAATTAAAAAAAAAACCAAACCAAAAAGCAACCAACATCTCTCAGGGGAAGTTACCTAGCCAGTCTCTAGATGTGTCCTTAGGTGACCACTGCTCTTTTAATAAAAGAGGTGTTTCTGCTCCTTGAGGGAAATGCAGCTTCCAGTAGAGTCAAGGATTGCAAAGGGAAGTGGTACCTTTTTTAGGGAGCCATAACAAATACCATCATTACATAGCCCTGAGGCCTGCAAAGAGAAGCAGGGATTCAGACCTCATTGAATGAGACTAGCAGCAGTCCAGAGATGTCCTGCACAATTTCTATGGAAAAATCATGGTTTGTTTATTTGTCAGACGAGCTGAAGAGTTGATGTACTTTCCATTTATACTGCCTTTTCCATAATCTGCATGTCTTTCCCATCCGCTAAGAAGATACTTGAAAAAATCCCAGATACAGGGTAACAGCCTCCATGCTGAAGAAGTCAATGAAAAAGCTATGTTGTCCTTAATGGAAGCTAGAAATGATGCAATATTATCAGCTGTAAGGATTATTATCTCTGTCTTCACACTTCAGTGTGGCCAGCAGCCTAGCTAGGACTGCCAAAACATACAGAGCACAAACAATTAGTACCTATGTG
This sequence comes from Ibycter americanus, assembly GCA_035590275.1. Lineage (NCBI taxonomy): Eukaryota > Metazoa > Chordata > Aves > Falconiformes > Falconidae > Ibycter > Ibycter americanus. The sequence goes on from JAVJGI010000062.1 coordinate 7,207,614, forward strand.
ATGTATGTAATGGACATGGAATATATGAACCCTTCATAACACTGGAACTCAACAGCCTAAACTAACAAATATCTACAGAGATAAATCTGCATAATTAGAGTTTTTGGAACAGTTTGTTTCTTTACATTTGCAATGCTGTACATTATGCTGTTGATCCTTGATGTTGACGCAGCAATATCATTAGCAAATTAAAACAGACAGCAAGTGGCTTAAATCAGTCATCACTAGGTGTTTTCTACACTACTGTGAAATATCAAAGATTGCCAATATAAACAAATTAAGAAAGTGCAGTGTTTTAAAAAGCTAGATGTCAACATTACTGTAGTAATATTGACATTAAACTGGAAAATACTAAAAGCTTGGCATTTGCAACCCATCAGTTTCAAATCATCAATTAATTCGTTAATTCAATCTCTATATAATATAGCAATGCAGTAGTCAACATGGGATGAATGCTCATGGCATGAATTTTTACTCGCACTTCAGAAAGCTAGCATCTCACTTCCTGGTTAACTGTAGACTTTTTTTCTCTTGAGAAGACTCTTCATCAAAAGGCTGTGAGAATTAAAAAATACCTTTTCAGCTATTTGAGAAATTAATTTAGTTCCAAATTTAAGGAGAAAGTCCAATAAGGCATTGGAACTTGAAGAAGGGCTTTCACACAACAGATCTTTTCTTCATGGTACTGTACCTTATGTGTTTTGCCCTCTCAATCCAAAAGCACCAAATATGGCTGAGGATTTTAGCGGCTGTTATAACACAGATTAATTACAATGATCCCCTTGCACAAATCCCAGGCTGGATTCCATCAAACCATGCCCTAACTCCCAAGTATAGCATGCCCTTATCTTCCCTACCTGCGGATTCCTCCGGTTAATGACTGTCACCACCAGGTCAGTCATGGGAAGGGCCCAGCACAACTGTGGAGTGCAATGAAGTCAGCCCCTGCATTCCCAGTGAGCTAGATCTTAGCTATACCTCCTGGCATTGTTTTTACGGTTCTCAAACTAATTAATTTCTTCATTGCTTGTATAAAATACATTACGATCCAGGTGCTGCTACATTCTGAAGTGTTTTTGTAAGTAGCTTTACACTCATTTGTCAAATAAATGAACATGGCACATTCCTTAATACCTTTATTTTTTCTAACTAATTGTAAATCATTCATCCTCAGTCAAATGTAATCCTTAATGCTCTGTTGGACTTTAATCAAATAATAAAACTAGTGATACAGAAACTACACTGGGATTTCAAATCACTACAGATTATCAGGATAACATTACAAATGCTTTCTTGTCATGTGCCCAAAGACTGCACTTACAAAGTGTCTTCTTACTGGCTGTGATGGGCTGACCCTGGCTGAATGCCAGGCACCCACCAAAGCCACCCTATCGCTCCCTTCCTCCGCTGGACAGGGGAGAAAAAATATAATTAAAAGCTCGTGGATTGAAAAGAGGAGAGGGAGATCACTCAGCAAGTGCTGTCACAGGCAAACCAGA
>JAVJGI010000062.1:7209745-7227252 GCA_035590275.1 Ibycter americanus
AACTGCTCCAGCGTGGGTCCCTCCCACAGGATGCAGTCCTTCAGGATCAGACTGCTCCAGCGTGGGTCCCCCACAGGGTCACAGCCTCCCTGGGGCATCCCCCTGCTCTGGCGTGGGGTCCTCCACCAGCTACAGGTGGATATCTGCTCCACCATGGATCTCCATGGGCTGCAGGGGACAGCCTGCCTCACTGTGGTCTTCACCACAGGCTGCAGGGGAATCTCTGCTCCACCACCTGGAGTACCTCCTGCCTCCTTCTGCACTGACCTTGGGATCTGCAGAGCTGTTGCTTTCACATACTCTCACTGCTCTCCTCTGGCTGCTGTTGTGCAGCAGGTTTTTTCCCCTTCTCAAATATGTTATTACAGAGGTGCTACCACCATTGCTTATGTGCTCGGCCTTGCCAATGGTGGGTCCATCTTGGAGCCAGGTGGCTTTGGCTCCATTGGACACAGGGGAAGCTTCTAGCAGTTTCTCACAGAAGCCAACCCTGAGCCCTGCCCCCCCCCCCAAAAAAAAAAACCAAAACCCACAAAACAACAACCCAAAATCCAACACCTTGCCACGCAAACCCAATAGATACACTGGCTCTGTGCCTTATTTTCCAACCAAAACTAAACTAGACGTCTCTGAGCTGTCCCACTTCATTTAAGCTTGAAAGGTTAAAGGGGTCAATGTGCACCAGTATGATTACAAGTTTGGAAGTTTCAGAAAGGAAAAAGTTATCTCAAAAACCTGCCAAAATAATTTTTCACGGCTCTTAGAGCTGCCTCCCTGAATACACAGCTGGCTTCACCATACCTCAGCAGATCTAAAAAACAAATAGCAAGTGCAGTATTACTAGGCATCATTTGTTCTTGGAAGCAAATAATATAAGACTTATTATTATTGTACTGGGAAATGTATGAGGCCACAGGAAATCTGAAATGAAAAGTGAAATTGGTTAGTAGGGGACAAGTGCCATCACTGCAGAATAGTTAGTAAATAGTATTTGCAACCACCTGCAAGTCACTTCCAAAGAAACAGAACCATATACAGCATGTTATGCCTTAAGAAGTTCAGTGCTTTTTGGATGTTTTTGCTTTTCATTCTAACTCCTTTTGCTTGTCTAGCTTTCACCATGCGGGTACTTTACAGATTTAAGAAACGTACCTTTGCAACATGCTTTGCAACAAGTCTTTGCAGACAAGGTTGGACAGCCAGTATCTGCATGATCACTCATGTCCACAGGCAGGTTTTCTGGCAGAAGGCCAAGTCCTTTTCAGAGCCTGAACTACAAAGCTCTCCTGTGTAGAAAGGGTCTTTTTAATACTTGTTTTCGATTTACACTGAAAACAAATTTGCAGGTTTCCACTGGTAACTTGGGGACAAGTGTATCATGCAGTTTTTCAGCGCCACCACCAAATTATTGCTGGCATTCCCCCTCCCAGCCTTCTTGCGTCACTTCCACGTGCTGGTGTATAGCTCTATGTGGGTCATACCAAGTACAGATAATTACTTCAATTAGCAAAAAGCCAGCAGAAAATAGTTAATTATAATCAAATTGAGCTGCTGATCCACTTTACTGTGTCACCTCCACAAACAGCTACAGCAGCACAGAGGTGCTGTGGAAGCGAGTGACTCGGGGTGCCACCACTGCACATCAAACCATGGCTTTAGTGACTACAGTCAATGCATCTACTGCATGTTGCTTTGTGTCCATCCTTATTTAAGTATATACTTATTATGTAAGTGTGTATTTACAGAAATAGATCACTTCCAGATGTTATCAACAGTATATAATGTTTGCGCCCTCTCTTGGGGCTTGAGAAAGGACATCAGTGGTTTGTCTTGTAGTAACAATTTACAAGATGACATGACTGTGGAGAATAAATTCATTCTCTTGAGAGCAGCAACAGTAATATAATGGGTGCTGGAGTGAAAGCTGAGGTTTTCTGGTCCTCCTTAAGAAAGCACTTAAGAGATCCTGACTCCAGAGGAGAATGGAGCACAGATAAGAGGTTCCTCTCCCTCTTCGCAGCTTGCCTGTAATGGCTCAGGCTTTAAACCTGCACTTCAGTTGGCCAAAGTGAGGCAAGCCTTTTGTATTGTCTAAGGGGGGTCCTTATATATTAATGTTTCAAAAAAGAAGGCCGCATTTAAAATTTATTTTCCTTTTTCACACTAAAATGCATTGTAAATATGAGTGCCAGTTAGATGATCCATTTTCCTTTCCTGAGGAACATACCTCCTGTACATTTGAAATCGTTTGCCTTCCTCTCAGTTCACAGATTAAATTGCTGTGTAAGTCTTTTTATATATACACTGTGTAAGTGTATTGTCTCCCAAGATATACATGAATTAATTTATTCACTGTTTTTCTGTGCAGTCCACGTACTTCTACATTCTTAATTAAAAAATAATGTAGGATTTATTAGCTATACTTTTAGTATAGTGGGCCAAATTCCTAGTTCATTATTGCTTGATGAAATAATAATAAAGTTAAAATGTGTTAGATTAGCTATTAATTTCTTTTTCTTAATAATTTAACTTTTACACAGATATATACAGTTTGCCATAATCTTAGCATCATTACAGAACAAAGCATCTGTTTGGATGGGATATTGTAAACAGAGCTAATTTTAGGGTTCTCCAGTCTGGCGTAATAGTATCTCTCCTGCCAGACAATCAAATCAGGAAGAAGAGATTAACTCCTTTATTTAGGACCCATCCTCTGACAGGAGCAAAGAATGAACAATCCTTCTTGGAGCAAAGCTTTATCTCGAAAAGTGTTAGACACTGATCTTAGTCCAGTAGCTAAGTATCTAAAGACTTTGATAAATGAGGGCCAGAGCTCTCAGCACTTCGCAGGAGGGAGTTAGTAGTGTGGCAGCCTCTGCAGGAGATGGGATCAATGCTCTTAGAAATGAACAGACTGCTACAATAGGTGGTTCAGTTAACAGGGGGAAAAACGTTGAATATAAAGGCAAATTTAGTCTCCACTTCATGCAGAGTCTTTCTAATATATCTTGAATTAAATCTATGGTGCCCAGGAATCTGAATTGCCATTAGAGAGAAATTATTTTGAGATATCAAACAAATTTTTAGAAACTACAGGGAAGGTTCGTCATTCTACAAATTGGTACCAATGCCACCTATAGGTATAGAGGAGAAGATTCACACGCTAAACTGATAAGATGTGCTGTACCTTAACCCCAAATGAAATAACAGACCTATTAAGGAACTTGGGGAGGACTGAGCCACAGCAAGGCTGGCAAGAGTTGTAGAACATTCAGGTCTGATTAAGACAACTGCTAACAACTTTAGGACATAAATAATACCTACCATGCCAAAGCCAATATGAAGAGATTAGTATCAGTCATCGGAAATAAATAATGAAGAAGAAATGTGAGATTTACTGTTGTAGCATGGAATCCATGTACAACATACAGGATGTATACTTGATTCACAGTGTTTTGCATATATCAAACATTACATAGCTTCTTTAAAAATGCATTACTGTAGGTTCCATGACAAAAAATGTGGCTGAGGGAAACAAATTAGAAAATGAAGCCATGGCTGAGATAGCACTTTCATTTCTTTTAAACTTCAAAATCAAATTTTATTATGAACTGTCTCAGGATTGCTTGAGCACAAACCCCTTTACTTTCTTTAGAAATCCATGACTAAACACAAAAAGTGCTTCCTGGTTATTAAAGAAAGTGGGTCACTAGTTTCTGCATTCAGATACATTCAAATGATGTGGCTTCTTAAACTTTAAACATGTCTCACTGTATATAAACCTCAGTAAGGAATGTGCACTTTGGTGCATATGAAAATATTGGTTGAGACACTGAGACGTTTGATATACTGCACATGCACCATTCATTAATTTTCCCTGACAATTTATGTGCATAGCTGTTGGGTTATCCAAATATAAACTTGCATATACCCCGAGAGCTTGGAAGGTTCACACCCTTTTTAAATGCAGGCAACCTTTCTTCTCCGTGAACTCCCATTAGGCCTCTGTAGTGCACTTGCCAGAAGGCTGAAGCTCAGCAGGTGTGGTCTTTCTGTAAACTTTTCCCAGTGGAAGTTTAATGGGAACCTCTCACACATATTAAAATATAATACTCACACAGATGTTTGCTGGATCAGGACCTCAGTTTGCAAACTCAGGAGGCAGGGACTACATCTTTTAGTATACACTAGCACATCCTGACTCTAGATCAGGGTCCTACATGACAGAAAATTAAGTAATAACTGAACAGTCATGAAAATATTCCCTATGAAAGCTGCTAAATTATTAAAGGCACAGTTCTAGAAAAGCAATAGGTACATTCTGGAAATGAAATTCAGGGTGCTCAGCACTTTGCACGATGGGCACTTATTTACTCGGTATAATTTTTCGCAAAATGTAAGTAAAAAGGTGCAGCTGCATGTTTCCAGATAAGTGACATGAAGATTATTCACTTGGTCTTTACAAAACAGTTTGGAGATTAAATGTTGTGCAAAGGCTACATTACTAAAACATGTGCTGTCATTGCATCTTTGCACTGTCATGCTCATTAGGACACAGTAATTACAGTGGTGCTCTTCTGAGATGGAGATTATGTTTCTGACAGCTTCTGTTCCTGACCCAACCATAAAATGTCCTAAAACTGAACATACCAACATCTGGCCTGAGAGCCACCATTTCATACCATTTGAACAGAGATATTATTTAAAGAGAAGTTAAAATCAATACCTCGTAATACAGGGAAGTTACCTTCCCTGTTTCAGCTGAACAATTTGTTCAAAGCCTCAAGTCTGGACTCACTGCACATCCCACGTAGCTGATTCTTAGAACAAACAATTCCTTTGGGGATCGAAGTCTAAACTGCACACTGGATTCTGACTCAGTTGGAATAAATGTATTTCTAGCAGGAAAGAAATCAAATTAGCCTAGTTTTGAGGACACATGACCAGTCAACGCAAGTATGTAGTATAACTTCATCAAAGAAAAGTCTGTAGTCAGTTACGAGAATAAGAATTACAGAGAAAGATGCTGAAACTCAGTTATCTATTTTATGGATGCACTGCATGGACCATGACCTCCTGCCTTCTGCAGAACTGCTTTGCAGTCCACCTAAATTCCACTAGTTAATGTGGTAGCTACATCACACAGTGGAAAAAAATTAAATTCGGGGACTCTTGCACTAGAAGCAGTTAATTATTTTTTTATTAACAGTTATTCTGGTAACAAAAGAAAAAAAAAGCCCACCACTTTAGGTGCCTGTGTTAGGAGGCAAGATCTGTCACTTTATGATGGAGAAACACTATTTAATGTGATAAAGAATACTGACATCTACCTTTAAAATATGTTAATAGTGCCACCTATATCCCTTTTTTGTTTCCTCATGTCCAAGTCCACCACCTGGAGTCTGCATTACCAAGAATAAATACATACTAAACTTCATACTGGTGGCACCTCAGCTACACTATGATTCCTGGGAACACAGCACACATTTACTGTGCCACACTAACTGGACTTGTTTCGGGACCAGTCTGCATTGCAAGACATCTGTTGCCTTTCCTTGTCCTTCATGCAGATGTATTCAAAGGTATTTGTCAATCCCCTTCATGTTCAGTTTTCTATTTGCTTATTTCAGTTTCTATGAAGGTATAAACCAGTAAATGGCTGTGATCTACTCCAGTGTATAAATTTGTTGTGGAATAAGTACCTAGTGAGACCACAACATACAGGGCTTGAAAACTATTTCTTCATGGCGTGCTGGGTAGTTGCAATAAATTCATAACTGCCCCTCTGTAGACCAGTGCTTTTAAATCAACAGAATCAGCATAATAGAGTAGGATCACTGTTACGCTGACTTCAAATGTCTAGTTGATTTATAAGTGTCTGAGCAGCTGATTAGCATGGAGGTAAGTTGCCACTGTGCTCCAAAGCACAGCTACGTGCCAACTGTGTATGTCTCCTGCAATCCTGATTAGTGTTGACCAATCAACCATTCAAAAAGTTGCAGCAATGGAGGTTTTGTGGTTCAACCAAAGATTGTGGACATTAGAAATAAGACAAATTCTGGCTTTCAGAGAATAGAGAGCTCACACTTTGTAGGAAACAAGGATAATACTTGTACCCATAGTTCAGTTACCACAAATAATGTCACCTGCAGCATTTGTTCACCATTGGGGCAAGTTCATGAAAACCATTCCAGTAACTACAGAAAAGATACATGATATCAGGATTTTGAGAAAGTCTTGTCTTTTCTGACTCATGAAACTATGTCCTTACGTCAGAGAGCTTGGCTAAAGAAAGTCTGACTGTACACTTACAGCTGCAGGAGAGAGGTGGAGTGAGATGCAATTTCAAAAGTCCTTGCAATACCGAGTGGGTAATGAAACAGCATATTATATTTAATCCAAATATTACACACCCAGTGGATTACTCTAATTTACTTAAGACCACTTAGGAAAGAGGCCACTGAGTCGTAGATAATTCTCTGAATACTGGCACAGAATTTTAGAGGCTGTAAAAAAAGTAAATACTGTTTCAGAAACTATTTGTACACAGAAACTGATAACAAAAGACAAACTATGACTGTGATGTTGTAAAAAGTCATACATAGTACACTTGCATCTTGGACACTGTCTGCTTTAGTGGTCATCTCAACTCCAAAGAGTTTTAGCAAAAACTAGAAAAAACATAGAGGGTGAGCTCAGAAAGATTTAAATAATTTAACACTTCAGCTCGGAAAAGAAACTACTGCAGTGGGAGAAAACACAGTTCTTTATATTTTAATGGTTGTGAAGAGTATAAATACATAATGATTATTTATTATTTCTCGTACTACAAAAGTAGGGGTCATCCAGCAAAATTATCAGATGAGAGCTGAGAACACACCCCACCATATATTAACAATATTAACATAACAACAATATGTTGTTTCAAAATGAAACACAATCTCACCAGGACATTGTATAAACCAAAGTACAGGAGTTCCAAAAAGAATCAGACAAAATCTATGCCTGTTAAATGTGGTGGTCTGCTTGTAAGCTGCCTCAGGATGTCCCTAGTCCCTGCAAGTTATCGCCATGTACAGAGAGGGGGTGCCAAGGAATACCGTGTTTCTTATGATCTTTCCCAAAGAAACCACTACCTGTTGCTCTTAAAAACAGGATATTGTGATAGGTGGCCCTTTAGTCAGACCAAATACGACAGTTGTCATAATTTATGCTTGTACATTTGCCAAACTGTATGTAAGATTTTGCTGCCCACAGAATAATTTGGATACGGATCCTGATCACTGCGGTTAATGTTGTCCATATGACTGTGGCACACTGAGCCCTACACCTATGCAGGCTAATTACCAGTGGTTTTGCATGCTGCAGTTCTGTGGCTGTAGACCTGGTATTATGGCCCCAGCTAGGCTGAGCCCAGGCAGTTAATCATGAAAAGATGCTTTCTGTGCTCACATTCTGGCAACACAGACTGATGGAGGATAATAAGAATCTTTAATACTGGCATATAATGGTGTGGGAGCTTAACGGGTACTTTTAAAGGTACTATGTCTCAGCAGTACCTCTGCTGTTCTCTTTCCCCTAGTAGTGCCTTCCTTTTGAGACATGTTGCAGCACAGACTGCATGGGCTATATAGAGATGGGATTTGCTCAAAACAAATAACATTCTGTTTTTAACGGATATTTAGAGGTTTTAGGTAATGACAGAGGGGAAATCCACGGTGTGAACATTCCTTAAAGAGTTATGAGGACTCCACAATCAGTAATGGTAGGATAGAGTAACAAGTAGTGATATTTATTTAGACATACTGTTCTCTCCTGATAGGATTAAACCATTTTAGGGATTTTTAAATTTTTTTTTTTTTTACTTTACATAAACACTCTTAAACACTTTTTAAGTAATGCTTTTCATCAGGAAATCTCTTCTTGCTTCTTGCAAGTATGAATCAATAAAGCAGCACACAAACTTAAGCAAGAAGACATCTGATTATTTGCCAGGTAAGATATCTAGTGCTGTGTAGTGATGTTTTTATCACTACACTCTATGTGCCCTTCTAGAATTTCCCGTTTATTCATATTTCTCCCAAGAGCTTGTTTATAGCCCAAACTCATTTAATATTTTATTAATGTTTCCTGAAATAAATAAACTGTGCCCTTCTACTGTCCCTTGCAGTTAATTATGTTAACTGGGACAGCTATTCTTTGGACATTTTATAAAACACTGAAACTCTCATCTGAACTAGGCCACTAACTAATTGCTATGCACAGGCAACAACGCCACATTATTTCTGAAACCCTGTCATCATTGTCCTGTAACTGAAAATCCACAGTAATGGTGAATTATCTTGTGCACAACCACTTTAAATCAGAAAATTTGCCGCTTAAACAAAGTCTCTGTTATTTACTTTCTTGGGCATAACAGAAAATAATATTAGGTATTTTTGCAAATTAAGTTTCAGAAGAAATAATCTTAACATTGTAAAAGAACATAATGCTATTTAGAAAATATTGTCAAAACTCAAAATGACCAGGTTAGTTCATCTTCAAAGTATTGTCTTAGAAATATGGCATCCTTTTCAATTTTTGGTATAGCAAGTTATTGTTATCTGTGTAGGAATACAGCTTTGTTTATCTTTGTTAGATACTTGTTAGCTCCTTATTAAGAATTTAGGGTACGTATAACCACTGCATAAAAGCTCTAGTATCCACACCTCTGAGGGCCTCTATAGAGCTGTATAGAATAGCGCTTTGAATGACAAGGTGAACACATCTATCAGTGAATAAATTCATGGGACATTGACTGCTACTACCTGAGTAATCACAAGGTTGAGAATGACCTCAGAAGTGGTTGGAGAGAAATGCTTTTCTTTATCCTCTAGTGAAGTGTGACCTGAAAAGAATCATCTCTGGGGACTACTCATGAGTCCTTACTCAAGTGTTCCCTTTTAGGTGCTAAGCTTGGTAAAATGATAAACAATATTATTTTTTCCCTTCTGTTTTGTACTCATGCTGAAGCTGTCTAGGCCTTTTAGAGGTATTTACAAACCAGGCATCATAGCTATCGAGGACCATGATTCCTTGTACCTAGTCTACAGACTCCTGTTAAAGCAGAGTGGCAGCAATTCATTACCTTATAAACTTTTGCCTTATTCTTCTTCCCTGTTGATTTAGCTGATTTCAACTTTTAATTTTAACTTTTAATTGGTCTTGTCTAAATTATTTGTACATAAAAACCCTAAGTACAGCTGGAATCTCATGCCCTAAACCTCCTGTGCTTTGGGAAGCGAACTGCATGTAACGGACCCCACACAGCTTCCTTTGCATAAGGAAGGGTTTCTGATGAACCAGGAATTATGCTTGAGCTTCTGCCAACCTTTTTGTCTGAAGGTTTGTTTTTAACATTGCTAATGATTTGGAAGACAAAATGGAGTTTGTGGGACAATGTCCAAAATATTTATGGTAATTAGCACAGGGAAATGAAAAAGCCCTTCACAGGCTACCCAAACCATCTGCCCTTCTACAGGAGAGGAAGCAGTTAAAAGAAGAGAGTTTCTGAGCATGCTTTGTCAGTTGCTAAACATTAAAATTACTGTGCCAGACATAACCATGGAAGCAAACAATGGAAGTGCACTTGCTAATTCCATTCCAAAATTATCCTAAAGGTGCTGAAGTTGTTTGGAATTGTGTCTGAAATTGGCAGAGCTGAAAGTATTCACCCCATTTCTATAAAAAATGGAAGAAGTCTTGTGGAGTTACCACTCTTATTGCTGGAACATACATCTGATACAGTAATGTAAGTAAAAATGTTATTTGGGGCCTTTTTATAAATCCTGTTATTTCTAACAAGACAGTGAACTCCCAGTATTATGATGCAAATCATACCATAAAGTCATAGTAATTTAACTTTGGCATTGAATAATCTTCAGCTCCAGATTCATTGTTAGTGCAACTAAAATAAAGCCAAGAAAAATTTGTTCCAGGACACTTAACATAACAGTCTAAAAAATTTTAATTCTAGTAATCCGAAACATTCTTCCACATATTATCTCTAAAACATCTGAGATGGAAATATGTGTGCACATCTAAGTTTCTAAAACTATGTGTAGTGTTAAATGAAGGCATTTGCATTAGTGATGAAAAGATAGCACTATCAAGATTTCCTATAATTCAGATAAGCAGGCTTGGGAATCTAGAAATATTTTGCATTCCTCATCACCAGCCAATTCAGGAAATTAATTTAAAAAGGATATTTCAAGGAAGATTTGTTTCAAGCGTTTTGTATAGTTTGAAGAGAAGGAATGTGATTTACCATACCTTTATGTAGTTCATTTAAGTCACTCTAGAGTGTCTGTATATTCAGAATAGAAGCATTTTAGATCACCTTTGCAAATCTATTACTGCTCATGCTAGATCTGATCTTGTGTGATTAAGTGACAACTAAAGCAGTGAATAGTTAGGCGTCTACAGTCTGATTTTTTTTTTTTTTTTTTTTTTTTTTTTTTTTGTAAAAATGGGAAAAATGTTAAAAAAATCTTCACTATTTGGGCAAATACTGAAAAAAGTTTGGAAGCATACTTCAAGCATTATTTATTCTCCTTGAATCATAAATTGGGCCAGAATATCTTCTGAGAACATGCTGCACTGTAGCATGTATATTTTATTTGCCTTGTGCTAGATTTACTATTATAAGAAGGGCACGGTCTACAAGTCAAAACAGTAACACTGGGATGTGGGAGAATTAAATTCTCATTCTACCCCAGCCACACTGTGCAGCACAAATGAATGGCTGTGTAGGCGTACAACTACTTCTACCTGCCTCCAATTTACAGCTGTCTTGAAAACTGATGGAAGTTGCTAGTGGTACCATGTATGTGTGGATATTGTCTCACAGTGCTTCAACACATCCAGCAACATGTGTTGGCCAGGTAGGGCTTTTTTCCTGCAATGCCTGGACTATGCAATGTCAACTAATAAAAATAGCAACAGACATTTTTACTGTTTTATTATTTTAATATATATTTTATGTATATTACAATGAAATAATTTTAGTATTTCTATGACTCTGGCATTGGTCTCCAAATTTGTGGAGTCTTAAGGTATTTACCGCCAGCTGTTGAAGTTAAACTTTTTAATTAGGTTTAAGTCATGTAGGATAAAACCTTTGCAAGAAAGGGGTAAAGTATGAGGGGTACAAAGACAGTTCTGGGTAAAAATCCCACCGGCCAAACAGATACACGCCTAAGTAGAAAAAGAGACAGAAATGGAGGAGCAAGATCACAGAAAGTTGGTGAGTTCCTGAAGAGGAACAGCCATTTGTGGCTGTGATGGAATTCCTATAGAAAAGCCTGCAGGTTCAGAGAAGTCATTCTCAGCAGCGTACTGCCGACAGAATCATCTAACAGTCCAGGCTGAAAAGGACGCCTGAAGTTCATCTGGCACAACCTCCTGTTCAAAACAAGCTGAACTTCAAAGCCAGACTGGGTTGCTCAGGGCCTTGTCTTGTCAAGTTTTTAAAATCTCCAGGCATGAAACTCCTCAATCTCTCTAGCAGCCTGCTCTGGCACTCACCACCCTTCTGGTGGAAAATGTTGTGCTTAAGCCCAACTGGACGTTCTTCAGGTGCACCTTGCTACTGCTGCCTCTTGGCATTGCAGTCATCTGTGACAAGAACCTGGCTCTGCCTTCTCGGTAACTGCCACGCCAGGGTGCAGTGGGGGGTAAGGGCCTGGGGGCTCCCCATGTGGGTCAGCACGGCAGGGCCTCACCAGCCAGGGCTCGTCCCACCGCCCCCCGTGAAGGAGCAGGGCAGGCTGTGGGCAGCCGCGGGCAGCCCCTATCCAGGTCTGCTGTGGTGCTGAGGCTGGTTGGAGGTTGAGCTGGGAATGTGAAGCAGGATCAGACCTGGTGGGGGTAACTGTGGTCAGGCACAGCCCCGTGATCTCTGAGCAAGTCCATAGTGATGAGGCTGGCTGAGGCCGGGCTGCAAAGTCAGCCGGCGGGTGGTCAGTGTCCAGGCTGGCAGGACCAGCGGCCAGGCACAGCAGGGCTGCGGTGGAGCTGGGGCAGTGACCAATGGCCCTGGGGGGCTGAAATGGGTCCTGGGCCATAGGCAGGGTGGGAGGACCCCTGGGACAGGCAGGGCTGGTGGTGACCTGGGAATGCTGGCTCTTTGGGCATTTCAAAACTACTATTAGGTTCCTCTCTTAACTTCAGGAGTGCATTCTCTAGTTCAAAGTAATTTTTTTAAAAAAAATCCACCTTTGAGTTACAAGCCACACTTTTAGATAATACAAAAATATTAAAATTAAAATGAAACAATAACCATGTACTGCCTATGCTGTTTGATTTTTGCTTCTCCTTCAGCTTAACTAACTAAAAACATGCTTCCCCATGGTCAAAAAATGAACACAATTTTCAAATTACCGAGCACCAGTCAAGATTGCTAATGCTACTGTAAAATGTTTATGTAATAGAGACTTTAAAAATGCTTCAGCTCTGTTTTTAAATCATTAAACAATTCACCTTTTTTAAAGCTAACCTTTTGTCTGCCAAATTTTACCTGATATTGTCAATAGACAAATTTAGAACTCAATAAAAATTTATAACCTAATATACAAATTTATAGAAACAAATGTTTCTATAAATGCATTGGCAACAAAAGGATGGCTAAGGAGAATCACCATCCTTTATCGGATGTGGGGGAAAACACAGTGCCAAAGGCTGAGGAAAAGGCTGAGGTACTTAATGCCTTCTTTCCCTCAGTCTTTAACAGTAAGACCAGTTGCTCTCTGGGTACCCAGCCCCCTGTGCTTGAAGACAGGGATGGGGAGCAGAATGAAGCTCCCATAACCCAAGGGGAAATGGTCAGCGACCTGCTACACCACTTAGACACACACATGTCTATGGGGCCGGGTGGGATCCACCCAAGGGCACTGAGGGAGCTGGCCGAAGTGCTCACTGAGCTACCTTCAATCATTGATCAACAGTCCTGGCTAACTGGGGAGGTCCCAGAAGACTGAAGGTTAGCCAGTGTGACACCCATCCACAAGAAGAGCCAGAAGGAGGATCCAGGGAACTACAGCCCCGTCAGCCTGACCTTGGTGCTGGGGAAGGTTATGGATCAGGTCATCCTGAGCATCATCACACAGCACGTGCAGGACAACCAGGGGATCAGACCCAGCCAGCAGGGGCTTATGAAGGGCAGGTCCTGCTTGACTGATCTGATCTCCTTCTATGACAAGATGATCTGCTTAGTGGATGAGGGAAAGGCTGTGCCTGTTTTCTACCTGGACTCTAGTAAAGACTTTCACACCATTTCCCACAGCATTCTCCTGGAGAAACTGGCTTCTCATGGCTTGGATGGGTGTACTGTTTGTTCGATAAAAATCCAGCTGGATGGCCAAGCCCAAACAGTGATGGTGAATGGAGTTAACTCCGTTGGCGGCTAGTCACAGGTCGTGTTCCCCAAGGCTCAGTGGTGGGGCAAATCCTGTTTAATACCTTTGTCAATGATCTGGGTGAGGGGATTGAGTGCACCCTCAGTAAGTTTGCAGATGACACCAAACTGGGGGGAAGTGTTGATCTGCTTAAGGGCAGGAAGGCTCTGCAGGGGGATCTGGACCAATGGGCCAAGGCCAATCCTACGAAGTTCAACAAGGAGAAGTCCCGGGTCTTGCACTTGGGTCACCACAACCCCATGCAATGCTGCAGGCTTGGGGAAGAGTGGCTGGAAAGCTGCCTGGCAGAAAAGGGCCTCGGGGTGTTGGTTGGCAGCCAGCTGAACATGAGCCAGCAGTGTGCCCAGGTGGCCAAGAAGGCCAACAGCATTCTGGCTTGTATCGGAAATAGTGTGGCCAGCAGGACTAGGGAAGTGGTCGTCCCCTGTACTCGTTGCGTCTGTGTACTAGTGAGGCCGCACCTCAAATCCTGTGTTCAGTTTTGGGTCCCTCACTACAAGAGGGACATCTGAGGTGCTGGAGCGTGTCCAGAGAAGGGCAACGAGGTTGGTGAAGGGTCTGGAGCACAAGTCTTATGAGGAGCAGCTGAGGGAACTGGGGTTGTTTAGCCTGGAGGAAAGGAGGCTGAGGGGACATCTTACTGCTCTCTGCAACTACCTGAAAGGAGATTGTAGCAAGGTGGGGGTCAGTCACTTCTCCCAGATAACAAGGGACAGGACAAGAGGAAACAGCCTCAAGTTGCCGAGGAGATGTTTAGATTGGATATTAGGAAAAATTTCTTCCCCAAAAGGGTGGTCAAGCATTTGGAACAGGCTGCCCAGGGAAGTGGTTGAATCGCTACCCCTGGAGGCATTTAAAAGACATGCAGAAGTGGCACTTAGGGCCATGGTTTAGTGGTGGACTTGGCAGCGCTAAGTTAACAGTTGGACTTGATCTTAAAATTGTCTTTTCCAACTTAAACAATTTTATGATTCTATGAACTCATTCAGGTCATATCCCCGCAGGAAAGGACAGGGGGTTATACTGGATTGCAAACCTAGCATGAGTTAATGGTGTTGCACTATTGCAAAAAAAGCAAACATTGTGCTGAGAAGTGTAAAGGGAATTGCCATTGGTAAAACATGTGAAATAAAGCCCTCAGTTGATTCAGGGCTGGTGAGGTCTTGGCTGGAGTACCACAACCCATAGTGAGCACACAACACTTATCATCAGTTGGTAATAGATCAACTACAGATCTTGATGGGGTTAAGTTAGACATGAAATACAAGTACCACCCTAAATATTAGTTAATTGGATGTTTTCATCAGGAGGTAGGAGCTCCCCTTCTCTGCTTCCAAACCAGTAGCTCTGGAAGCTAACTCCTCCCCAGTGCCACAGCAGGATATGGAGATCCCAGATTCAACGGTGCTTCAACCAATGGTTCGGGGGGCTCCAAATCCTCTGATCAGTCATAGTCTGAAACAGGGACATTTCCCAAGCTCCCTTCTTAAATATTTAAACTGAGTCAGTCATCTTAATTAAATACTTCAGCAACAAGGAAATATTTTCTTTCCTGTACTTCTCTCTTCTTACAGTTGGCTTTCCAAAGCAGACTGTGAAGCCCCATTTATTGGAGCTTTTTAACACTAGGTTGAGATACAAAGGCACACTAGATGACCAATGTTCCTTCTAGTCTTTTTTTGCTAGGACTATTTCAAGCAGAGCTTTTCACATGTCCTTAGTACATCTGGGGACATTTGAGAGAGACAGTAGGTATAGGGGGTAGGAGGAGGAAACCATCAGTACAGGTACTTATGAAAAATCAGAAGTAGGAGTTTTAAAAGTGTTCCCTATAGAATCCATTTGAGAAACAGAACCACGTATCTACCAGAAGGGAAAAGCCACTATATTTTCTGCCAGAAACACCCTGATAACATAGGATGTTCACTAATCATTTATCTTAATGTGGGCTGACATTTGCAAAAATACCTGTATCACATACACAGCCATAATAAAATAATTTGGCCACTTACAAAGGCTTAATTTATATTCTTATAATACAGCTTTATTGTGCAATGCAGTCCGTTTTAGGAATAACCACCTCTGACTATAGATGTAACTGCTGAACGTTATTCCTTTGGCCCATTTTGAACTGTTTTTGCAGTTCAAATGTTGTGAGGTCCTGGAAGAGTCACTCTAAAATTCGTCTTGCTCAAAGATACTCTGCAAAGGCAATACAAATACACGACAAAATACACAGGAGGTTATGAACACTAGCAAGGAAAGCAATCAATAGAAGCAGACTTGGACAAATAAATCCCTACTAATCCTGTTAAATGCTAAAATGTTCCAGGCCTCAAGTGGAAGACTTCTACAGGTGACAGGAGACACCACTTTTTCTTGTTTGTTTGGTCGTCCTTTTGAGCTGCAAAGGTCTGTTACTATTCTTACAACTCAGGGACACATTCATCCTAACAGACAGCTAAATTTTGTTTTTATTAGTGTTTGAACATAACAAACAGAAATAAATTCTGCTTTTAGGAAGACAGGGAGGAGTAAATTTGTACTTACAATAGTAAATGGTTTCTGAAGTCTGATCACATGAAACAAAATATCCAAATGAACTTCACCTCAATTAGCTGTTTCATTACATACCTTTTATAACTGGGGCGAGGTGAGTCAGGACAAGTCCTCTGCAGGGGTCAGACCTCAGAACACAGGTACTCACAGTGATTGCAGTGACTTTTGGCATAAATCAAAGAGGTGTTTTTTATAGACACTGTTGCAACATGAAGATAAAAATTACACCAATGTACATTGGTCTCTCTTGGACAAAAATGTTGCATTTAGGTTAGTATTCTATCAGAATGGTTTCAGTGTACCCATAAAGAAAGGAAAAGGGCTGTTTCTATGTTGCTTTTTATTTTTATCATGACTAAGAAAGACCTAAAATGCTACCCTGATATCCATGATACCTACTGAAGGTAATATTCAGTACTTGGGTCGGTAGATATTCAGCTACCCACACAAATCCAAGGACGGATGGAAAATTAGTCACAAAGGCTCCAGGTTTAAAGCTTGTTCAAAACTTTTTATTAATACTGCTTTCCATAGTACTTCTGAGATGGTGGACCGAGGGAGAAGTTTATTTACTGAATTTTCTGCTGACTTGCTAATCAAGTTTCCAGAAACACAGACTCAGAACCCTCCGAACTTTCCTTTGTTAATTAACCCCAAATGAACTTTTTGGAGCTACTTAACAGGAAGTTCAGAAAAGGCTGGATTCTGTGGGAGCTTTTTTTTTTTTTTTTTTTTTAAATAAAATATGAGGTACTAGAATGGATACAAGGCCTACAGATTAGACGTGAAGAGATAAGTTTAAAAGAGCTACAAAGTTTTGGTCTGTTTGCTCCTTGACAACAGAGAGCAAACCCCTCCGTCCTTCAGTATTTTTCTAGCCACGCACTTCACGCTGTGTAATTTCTCTAGCAGGACTATAACATCCGAGGGAAATTATTTCTGCTTACAGATGTGCATGTAGAGGAATAAAGCCACAGTCATATAGTGCATGATGGATTGTACGCAAACAATTTCCGAACGCGCTGCGTGCAGGCAGCCGCCCGGGGTAGCAGCACGCAGCAGCTGCACACCTGCTCTGCCCCAGCCCCCCACGCCGGCCAGCCGCGACCCCGAGCAGCACGGCTGAAGCCGGCGCGCTGCGCCCCCCGGCCCGCAGCTAATCACCGCAGACACACGCCGCTGGCCGTACGCAGCCGTGCAGCCCAGCCCCCTCGGGAAAGGTTGGGTTTCGGAGTCATTTAATCGTAGAAGGAAAGTGAAACTCGGCGGTTGTTAAAGCGCCCGGGCGCAGCTTCTGCGAGCGGCCGAGAGCGGGGATCCGGCTCGCGCCCGGCGGGCGTTCCCGGCGACACGCGGCGTGATGCGGGAAAGGGGCTGCTGCCATCCCCCCCTCAGCAGGTGACGGCCACCAGCCCGCCTCTAACGGGCCCAGGGCGACCTGGAGGGGCTCCCTGCGGCGGTAAAAGGGCGGGCGGGCTGCACAGCCCTTGCATT
>JAVJGI010000062.1:7232968-7253556 GCA_035590275.1 Ibycter americanus
TGATTTTGCTTGTGTGTTTGGCGAGCATTGCATTTTTGATCTATTACTGGGGTCTCTGACACTGGAGTTGCTATTCTGTGGAACGACGATGTAAAATAGGAGGTTCTCCAAGTGTGAGGTTGGTTCCTGCCAGAGCTGTTTGGGGCATGAGCTCAGCTATGGCTCACTGGTGGATACCACAGGGCTGGGTGAGGACATTCTCACATTGCCAGTGTATTCTCCCTTCTTGAAATCACTTTCTTGAAAGTGTGAAGGACGAGTTGTGATGCAGGATGTTTTCTGCATGAGTGCTTTTATTACAGTATGTGTGAATGGGCTTTAAAAATTAATTCCATGCTTTTTTCCACCTTTCTTACTTTAAGGCAGGTTTGTCCTGCATACTATTAATAAGGAAAAAGCCTTGGGAAAAGCACAGAGTATTTCAATTCAGACCATTTTACCACTGTCTTCTATTTTATGTATACAGCTTGCAGCATTCATTGCCGCCTCCTGCTTCGTTCCTGACCTAGTAGGTAAGTTGCTGCGGTTGGTGTTCTTTTCGTCCTGTTGGCCTCCAGTTCTTTACTTGCAGTTACGAAAAAGAGTGCTGAGACAGTGAGCTGGGAACAAAGGTCTGTGACTTGAATTACAAGCAAATAATATGAAGGAGAAGTTATGTAATGAGGTATATAGCACTAATAGCAACTGAATAGTGGTATGAGTTACCACAAGAAGCTGAAACCTAGAATTGTTTTACTGTGAAGCTATTTCAGGCATTAAAAACACTTTTGATTGTGTAATTTTCTTGTGAACTTCAGTAATTGAAGTCAAACAAAGTTGACCTTTTTTCTTTAGACTGAGGAATCCTACGCCCACTGGTTATAAATGCTGCTTGAATAGAAACATTAATCCTGGCACAGAGCACCTTGCAGACACGATTTGTGTATTTAGAACAGGTTAAATGTGCTTTTCTATGCTAGGTTTTATAGACAGGCTGGGCACAGAACTCAGGTGTTGCTTTTTAATCTTACTGATGCATGTTGACAGTAAGTAGGATAAGAGCTTGCTGAGAAATTGTACTTCTGTCTAGGTAAAATAAACCACAGAGAATATTTGTGCTTTCTGCAGAAGCATATTTCAGAGTACAGAAGTTCTTATTTTGCATTCTTCGCTTTATATATCCAATTCTGCTGAATCAGTCTCTTGTATCACGCTTGCTCTGAAAAACAAGGAAGTTGTGGCTGCAGCCGGCACAAGCTTCTCTCCCCCGGCCCTGCTTCCCTCTCTGAGGAAAGGAGCAAATGAAATGCACGTGACGGCAATGTTTCCTATTAACCCGTGACCCCAAGTTAAAATGTGCCGTCTTTGCTTTGTCATGCCTTTTCCTTTCCTTCCTTGCCTGCTCAGGTGAGCTGTGTGTTCGGTGCATGACTCGCTCGTGGCTGCTGTAGCCCAGGCCTGTGGGGGTTGCTGCGGGGTTTCACGCTGAATGTCTCATTGCTCCAAGCTCTGATGGCTCAGTGGCCCACTGCCACTGGGCTAAATACGTTACTGATGGAGGCCTGAAACAGAGTATTAATACCCTTCAATTAGATCCTTCAATTAGGTTTTTCCAGTTTATATTAGACAATTTTACAGTGGAGCAGCTGTTTCGAAGAAGTGTCAAAAGCATCATTTGCTGGAGGATGTGATTCTCAGATTTCAGCCACAGTAGCAAGTGGTTTTGTGTTCCCTGCAAATCTGGAGAGCTCTTGTAAGCTGTCCTTCGTGCTCCCCTGGCTGAAGGTTGCTTGAGAGCTCTGTGGCCCATTGTGGCTGGAAGAGTAGCATGAAAAGGGGGAAAAGAACAGGAGTAAGAACACTGGTGGGTTTGTGTGCCTGTGTAATGAGATGCACAGGGTAGTCTGTTCAGTTACATGTACCTGAAACGAAGAACGAAGAAATTGTCTTCTGTGAGCATTAATAGGAGCGGGACATTTAACATGTGCTTAAACCTCTACTGGGTTTTGGGTGGTTTTTGGTTTTTTTTTTTTTTCCTGCTTACTGATAATGCTGAACAGGGTGGGATGCTTTAAAATAAAAAAGAGCAGACCAATTCCATTCGCTGTGTACAGGTGCAGTGTCAGGAACGACCTGCTTACCTGTTTAGTGCCAGCTGGGGTGTGATGGATGTACATTCATCTTTATGCATTCATGGTCTTCATTCAGCACTGAGTTAAGCCTGTCCCACTGAGACAAGTACCTGTGGACTTCTGACCCAGAGATACATGTACATGCCTATCAACAAGGCTTTAGTGCATGGAATTGAATTTGAAGAATTATGTGTATTTTTCTTTGTGTGGTTGCTGTGATACCACAGTAGCACTGAGATGTTTCAAGCATCAATTAATTAGATTGTAAATGGGTATAAATTAAGGATCCCTTGGATTTACTGAATATTGCTATATTTGATTATGCTGGTATACACACATGACCTTCTGTTAAAAAGATGGTGATTTGTAAACTAACTTTGAAAAGACTTTTCCAGTGAAGTTACCAAGGCCATCGTTTGAGGAAGGCAGAGTCTTACAGCTTCTGAGCATAAGGGGTTGTCTGTCTTCAGTGGGAGGTTTACGAGATCCAGAGTTATCATATAACTAGGAGAGGTGCCAGTTTTGGGAACACACCCTGTGACCATCCACAGAGTTGGCTTCTGTAGAAGTGGGTGCAGAGGCTGTGTCTCTGCTAGCACAAACCAGGTGTTGTATCACCTGGCGCTGTGTGCGTGCACTGGCGGGTGAGGTGCCGTGTTGCCGGGGCTCTGGCTGATGCTTCTAGGCCTCTTTATCTTCTCTGAATTTTTCTGAGTCTCTCCTTTGCCATGATTAAAAACAGTTTGACACTAGTAAGCCATTAGTTAAATCTTTGAATGTCCCTCTCTTTCATGGAGGGGCTTTCTCTTTATTTTGTGCCAGGGCAGTGCTGGCCAGGCCCATGACTGGGAATAATTTTACAGTAATTATCCCCATTGTCTGGTTTAACACAACATCAAGGAGCTAAATCTGTTATAGGAAAAAGGCAATAAAATGTTGTAGGATTACCAATTTGTAATATATGGTAGCCAAAGATTTGTACAGCAAAGCTGCAGACAAACTTGAAACAGTAGCCATGTGTCTGCAAAACTGGGATAGGTGGGACTTGGAATAAACTTCCTAATGGACCGGTAGAAGTAGCAAGCCTACATGCTAACTTAGAGACCAGGCAAAAGCTTTGGTGCTTCCAGTGTTTTACCTGGCACAGGAATAAAAACCTTTAAATAAAGATGCTGACAGTTTCTAGTTAGAGGTGGAGGATGAAATTGGCTTGACACTAGAATATTCTGCTTTATCATTTAGGGACAAGTGTATCGTGCACAGTCAGCAGTGCTGCTTTCCAGCAGGGCTTGCAGACATGAGAAGCCTGCCTTACCAATTTATATATTAAGATGTGATATTTATTGTGGGTGTCCTGTTCTCAGTAACTGTGAATTGACTTGTGGTTCTGAAATTGCAACTGTGCAAGCTCTCAGTGGAACATGCTCTATGTGTGTTCATCTTCAAAAAATATCAAAGTCATAGATGAAGTCAAACAAGGTAAGAGGAACCATCTAATAGTTACTTTGAGAAAGTATCAAAATGTAGTTGAATCATTTGTGTTAATATTCACCATATATAGCCCACATAGATTGAACTTTTATGTCAGTCACTCTTTTCTTCACCTTCCCCTTTCTCCCCTCAACAGCAATTTATAAGTAGCCTTATACCTATAATTGAGGAGTAAATGATTGCTGTCAAGCGTATTGAAACTCCATGAATTGACATTTTAGAAATATTTCATGTTTTTTTTTTTCTAGAGCCAATAGTAGAGTAATGATATGCTTTCAGACAAGTAAGAAAATTGCTGTGTAGTTATAACATGTTGAGTTATAATTTGGACTAATTTTCATGATTTCATGACATATAGCAAGGAATTTTAAGACTGCCTCAAAGGATTATCAAAGTATGATGCACGTAACGGATCTCTAGGAGCTGGGACTGCCATGATGCACAGCCATAGAGAATCTATATTTGACCATAATCACAAATAAGCTGATGGCTTTTATAAGGAAGATAAATTTGTGTAGAGTGATATTAGAGAAAGGTCTAAGGACCTGACACAGGTTTTAGTAGTGTAAGCTGAAAGTAAATTAATGGTAGAGGGATTCAAGAGGGGAAGTTGCTGCAAAACTGGCATGAAATTAGCACTGGTGCATTAATCCTTTAAAAAAACCAAACCCCTTTGTCACTTGGAGAGCTTGAGCACTCTTAACCTCCACAGACTTCTAAAACTTGATTCCTAGCAGCCCATTTAGAAGGAAATGATGAAATATTTGTTCAGTGTTCAAAATAAATGATTTTGGCTAGTCCAACCTTCCTGAGACTAGTCTAATTTTATCTAAAATGATGACCATTACACTATCTCATTTTTTGATTAATTAATGACTCTAAGTACTCCAAATCTTTGGGTAATTTCAAAGAAAAAAAGATGCCATGGAGAAAGCCAAATATCTTCCTGTTAAAACAGATCTCTAAATTAATGTTGTATGAGAATTATTTAATGCGTAGTCTTCAGTAAAGATCTTTTTTAGGAGTTAATTAAAAAAACCCCTGAATTGCATGCATAAGAAAACAAGTTTTGTTATTATCAAAGCTCGAGCTTTGCTAATATAATTTATTGCATGATTCAGGAAGCAAAAATCCTGACTTAGAAGAAGGAGGTCACAGGGCACCCTGGAGGCAGTTTCTTTTGGGCACTGTGTACTTTCTGTTGAAATCAGTGTCTGTAGTTTACTTGGACACTGTTGGTGCCTATTCCTGTGTGAAACACAGTACCCTCTGCAGGACTTGAGGTTGTTTACAATGTAGAGAAAACAGAGGAGGTGTGGAGTAAACACTTTTTATATACATAAAGAATACGTAACACAGAACTGAAAAAAAAGCTCTTATGCTTTGAATACTTGTGGCTTTCAGCCAAAGATGTAGGCATACATCAGGATGTACTCTTCTGGTACAAGAGTTCAGAAAGGAAATTGATCGCTGTTTTGCTCTTAAAATGTAAACGAGGCATAGAACAGCAATGCATTTTATCATTGCATGTTTATGCTTAGATTTCTACTTTATTGTTCAAGTAGCAACTGTTATCTGTTTGTGGCTTAGAAAAACTGTTTTTTTTTTTCTCTAATAACAAAGTTTAATATTAAAGACGCTGTTCTGCTCTTTTTGCGTATTTGTAAAAGAAGCATCCCTACGAGTGGTTTGATAAATTGCAAACACTTTTGGTTCAATGTAGCTTTGCTTAAATAAACTCAGTCTTTAGTCTTCAGTTAGTATTTTAGGTTCATCTGTCTTATTAATGAGTTGTGTGTATCTTTGAAACAAAGTAGGTGCTACAAGGTATTAAACAATTTTAGCATTCATTTCAGATGGGATATCACAGTTCAGCTTGCTTCTTTTTGTCCCCCATGAGTGATACACTTTTAAGTTTGCTTTTGGCATGGAGGTTGGATAGTACAGAATCACTGCTTTGCAAAAGAAGAACAAGAATTGTTATGAAATACCTCATTCCCTTTTTCACAGAGGCAAAAATAATTTTGGCTTTTACTAATGACTTTTAAAAAATATCTGCCTTAAATGTATCCTGGAAATGAATGCATAGTGGTGATCATGAAGCATGCTGTAACGTTTTCAGTACTAGCATCTTATCTGACTTACTGGATTTCTTCCTCCAGATACCCAACTTTAGAAAGCAGATTTGTAGATTTGTGTGGAGGTGTATTTAAGGAAGAGGCAGTAAAGCCTCTTTACCCAAATAGTACAAAAGAGCTCTATAGTTAACAGATAGAAGTCAGAACAGAACACTGTATTGCTAAAGTAAAATGAGTTCCTGAGTCTGCGGAGCACTTAATGTTGGTTTGACTTGGCTTGAATCTCAAGTCTTGTATGATGCTTTTTTTGAGGGATTAGACAGGAGCAATGCGCCTGAAGCAGAGAAAGCCTGTTTGTGGTAGTTCGTAGGTAGATGCATTTTTGAAGGTATTGATGATGCTCCTGCATCTTTGCTTCTTACACACACACATCTCCATTCTGTCTTAGCGTAAAATCTGAAGAGACTACTATCCAGTTAATAAACTTAGATTAAAAATGTGAGGCGTTAAAATGCAGTACTTTACCAGCTGGTGGCTGATTAAGTGTATGGTTCTAAAACTCTTAAAAAGGACTTTTCAACATTTTGTAGGAGCTTTTTGCCATTGTTAAACATGTTAAAATTACAACTGAGTTTCTTTATGTAAAGTAGAAGAGTAATTTAATAGCTTAAAAAACATTTTAAGATTCTTTCAAGTACAGAATATTGAATCCTAATGCTGATGTGTTCAGCAGTTTTAGTCCATGATAAATATATGGAATAAAATCCTTGCTAGATATCAAGATACTGACTATTGGAAGGTAAATTTATCTGCTGCTATTTATAGGCAAATGGAAGTTATTATGAAAATACATTTCAAACTCTTGATTTTGTGCTGTAGCAGTAGTTAATTTCTGAAGGTCCTTAAGTTTACGTAGCTTCAGTTTTGCCCAGGCATAAGCCATTGTTAAAGGTCACGTTCTAGGAGCAAGTGTGGAGGGAGGAGTGAAGAGCTTGTGCTAGGGGATTGGGGATTCAGCCTCTTGGACCTCGTGCAGGAGTGAGATCTTGCAGCAGTTTGTTCCTCGCTCTGCCCAGGCTTTTCGGTCTTCATCAGATCAGATGCGTTAGGTGACTGCTTGACATCTTCATTCCCAAGGTTTCTCTGAAATTTTAACCTTGCTCTTGTCCGGAGCCCAAGCAGGACAGTTGTCCTGATTCCAACACAACTCTGTCTTGGGATGTTTCAAGTTGCCTCTATCCCAGGAACACATTGAAGCTCAGTGAAGCCCCTTTCTACCTCCTTCTCACTAGGGTCCTTGTTTTTTCAGGCGGCTGCTGAGTTTAGATGTCATTTTACAGACTTCATCTAAAGCTTTCAGGCCTGGTGAAGGAGAGCTGGTTCCTTCATACGTTTCAAAGCTTTTCCTCTGCACAGGGTACTCACTGAAGCTCTTGGAAAAAATTGACTGGTTTGTGTAACAAACATCTTTTCATTAAGTTAATGAACTTTGCTGTATTATATCTGTGCATAGCTTATGTGTAACAAGAAGCTTGAGGTAATACAATTTTTAACAGAGTTCTAAACATCTTCTGTTTGTCTTCTAAGGCATACAAATTTATGTCTTAAGGCATACATTTTATAGTCTTAGGAGAGCATAAAAGCAGTGCAGTTTATCTTTTTTTTGTGTTGCTTTTTTTTTAAGACAAAATTTCATGCCAAATTCTCTTTAGGGATGAGGCTTACCAATTGCATTGCTTTCTCTAAGTGAAGGCTGGATAAAGCCTTCCCCTTGCTCATGTGATAGGGGATTTGGCATGGCTGTCTATTTATTAGGTCAGTCAAGGGTCAGGTAAAGAAATAAGGAATGGCCCTTAAAACAGCTTCATAATTCTGAGTATTTTTTTTTTACTTTGTATAGAGCATACAAATTCTTACATTTAAAACGCTACAGTGGTTGAACTAAATACATCGATTGTAGGTGAGAATAAATAAATAAATGTAGGTGAGTCTGTGTAGACAGGTACCAGCAAAGGTGTCTTACTGTACTGCTTTTTTTCTATGTTGAAGGTGGCTTTCACCATGTGCCCTCAGCCACTGCTTGAAAGGAACACTTCATCTAAGCTCAGGAAAAGTAGAACATCTCACTTTCCATCTTACCTGGGGAAATATAACCGGTCCAGCTCTGTCGTGTAGCCACTGGCCTCGCATTTGCCAGAGAGCAGAAGTGTTCCAGGTCAGGTGTCTGCGTGAAACTGGAGCCTCTGCTCTCCTGCCAGGCTGTCTGAGGTATTGAGCTCTTGTGCTTCTTGGAATACATGGATAAACTCAAAGTACAAAATAAAAACCAAGTGCTTCCTTCTGAGGTGCAATTCTATGAGGGAAAAAAAAAAAAAATTATGTAGGGTAAAGAAACAGCCTTCAAACCAATTTTGTTTCCTAAACTTCTTACTTTTGTGTAGTTTATGGCAAGAAATAACTTTCTTCTGGTTCTGTAGTTACTGAGTCGTCTAACTTTATTCTGCAATAAGGATGTAGCGGGTAAAACAGGTAAGAAGAACAGAAGAATGTAGGAAAGTACAGTTTAGTTGTCATAATGTCCCACTAGCAATTTAAACAGGGTGTGTGACTAACAGACACTCTTCTTGCTTTGCTTTGAGGTACACTTCACAAATCTTTAAAAGCTTTCTTTGTTTTACTTCAGAACTATGTGATGACTATGCGTACACACATTTTTTTCTCCTTTAATTAGTGAGCTCTACTTCAGCAAGAGAGACAAAATATTGTAGTAGATTGGGCACTGGACTGGAAACTAGGTCATGCACTTGTGGTTATTAAATCTTAGTCGTTTAGTTTTCTCATCTGAAAAGGCAAGCAGCGTTTGGGAAATTTTGAAGATGAAAGCTAGTATAAAGTACTTGGCCTTGTGTAATCAGTTGTCTTAGATAATGTTTTGCTATGTTGTTTTTGTACTGCTGTAATCGAGTTTCTATTACAATTTTATTTCTTTGGTGGGGGAAATCATCTTCTAGTTTTTGCAGTAATCAGTCAGCAGGCTGCTATTGCTTTTAAAGTCACAGCTAAGTAGACCCGTGTCTAATCTATATAATTCTGACATATTTTGTCCGCATCCTTCTACCTTCTGCCTTATTGCAGTTACAAGTAGAGAAGGTGTTAGTGCATGTACAGTCTCCTGCATGTACAGTTCCCAGGATCCATGAAAATCCATTAGACAGGACTGCAAATCATGGCCAGTGCTGAATGCTGGGGGGGAGTGGAAGCTCTGAATAGGCAAGAAGAAATCACCCATCTGTGTAGCTAAACCTGCTTCTGGCTTCAGGCCATGCTGTGCCACATGCAGATTAGTTCCAATTAGATGAAGTGGTAGCTGACCCTTGGCTGCCTCCTCTAAGCCTCCTGGTCCTGGTCAGCATTGCTAAGAGTTGCATCCATTCCAGCGGAGTGGGGAGAAGAGGTGAGAAAGTGTTCAGTATTTATCAGCTGAACGCCTGAGGAAGCTCAGGTCAATACTTCCGGTCAATACAAGAAAAGGTATTTCAACCTTCCGTTAACAACTACTTGGTAGTTTTTAACTCAGTGAAACTTCATTTCTTCAAGAAGCTAGAATTCATGACTGCAGGAGTTAAATTCACGCGATGATGTGAATGAAGGATGACTTTCTAAGGGTATATTTAGCAATCTGAAGACTTTGTTAGCTATTGGATAGGCAGAGGTGATACAAATTTGAAATACACTCTTTTCCCACACTTAGGATTCTGATGTTGATTCCCTAGAGAAAATGTCCCACACAGAAAATGTCTAAAGGCTGAATGAAACTCCTGCCATACCTTGTGTAATGGAGCTGACTATTGCTCTCAAAGATATCTTTGGAAGTTTTTCTTTTATTTTCTAAAATGTGTTAAAACCAACGCACGTATATGTCGTTTAAACAGAAGGAGCTGCATACATTTTTCTTTAGATATGAATTGTTATGGCATTCTTAGAAATGACACTTCTGTAGTGTAAATAACAAGCAAAAGATTTTCTTTGAAACAGAACTTGGATGGTTTAACAATTAGCAAAATTACTCTATTTTCATGTCAAAATACTGAATTTTATCTTAATCTTCCTATATTTTGTAATAATTTGTTATTTCAGAACACATTTCTTTTTTCTGTTAAAGGAATTCAGCAGCAACCAGAAAGCCTACATGGTGAATTAATATCTGTGAACCTAATCCTGAAAACACTTAATTGTATAAGTAGCTACAGAAATGTAATGCTTGTCTGGTTGTGCTCCAAATTGCCAGCAGTGCAAGTCTCAAAGTATATGATGATAAGCATTTTTTGGCCCTGAAAATACATACATGCATCTATTTACTTAAATGCACAGAAATAATCTTTCAGATACTATGAGGAAACGTGGCACATGCATAAAAGCCCCATTTATCTTGTGCTGGCCTCTTACACGCTTCGTTACATAGGCAAAGCTGCTGTGTGCAGAACAGAGCAATGAGGCAGTAGTTAGTCATACAGCTGTAGAAAACTGAAGCTGGATCTGTTATGGTGAGTCTGCTCTGGGTTCTGTGAATATGTTATCCTCAGCAAATCTCATTAATAACAATAATAATAATACCCTCATTAATCTTATTTTGGTGCTCTGGGTGTTGGAATTCAAGTAGTAGCATTGTGAGCAGTCCAGCACGGGCTTGACTTGGACAGGAATTTTCCCTACCTGTCCTGTCCTTTCTTCAGTTGACAATATATGTGGTCATAGGCAAATGTATTTCTGTTTGCAACAGCAAATACATGTTTGCAGGAGCAGAACCTGTTCTGGCTGGAAACTTCTTTTGAGTCACAACGTGAAGAGAGCCTCAGCGTCTCAAGATTATGTATGCTGCTATTCACTCTGCCTTGAAATGAGTAGTTAAAGGAAAATGCAAGTTAATGATTGAGTAGTTTTGTCAGATGCGGCATGTGGGACTGAAGCATTCAAAATAATCACAACAGCATGTCCTGGGTTTTAAAAGAATACCTCTAAACAAAATTACTCCCTCTCCTGTAGTTATCCATGCTAAGGAACTTGCAAAGAGAGTATTTTTATAAGCCTTTTCCATGACTTAACCTACCCAATTTAGTCTGTGCGCTGACATTTTGTCTGACTAGTGAGTTTTGTCAAAGCATGTTAGTTTAATTTTGGGGAACAATTCTTTTTGGTGTCTGTTTATTGCACTGCAACTGGCCTATCTCAGTAAGTATTTCCAATGTTTTGGCCCAGGTTCAGCTGGCTTGCTTAGATGTGTGAAACCAGCGTGAGTGTGTGTTCATTTTTTTACCCTGCTCGACTCAAAGAGTAACGTCAGCAACAATAATAATATAAACCAATTGAAATGAAAGTACCTGGCATTCCTCAACATGAAGTTAATTGTTTCCAGTGTCTGGTGCTAAAAACTGTGATGCTTCTTGAAATGATCCTTTTTTCCTAAAACTATGAAAATCATTGTCTGAATACTACTTGGTGAAAGGAGCTGGTACTGTCATAATGGGGAATGCGAGTGGAATATTATTACAAAACCAGAGAGTAATTCCTGTTGGAAGGGATCTTATGAGGTGTCTAAGTTCAACCTCCTACGCAAAGTGGGGTCATATATGGAGAGAATACAGGTTGCTCAGGGCTGTATCCTGTCAGGTCATGAAAACCTCTAAGGACAGAGACTATACAGCTTCTCTGGGCAACCTATGTATGTGTTCATGCTCATGGCAGGATTTTTTTTTTCCTTGTGCACAGTCTGAGCCTCTCTTGTTTTATGCCTGTTGTCTCTTGTCCTTCTGCTGTGTAGTGCCGTGAAGAGCCTGGCTCTGTCTTCTAGATAGCCTCAGCATAGGTGCTGGAAGGCTGCTACTAGGACCCCGTAAAACCTTCTCTTCTCCAATTCCCTAATAGGTGATGCGCTTTAGCCCCTGATTATCTTGGTAGCCCTTTACTGAACTCACTCCAGATTATTTATGTCTTTCTTGTACTGTGGACCCGAAGTTGTACTCTTACCATAAATGTAGTCTGAGCGCCAAGTAAAGCAGTATGATCATTTCCCTCAGTCTGTGCTCCTGTTAGTATGCTATGCTGCTGCTAATATAGCCCAGGATAGTGTTGACGGGCTTTGTTGCCTGTGCATACTGGTGGCCTCTGCTCAGTTTGCTATCCACCAGGTCCTTTTCGACAGACTTGCTCCTCCTCAGCCAGTCAATCTGTCACCAGCCTGAATCACTGCAGCCTGTATTGTTCCTTTCCATAAGTTGCAGCATTTTGCATTTGTCCTTGTTGAATTTCATAATGTTTCTGTCAGCCTGCTCCTCCAGGCTAGGTTCCTTTGGATGGCAGCGCTGCTCTTGGGTGTATCCATGGTTGCCCGTATTTGGTGTCATCTGCAAACCTGATGAGAGTATGTTCCATTGCCTTCTCCAGGTTGTTGATAAAGATGCTAAACAGAACAAGGCCCATTACAAACTGCTGCAGCGCTCCACTTCTTACTGGCCTGCAGGTGGAATATAACCCATTAACAATTTCCTTCTTAGCCCCATCTTTCAACAAGAGTTTTATACCCAGCTGGTCATTCACCCATCTAGACTGTAATATTCCAGCTTGGGTGCAAGGATTTTTTGGGCCCCGGTTTTGAAAGCCTTGCTTAAGGTGAGATAAATGACATCTTCTCTCTCCCTTTGTCCATAATTCCAGTCATTCTACCATAGAAGACAATCAGGATGAGTGGGAATGATTTACCCTTGGCTTAAGTCCAGTCTGTAATGTCCTACTTGTCCTCCTCAGTGCCCTTGGGATATTGAACTATGATATGGTACTAGACCATGGTCACTTCACCCAAGGCTGGCATTGATTAGGCTGGCACTGATTATTGTATCCCCAGTCAGATCTTTCTTATTTGTGAAGTGCTGATCCAGCTCTGCATCACCCCTGGCTGGCTCATCTAGTATCTCCTATATCATCCCTAACACTCTCCAGTAATCTGGATTGTTTGTGTCCTGTCATGTTGCTTTTGCAGCAGAAGTGAAGGACATTAAAGTCTACCATAAGAACAGGGATCTGTGGTCCGGGGACTCACCTTGTAGGTACTGAAGGAACAAGGACAGTTTGTCAGCCTGGTAGTTGGTTACTATTGCTGGTATCTACTGCAGCCAGAGTTTTCAGTTATTCAGCTAAGCATTTATATTCTCTGTATATAAATAGCAGAAGGAGGAAGAAATATCTGCATACACATAGCACTTGTGCATGACCTTTCTGTCAAACTCATAAATTCTGTTGAATACAAGTCTCTTGGCAATGCTGTACAAGTTTTGGAATACTGTAAAAAAAAAAGAAACTATTGTGTCTCTGGTTCCTCTGCTGCTATCTGTGGAATTTTCAAAGAGCTATCAACACTTCTGTAAAGGAAATACAGTGCAAGTAGAGCAGCTCCTTGAGAGGCTGGGAAATATTTATTCAGGCAAACCCAAGGCAGTGCTTTCTCTTTAGAGCTTCATTCTGTTTGTGTAAGTAGCTGTTGCAGGGGAAGGGTCTAGCAGAACCCCGTAGTTCTCATCCCATCCTGCTCCATCTGGCCTATGAGAAAGCCATCTGGGGCTGTTTCTAAAGCTAAATTGTTAGTATTAATTCCAAGGAATTATCCTAATAACTACTAAGTGGACAATCCCATCATCACTAAAGAAATTTAATTCTCAGGTTGAAAACCTTCTGGCTGGGTCTACAGAGCAAATCAGCTGTGATGATTTCCCGCCCCCTGCCCCCCGTTTTTTCACTTCCCTCTGCTCATTTAGATCTCTCAGAGGTTTTGGTGCATGGAAATTAATTTGCAAGCCACAGTCCAAGTGTGCTGCAGAGAAGACATATAAATGAAAGGTTTGAAAAGCCTCCACACCAACTGTTTCAAGCTGTCATCTGCTGCAGTTGAGTGAATTGTTAAAGTAGGTCCTACCTCTGTTACTAAATAAACTAGTATGAAAGCTAGAGAAGGCAACTTGAAACTCTACTGGCTAGCTACCTACAGGTAGGTTGATGTACTTGAGAGTTCAAGCCAGGTAGAAAGGATGGTTTGGCATCAAATCATAACTGATTTTGTTCACCTGGAGAAGGGGGCAATTCATATTCATCTTGCTAGATTTCTGTCTCTGGAATCTTTGGAATCTTTCATTCTCCTTTTTTGCCTGTGCGTTTTCAGCTGTCAGCTGTTACCGTGCCAGTTAAGTTTCTTAAAGTTGTTTTACAGCTTTGAGGTTTGTTTGGATTCTCAGTGGTTTCTGGATGCCCTAATAGTAGCCTAGAAACTGAGACCCAGAATCACAGAATAATTTAGGTTGGAAGGGATGGCTGGACTTTATGTGGTCCAGCTTTTTGCTCAAAGCAGGGACAACTTCAGAGTACTGCAACGTGTGTGAATGGAATGAAACCAGATCAAATAGAGTCTGGTGGACCTATAGCTTAGAGGAAATGGGGATGCCTATGTGCTTTTACCTTTGGATTCCTGAGAAAACTTGCCCCATTGCTCTGAAACCTTGCTGAATGTGCTGTCTGCTTCAGAGAAGGTTTAAAGAAACCTCCATGGCATTGACTAGCTAACTGACCACCTTCCTTCTTGTAGTCTTAGCCTGCTCAAACAGGCTGGGGCCCTACAGGCTCAGTAATCTTGGCAACTGAAGAAGAAACTCATCATCTAGAGCTATGCTAGCCATGGAGCTTACAAGAGATAAGAAAAAACCATGAAGTTTGGCTAATGATAAAGAGGACATATTGGGACTGCACTTGGCCTAATCAATGACAGTGGAGTAGAAATAGCACAAAACATCTTGGTGAGTCAGACTCTCCACTGACCAGGAACCTCTTTTTAGGGTGAAAGCCAAAATCTGCTGCTGTTGCTCCTCTTGGAATTATAGGCTGGTTTTTTCAATTTTCAGTTGTTCAGAGTCATGTGTAATTCTTTATGACTGCACAATTCAGAATAATTTAATCATATTATTCTTGCTTATGTTAACATGTCAGTGGAAATATGACAAGTACACCATAAAAAATAATGTGAGGTTTTTTTCTTCTGTATTCCATTGAAGAGAAAACCAGAGCACTTGCAGTACCCCATGCTTATTAGAATAGTTTCCACAGCAAGCTCTTACATCTTAATGCGCTTACATATATAGATTTGCAAACTGTATGCAAGTAGTAAACATTCTGCCCTTCATGGCCTGTGTTTTCAATAGCAAATAGTGTTGATCTGTAGACCAGATGCCTACAATATACAGTGTCAAGGATTTCTTTAGGAAAGTCTGAGGCTTGGAGCTATTTAAAAATATATTTTAAATTTTGGGGGGGAGGTGGAGGTTTTTTACATTTTTTAGATTTTTTTTGATCTGGATTTTATTTTAATTTTTTGTTTCTTTGGTAGAGAACGGGAGATGTAGGGTTTCTTTTTTTTTTTTTTTTTTTTACTTTTGGGCTAAACATAGCCTCCTATGGACTGAATGCCTGCTTACACCTCGGGTTTATTAGGTAAACTCCTGAAACATATATTCTAATTATTTTTTATCCAAAAATAATTCACTTCAAGTGCTCTGAGACTGTTCTACAATATAAGCCAAATGCAGCGAGTGGTGACAACCAGGAAACTTGATTCAAAAGCCTGTATCCCATTCAAACAAAAACCCTCCTGTGTGTGCACCTAATATATATAAAATTAAGAAATGAGGGATTCAAAAACTTTTAATTGTCTGGGCTTAAGCATTTTTATAGGTCCCAACAGCTTTGGGTGCAGTGAAAGTGTTTCATAGGGTGTTTTAAATGTATTTAGATGTATGCTATGGTATAAATCAACGCACGAGAAGACAATAGCTTTCCTGAGAATTTCACTCTTTTATCAGACCCAATGGATGAAATTGTTGTGGGTCAAAGTTAGTGCTGATTTACTGGGGTTTTTTTCTGCTTGAGCAACCATCCTTGTCATAATAAAGAAGTGACATAATTTCACATATAAATAAATAAGATCAGTGAGATTAGACATGTACCACAACGCAGGCAGAACTTCGATGGGAGTGTCCTGTCATTTCACTTTCAAGCTGTCATCTGCTGCAGTTGAGTGAATTGTTAAAGCTAGCAAAGGCAACTTAAAACGCTACTGGCCAGCTTCCTGCAGATTGTTTGCTGTACTTCAGAGAAATGTGTTATTTAGAGAATGACATAGCGAAAGAGTGAAAAAACAGACATGTAGGCCTGGCTATGTACAACATGTATTTGTGTCTTTCCACTTATACATAGAAATAGCTTAGGGAAACCTTGGTTGGGAGCAGTGCTTACTCTGTGTCTGTGGATACAGAGATTGGGTCTAATTCTTAACAGCCGTCAGAAAGTTTTGCACTTAGACTGATGAAAATGTTTCTGCTGCACTTGCTTTACCTGGTCTTCTAAAAATTAGGTGGGGTCCAGTGCATAGCTACATTGAATCCTGAGGATCCAGAACTGGTTTAGACATCAGTGGTGCCAGCAATCCCTCCTGTATTTCTTCTCAGCTTCAAGATAAGGTGAGCTGGCTGTTCTCTTCTCTTTCCTTCCTGACAGAAGTTTTTGTATGCTATAGGTATTAAACCCTTAGCCAGCATATTTTCAGCTTCCTTTCCTTGCCTCTTATCTGATCACTTTGGGTGGGTAGTCTTTGGGTCAGCGTGTTCCTGCGTGTTTACTCCAACTATATTTGGAAGGAAAAAACCAGAGTAAAAGTACATACAATAACATACAGTAACAAAGTGTCATGGTGAAATTCCTGCGGCTCTTACTACGGTTAGATGGCTACTGCTATCTTCTTGTGGAATGTCTTAAGAAAGTGCTATTTTATATGAGATATTAAAAATAATAATACAGCTGACTGCCTTAATGCTGTTAAGCTAATAGTATCTTGTTATGAGGTCTCTCTCACTATTGCTTAGCCCTGACTAATATGCAAACACTTGCATCTGGACTAGAGTTCAAATGGTGGAGATTCTCCCAGCCTCACTCACCTGTTGCTGACCTGCTGCCAGGATGCTGGTATGTCTGTGGCTCCTCATGCTGGCAGGTACATATGTAATTTAAATTCCCAAACTCCATTGGCTTTGAAGCTTGCAACCCCTCCCATTTATACATTTTCTGCGTATTCATTCAAGGCACAAACCCCATAAAACAAATAAATAAAGGAATCATTAGAGCTTGTTCTAGCACAATGTGGAAATGAAGAACAAAGAACCGGCTTTTTGGGTAAAGCGTCTTCTGATAGCCTGTGAGACCATCCACAGGCCAGCTTTTCCATGAATTCTCCTAAAAAGTACTGGAAAGAACATGCAATAGTATTTGTATTCATTAGTATCAGTGATATATCCCCTGATTTTTATGGTTCACTGATGTGTGTATACCTTAGAGAAAACTCCTTCTAGAGTTAAAAAATCCTATATAGGAGTATCACCTGGAAAATTGTTTTTGGATGGTTTTGTAAATCTTTCTGATGGCTAAACACTAATCCTTGACAAAATTAAAAAGGTTCATTTATAGGATATAGAGCAGGTCTGGATAGGCCTTTTGATGTAGATTTCAAAAACAAGCCAGAATACAAATAGTGTGCTTCAGCATTCGTATTGTGTCACAGCATGAAAGGGTTCCAGAAACTTTTCTTACTGCAAAAGTAGTTATGTTTTCCCTTGTATTTCTGCAAGAGAAAGTTGATGATGTGCTTGCAAGAATCACCTCATTCAAGCAGCTGGATACGCTTCAGGTTTTGTAAATATGTTGTCCTGGCTGATGATCCGTTTCGACTTCCCTGCTTCAGAAATGACCTGTGTGACCTTGTGATCTGCTTTCCATCAACAAGGAGAATAACAATGCTTTTAATTTCAGTCAT
Source organism: Ibycter americanus (assembly GCA_035590275.1). Taxonomy (NCBI): domain Eukaryota; kingdom Metazoa; phylum Chordata; class Aves; order Falconiformes; family Falconidae; genus Ibycter; species Ibycter americanus. The sequence continues at coordinate 7,250,545 of JAVJGI010000062.1, forward strand.
GGTACTGCATTAACTAGGGTTATATATTAGTTGCCATTTCATTTGGTACAAATCCTGTTACAAACGAGTGAGCAGACTGAAGCAGTTTTTGGTGTGCATATGTGTTTAAAGGGCTGCTTGCACACGCCGTTCAGCAGAAACAAGCTACACAGACAAAAATTATTTAACCAGACATACTTGGGTTTTTTATGGCAATGATGTGAAGAGCTGCTCTTGAAGGCTGTCTCAGGGAGGGACAGGCGGTGTTTTTGTGGTGGGCTGCGACAGAGCTTCTGCTGAGTCCGCCGTGCCAGTAGAGCCCTCTCATGGAGATGGGATGTATGTCTGCAGGAGCAAGTTTCTTGTCAGCCTAGCTTTGCTACTGACCTAGGCAACAAGAACTGATCTTCCAAAAGCATTCTTCTGCTGGCACATACGTCAGGGCTGTTGCTTGCATAACTGTTTGGCTAGAGTTTGTGACTTCTTCCATGCGATCTAGCCTGACACAACTGTCTCTGTGGGCTTAATGGGACTGGTCCTGTGTTGGACAAGAGCCAGCACAGAGGTCCTCCACGTCTTGGTATCTGCAGAGCTCAAGATGAAACAATGTGAGAGAGCAGGTTCTCTCTCTTCCCCACTTTGCTGAAACTTCTTACCATCTGTAGTGTTTAAAACAATAATAATTTAATTCTGAGTTACTTTTCTGTATGCAGATGAGAATGGTCCCTTCTGGAATTAATATTTTTAGTGTACCTTAGAAATATATTAATCAGCAGATACTGTAGGGCATTGTTGTTGAACTGTGAAAAATCCAGATGTTTAAGAACAGAATATTTGTGGTTCCTCTTAAAATCTAGTATTGCTGCAATGTCTACTGGCTTTTTTTGGTGTTTCTTTTTTTAGTAAAAACTGTTCAAGGGTGAGAATTGACCTAAAAAAGTCTGCTTGACAAGGTTGGACTTTAGATTTTGTTTCTAAATTGCCAAATAGTGTAGGATGAGTAAACACAGTAGAAATAATAAGGAAAAAAAAATTATCTGTCTCTAATTAGCTGTGCTATGCTGAAGCAAAAATTTCACATTGGTGCTATAAATATTTCTATGATCTAACTCAGAAGCAGTATTAACTGTGTTTAGGACAATCCAAAGGAAAAGAGATGACTGTCTTTCAGGCATTAGTCATTCACATTAAATCATGGATAACATGAGGTTGTTAATTAGAGAAAATGAGGTTAGATTAATCTTCTCACCTTTCATAATCTCAACTAAGTTTCCCATGGAAACCCAGTAGATTCTACTACAAAAATTGGTCCTAAAATGAAAAAGTTTGGTTCAAGTAAACACAGAAAAGCTGATAGTACATTAGGAGATATTTATTATGCTTTCTTTTGTTGCAAAAATTATATACATCCCTCGAACAGGGAAGCCAATTAGCTGCTAGATTCTGTCCAGAAAAAGATGCAGTTAGAAGAGGAAGCATTTGTTAGAAATTCTTACTCATTTTCTAAAATGAAAATGTGAAAATAAATACTTACAGTTGTCTTCAGAAAATATTTCTGCAACATTTTTGTTTGTTTGCCTTTTTGAAGAAGTATTGCAAACTGGTCCTTTCAATTTCTAAAAACCTGTATGTAGAAAAAATGCAAACCCAAACCAAAAAACCCACTATGATCCAGAAAATCCTCTCAGGGACCACAGGGGAGTAGAGGTTGAAGGAAGGATGGACAAAGCCCAGGGAAGATAAGGAGAGAAAACAGGTGTCAACAAAACGAGAAAAGCCTACAAAGAGGAAATGAAGATTATTCCTTTTCTCATTTATTATTAGATAAAATAAAAAGTAAACAATTAGTTTGGGAGACCACATAGATTTTGAGAAACTAAAAGAACACTCAAAATCAAAAATGGAAAAGAGGATGGAGTTTAGAGACAGCATTTTTAAGATGGACTGTGTAGTAATTTGGTTGTCTAAAGATTAAAGTACAAATAGTACAAAATTACTTTGCTGTTGGATGGAGAACTGGTAATACGTATTTCCTAGTGGAAGAAAATGTAGGCTGCAGCAGATGAAAGCAATGTTCCCAGCTGAAAAAAAATGTTATACTTGCTGACGCTCCTGGGTAAGACTCTCTCCTGGGTGTTGCAGTGGAGTAAATTGCACATGGCTTATCAAGTCATGGCACGCTGCTTCAGGTAGGGAGGGGCTGGGCCAGGGGACCTCCTGAAGTTCTTTCCAGTCTGTGTGATTCTCTTCTATTTGTGGTTATCAGAAACTGTATGCATATAATAATGGTTTGGATTTCATGGCTAGCCAGATTGTAAAATTTTGTTCTCTTAAAATAATGTCCAGCTAACCCTTTTGCTGCATTTTTCAAAAAGCTTTGCTCTTTATTTAGATGGATAAGGATGGTTCAGGCAGTTAGGTATGCACTTGCTGATTTTATGAGTGAGAACATAGGACTGTAAATTATATGATTAAAAACAACCTCTCTCTTTTCACTTTGATACAGCCAAAATGCCATATATGTGCAGGGTAGATGCTACAAGAGGAAATTAACCACAGAAATCCCATTTTTTCCTATAAGTTGCCCTGCCTTTCATTTTCTGACCCAATAGTGTGTTTCTGTCTCTTTTCGCAAGTGTTGTCAAAGGACTAGTTGAAAGGTTTTGTCATCCATGGGTTTATGTCTCTTATGGACATTTTATCAACTCGAGGACAAAAAGTTTTTCTAAATCAAACACTTCAAAAGTTAAGCTTATAATTACTGTCCTGTGGACTTAAGCTGCCAGGAAAATGTTGAGTGATGTGAGAATTCATTACAACTACAAAGACGTAACTAAAATATTTTTTGAGTTTTCTTGTCAAAGGGGGAAACAAGTTTGGTTTTTTCCAGTTAATATATATGCCTGTAAGAACAAGTGTATGTAGGGCATGTGAACTGTGGCCCCTTAAAACTGTCTGATGTTGGCATGTGGGCTTTTCGGCATCCAATTTTGAAGGAAGCTTGGGATGTATTTTAGTGGTTTCCTCTGTTTA